>JACEFZ010016930.1:15000-279618 GCA_014155875.1 Cepaea nemoralis | reverse complement strand
CTTTCTTTCTTTCTGAGAGGAGAGAGAGTAAGAGAGAGCGAGACGTGACGAGAGAGGAGAGAGAGGAGGAGAGTAAGAGAGTGAGAGATCGAGCGAGTGAGATGAGAGAGGAAATGAGAGAGAGAGAGACCGAGCTGAGGGGAGAGGGGCAGGGAGCAGCAACTAATAATGCTCAAAATGAAGCACACAGTTACAACATAATGACATTCTCTAAACATAATATTTGTCTACATAATAAACCCCATAAACTTGCACGGCCTTTCGCCAGTGCGAAAATAAGTGCATGCAGGCCTTGATTGTGCCAGACCAGGTTTTGTCCTGCTCACTTCGCATGTCATTTCTCTCATTCCTCCACCTAAGCCAGGGGTTGGCAAACTACGGCATGCGGGCCGCATGTGGCCCGGCAACTGATATTATGCGACCCTTGAGGGCATTTAGAAAAAAAAAAAAAAACATTTTTATTTCGTTTTAAAGTTATTTTGTTGAATTTTACAGAATTTCATGTACCGTTATGATTGTTTTAACATTTTTGATAACAATTCTTTCTAATTTTCTATTTTTGTAAACAGTCCTTGAGCGCATTTATCGATTTTAATATAGAGAAATATTTATCGCCATGTAACAATTTAATAAGGATGATTTTATGAAAATCGGATATTTCTCCGGTGAATAAAACGATTTATCTTGCAGGAAAATATTAAACTTAAAAGTATTTTGCTGTTATAAATTATTTCCACATTTACAATGCTCAAATTATTTTATTTGTTGTAGTAGTCTTGAATGCAAAGAATACCATGGACAGCCAGAAAGACCAATGAACAAGTCCTTCAAGAAACAAATGAAGATCGTAAACTGATTACAGTCATTAGACGTAGAGATTAAAAAATTTTTGGGCATGTTTTGAGAAGAAATGATTTGGAGAACTTGGTGACAACTGGTAAGATCGAGGGGGACAGACCAAGGGGAAGACATAGAAGCAAGTACCCGGATGGCTTGGCCTTGTGGCATGGTCGAGACAGAAACACGGAGCTGATTCACAACTCTGGTGATCGAGTGAGATGGCAGAACATGACCGCCCACGCTTACCGGTATGGCACATGATTGATGGATGGAGTAGTCTTGATTCCGGCTCCATGGCCAAAGGAGTTAACAACTTTCTCCATAATCCTGTATATTCACGTGGTAACCTAGCTGCACGAGATTGAGTCGAGTTGAGTTGAGTTAAGAACCGACATCACTGCACTCAGGACATTCCCATACGTGCTCATTCCACACGAAACATTCCTTTCTCCACCTTGCCAAGCATACTCTTTGAATCCGTAATGAATACAACGTGTGTTGCAGCAGTCTCCTCTAGCCACCGGAATGCCGCTGTTACTGCCTCCACCTCCATTCTAATGCTGGTGGTCGTAGTCTCATATGCCAGACTCTCCTTTTTCAAGACTCGCCCATTATCCTTTGCAATAAAGCCTCAGCCACTACGTCTGTTTCTCACCACTGATCCATCGGTGTAGATGACTATGTCACCTTGATGTGTGTTGCTCTGGATCAGCGAGTGCACATCAAACTCAGTGCGGCCCGCTGCCCATTCTCTGCACTCACGACCCAGTGTTATTATTACATTGTAGCAGTCCACTCTCTTTCACGATTGATGGTCTCTAGATCACACACCTGACTTATAGAAAGTTCTGCCTGTGCCATCCAGGACCTGCCTCGTCTTAGTCTATGACCCTTAACCATATCCATTGCTGCATGCAGCGGGTGATCCCTGTCTGCGGCAACTCTCAGGTACCATTTGGCCTGAAGGACCCTATACTGGGAAGAAGGAAATACCACAATGTGATATACGAGTAGATGGGCACATTCTTAAACAAGTGAATCGATACAATTATCTCGGCACAATAGTAACATCTGATGGGAGATGCCTTGAAGAGATTAGAACAAGAACTGCCATTGCGAAGGTAGCCTTCTGCAAGATGAAAAACATACTGACCAATAAAAAGATATCATTTGAAACGAGAAAAAGAGTGTTGAAGTGCTACATAGAACGTATACTTTTGTATGGATGTGAAGCATGGACAATAAGCAGTCAAGCTGAAAAACAGCTGATGGCTGTGGAAATGTGGTTTCTGAGAAAAATGCAAAGAATACCATGGGCAGACAGAAAAACCAATGAGCAAGTCCTTCAAGAAACAAATGAAGATCGTAAACTGATTAGAGACATTACACGTAGACAGTCAAAATGTTTTGGACATGTTATGAGAAAAAATGACTTGGAGAACTAGGTGACAACTAGCAAGATCGAAGGGAAGAGACCAAGGGGAAGACCGAGAAGTTAATACCTGGATGGCTTGGCTTCGTGGCATGATCGAGATAGGAACACGGAGCTGATCCACGACTCTGGTGATCGAATGAGATGGCAGAACATGACCGCCCACGCTTACCGGTATGGCACATGATGGATGGATGGATGGGGGAGGTTAAGTTTCTTTACAATTAGTGTGGCCCTTAGGAGGCCAGTAAAATAATGTTTCCCCACAGAGGGAGAACATGGCACCAACATAGCATTTCTGTCATTGAAAGTACACTCTTAGAAAATAAACATAGATGTAAAATACTAAAAGTTGATTATAAAATGTAATTAAATAAAGATTAAACAAGGTGTATATAAGAAATCTAAAAGTATTATTCTAGCGTTCACAATATCTGACTTCCTTTTGAGAATTTTATTTACAGTAAAAAAAGTAAAGAGATTTTAAGTTAAATAATAAAATTATACTAGGTATAAAATTTCCTTGTTTTAAATTCTAGTAAGTTCCCTTATTAAATGTTTATGTCCCCTACATATTGCTTTTCCTAGGTGTTTTTTTATTTTTGATATCTAGTAATTGCGCAGCATGCTTTGACATAAATATTGATAAGTGTAGTGATCAATCAAGGCATTGCTACCGTGTTATTATATTTTAAATATTCTATATGCAATGTTTTCACAACAGTGGAAAGATGGTGTAATTTTCAAACTGCCTAAAAAGGGCGATATGTCTGATTGCAATAATTGGCGTGGTATCACTCTATTGTCAGTACCAGGAAAACTTTTTTGTAGCATGCTACTTGAGAGATTGAAAAAGGCGATAGATGAAAGGCTCAGAGAAGAACAAGCAGGCTTCAGACCAAAACGGTCATGCATAGACCACATTTTCACCCTCAGAATAATCATTGAAGACTCCGTAGAATTCCAGTCGAAATTAATCACCAACTTTGTCGACTTTCAAAAAGCCTTCGACAGTATCCACCGTCCTTCACTTTGGAATCTACTTAACATCTATGGTTTTCCTCCCAAATATACCAACGTCATAAAATCTTTCTACAAAGAAACACGTTGCTGCGTAAGAACAGAAACAGGCAACTCTGACTGGTTCTCAGTCGAAACAGGAGTGAAACAGGGTTGTGTCTTATCACCGATGCTTTTTGGAATAGCTATCGATTGGGTCATGCGCAAATGCACAAACAACACAAATATGGGTATCCATTGGGTTGACAAAACTCTAGAAGACCTGGACTTTGCCGACGACATAGTGCTTTTGAGTTCAACACACCCGGATGCCCAAGAGAAAATAAACCACCTCCAAAATGTTTCAGGGCAAATTGGTCTCCAAATTAACACCACAAAAACAAAGACTATTGATCTTACCAACAGTTCAGATGACACCAAATTGAACAGCTACGTTCTTGAAAAAGTCAACAGCTTTACATACCTAGGAAGCAAAATGACATCTACAGGGGACTCAACACCAGAAATATCATCTAGAATCGCACTGGCATCTAGTGCCTTCAATAAACTGTCAAACATCTGGAAGTCAAAGACACTCAGCAAACACACAAAACTTAAAATCTTCAACTCTTGTGTGATTCCAGTGTTAACGTATGGATGTGAAAGTTGGAAATCAACGGTAGCTTTAGATAAAAAATTAGACAATTTTGAGAACAAATGTCTTAGAAGACTTCTAAACATCCACTGGACAGACTTCAGAACCAATTCGCAAATAAGACAAGAGACTAAGCAAGATACAGTATCCAATTTCATAAGAAGACGCCGTTGGAACTACATCGGCCATGTACTCAGAATGGACAAGTCAAGACTCCCCTACCAAGCCCTCATATGGTCACCAGTAGGGAAAAGAAAACGGGGAAGACCAAGAGAGACCCTGCGTAGAACCATCATTAGAGAAGGCTAATTCAATGGCCAAGTAAATATCCAAGATCTACAACAGGTAGCAGCGAACCGCCAAGCATGGAGAGACAGGACTTCTGCCCTATGCGCCGCCTTAGGCTCAAGAGGAAAGACTAACTAACTAACTAACTACATGCAAACGTAATTGCAGCAGAATTTGGCAGAGAAGAGAGCGATAGAGAGAGAGAGAGAGAGAGAGAGAGAGAGAGAGAGAGAGAGAGAGAGAGAGAGAGAGAGAGAGAGAGAGAGAGAGAGAGAGATGGGAGGGGGAGGGGAGGGGAGAGTACTAATTGTTCAAAATGAATGAAATTTACAAACATAAATGACATTTCCTCTAAACATAATATTTGTCTACATAATATACCCCATAAACTTGCACGGCCTTTCGCCAGTGCGAAAATAAGTGCATGCAGGCCTTCATTGTGCCAGACCAGGTTTTGTCCTGCTCACTTCGCCTGTCATCTCTCTCATTCCTTCACCTAAGCCAGGGGTTGGTAAACTACGGCCCGCGGGCCGCATGTGGCCCGGCAACTGATATTATGCGACCCTTGAGGGCATTTAGAAAGAAAAAAAAACATTTTTATTTCGTTTTAAAGTTATTGTGTTGAATTTTACAGAATTTCATGTACCGTTATGATTGTTTTAACATTTTTGATAACAATTCTTTCTAATTTTCTATTTTTGTAAACAGTCCTTGAGCGCATTTATCGATTTTAATATAGAGAAATATTTATCGCCATGTAACAATTTAATAAGGACGATTTTATGAAAATCGGAATATTTCTCCGGTGAATAAAACGATTTATCTTGCAGGAAAATATTAAATTTAAAAGTATTTTGCTGTTATAAATTATTTCCACATTTACAATGCTCAAATTATTTTATTTGTTGTAGTAGTCTTGAATGCAAAGAATACCATGGTCAGCCAGAAAGACCAATGAACAAGTCCTTCAAGAAACAAATGAAGATCGTAAACTGATTAGAGACATTAGACGTAGACAGTCACAATTTTTTTGGCATGTTATGAGAAGAAATGATTTGGAGAACTTGGTGACAACTGGTAAGATCGAGGGAGAACAGACCAAGGTGAAGATCTCGAAGCAAGTACCTGGATGGCTTGGCCTTGTGGCATGGTCGAGAATGAAATACGGAGCTGATTCACGTTTCTGGTGACGAGTAAGATGGCAGAACATGACCGCCCACGCTTACGGGCATGGCACATGATGGATGGATGGAGTAGTCTTGATTCCGGTCTCCATGGCCAAAGAGGTTAACGACTTTCTCCATAATCCTGTATATTCACGTGGTAACGTAGATGCGCGAGACTGAGTTGAGTTGAGTTGAGTTAAGAACCGACATCACTGCACTAAGGACATTCCCATACGTGCTTAGTCCCCTCGTTCAACAACAAGCGAAGAGTCATAATACTAATCGTTCCCACTGCTATCTGATTAAAAGTTCTCCTGGTCTTCCCTCTCAGTTTTGAGATTCTTCCAGAACCCCTGCCGATCCCCCGCAATCTCATTTTTTCCACATATGGGTTCTCAATCTGTTCCTCCGCCTTCTCCACCTGGTGCCGCAAGCGCACGCCCACCTCCCCCTTGTCCATAGGCAAAACACCACCAAGAAGTGCATTCCCTGCTAGCCTATCAGCCTGTTCACCCCCCCCCCCCCGTTCACCCGCATTGCCAGGGCAAAATATCCATACAATTATCACAATCTGTGACCTCTGAAGCGACGAGAGCCATTCCACACGAAACATTCCTTTCTCTACCTTGCTAAGCATACTCTTTGAATCCGTAATGAACACAACGTGTGTTGCAGTAGTCTCCTCTAACCACCGGAATGGCGCTGTTACTGCCTCCACCTCCATTCTCATGCTGGAGGTCGTAATCTCATATTCCAGGCTCTCCTTTTTCAAGACTCGCCCATTAGCCTTTGCAATAAAGCCCCAGCCACTACGTCTGTTTCTCACCACTGACCCATCGGTGTAGATGACTATGTCACCTTGATGTGTGTTGCTCTGGATCAGCTGTTGCACTTCAAACTCAGTGCAGCCCGCTGCCCATTCTCTGCACTCACGACCCAGTGTTATTATTACATTGTGCCAGTCCGTCATGTCTTCCGGAACTTCCACCCACTCTCTTTCACGATTGATGGTCTCTAGATCACACACCTGACTTACAGAAAGTTCTGCCTGTGCCATCCAGGACCTGCCTCGTCTTAGTCTATGACCCCTAACCATATCCATTGCTGCATGCAGCGGGTGATCCCTGTCTGCGGCAACTCTCAGGTACCATTTGGCCTGAAGGACCCTATACTGGGAAGAAGGAAATACCACAATGTGATATACGAGTAGATGGGCACATTCTTAAACAAGTGAATCAATACAATTATCTCAGCACAAACATAACATCTGATGGGAGATCCCTTGAAGAGATTTGAACAAGAACTGCCATTGCGAAGGTAGCCTTCTGCAAGATGAAAAACATACTGACCAATAAAATGATATCAATTGAAACGAGAAAAAGAGTGTTGAGGTGCTACATAGACCGTATACTTTTGTATGGATGTGAAGCATGGACAATAAGCAGTCAAGCTGAAAAACAGCTGATGGCTGTGGAAATGTGGTTTCTGAGGAAAATGCAAAGAATACCATGGGCAGACCAGAAAAACCAATGAGCAAGTCCTTCAAGAAACAAATGAGATCGTAAACTGATTAGAGAGATATTACACGTAGACAGTCAAAATGTTTTGGACATGTTATGAGAAAAAATGACTTGGAGAACTTGGTGACAACTGGCAAGATCGAAGGGAAGAGACCAAGGGGAAGACCGAGAAGCAAATACCTGGATGGCTTGGCTTCGTGGGATGGTCGAGACAGGAACACGGAGCTGATCCACGACTCTGGTGATCGAGTGAGATGGCAGAACATGACGGCCCACGCTTACCGGTATGGCACATGATGGATGGATGGATGGGGGAGGTTAAGTTTCTTTACAATTTGTGTGGCCTTAGGAGGCCAGTAAAAAAATGTTTTTTTTTGTTTTTGTTTTTAATACGTTTATTTTATACAAAGCAATGTATATTTACAAGGTGGAATGCGTGTTTCTTTGTTTGTGTATATTACAGAGCGTTGCCGTTTGTTAGTGTTATGTCATATGCGTTAATGAAACAAAAACATACATATACAGTTATGATAATGACGTACGCTTTCAGTCATCCCATTCTAACGTGATTGATGGTAATAGTGATGATACTGGTGATGATAATGATGATGATAATGGTGATGGTAATAGTGATGATAATGGTGATGATAATGATGATGATAATGGTGATGGTAATGGTGATGATAATGGTGATGATAATGACGGAGACAACAACGACTATGGTGTGGTGATGATTCCTTCCGCTCGTTCATTCTAAACCCATCTTTCTCACACGCTTATAAACCTTCAACACACATCACGCGTTCTCTTCCACACCGAAGATATATACATTAAAGGAAATGTTGGTGTCAAGGTCGAAACGGCAAAAGCCGCACCCACGTTTTACACTGCAGGCAGTCTCATGCAAGCTTACTTCCTGTAATGTGGATTGAATATTATTGCTGAATGACAGCCCTCGACTTAATCGCAAGTGCCCAGGATTTGCTTGTGGTGGGGTGGGTTGAGACCAGGAAACGCGGTCAACACGGAGGGAGGGAGAGAGAGGGAGCGCTGGGGAGTGGGGAGAGGAGGGGGGAGGATAGAAGATGAGAGCGCGCGTAAACAGATTGGAATTTGTTAAGTTGTCCATTGCGAATCAGCGTATACATAAATATCCCATTTATTATGTACAAAAACAGGCTTTTACATGCGAATACAGGCGTAAGTCATTCATGTTTGGGGTGGGGGGGGGGGGGGGGGAGAAGAGAGAGAGAGAGAGAGAGAGAGAGAGAGAGAGAGAGAGAGATAGCGAGGAGGAGAGAGGAGAAGGAGAGAGAGAGAGAGAGATGTTCAGACCGAGGTCAAACTTCGGTCGTACAAGACACTGACTCACAAGGCCACCGTCCCATTGTTCTGTCTAGGTTGGGCTCCAGGACTCAGCTAACAAAAGAAAGGACATTTATTCAGTTATTTGGCGCTTTGTTCCTCAATGATTGGGCTTAGTGGTACACATGCGGAGTATAGAAATATACTGTGAGAGTGTGTTTGAACATGTATGTTATATAGTGTGAAAATTTGAGGGGGGTGGCTCTTGTTTATTAATCTGCGATATAGCTGGGCGATTTTTGTTGAAAAATCTTTGTAGGTGTGTGTGGTTGTATTGTTTGGTGATTGTGTGTGCGCGAGTTTCTACTCGACCATATTACGTTTCTATACTCCGCCAGTGCAACAAGAAGTTTAGTGTGTTTGTCTTTTGTGGCTGTGGGTATGTATTATGCTTATAAGCGTCAGTTTTCTTGTTTGTGTGTGTTTCTATTAATTGTTGCAGTGCAATCTTAGTGGCTGTGTGTGCTGGGCATTCATAGAAGAGATTGATCCTCTGTTTCCTGAATATTTGTCTACATAATTTGCATGGGCTATTTGTTTGGATGTTTGTGCGGCTCTCTCAGTGTCGGGGTCATATTATAAATTAGCTGTATGTTATTTCTTGGATTTGATGTGATATGTTTGCTGTGTAAGTTAGTGAAGGTGCAACTGTAGTCTTTCATGTGATAGTTGATTCCTCTTTTCTTCTTCTTCTTCGTTCATCCGGAGTTTTTTTTCCGGATGTGATTGCGTTGTGCCTGTTTACAGCAAGCTGCGTTCTTGCGCCGTTAGGCCGACACTCCGACTTCTGCGGGCATTTGTTGACCGGGTTAACCTTCCCGGGGTTTCTTAGGACGTTTGACTCTCACTGTTGTGGTGTTATCCCCCATCCCAGCTGGTCCATATAGAACAGCCAAAGATCCTGGTCAGCCCTCAAGGGAAGGCAGGGGCAGACCATGGGCATTCCCCGCCATCCAAGGAGGCTTCCATACTTGCAGAGCCGATACACTAGCGCTCTGGTACTGGGCTCACCCAAGGAATCGTCACGTCCTGCACATGGCTGCTTAGCCTCACTTCCGTATATTGGGCCTTCCGTTCACCATAGGCTGTTCTTCCAGAAACCAGAAGTATGCAGTCTGCAGATGACATCCACACAGTGAGCTTTCGATTCGGACTTTCCATGTAATGGATTTGCTAGCCAAGCAATATTCCATTTCGTGCCACTAGGACACTTTTCCACCTTTTATGAAGCCCACACAGTGGGCTTTTGATTCAGACTTTCCACGTAATGGATTTGCTATCCAAGCAATATTCCATTTCGTGCCACTAGGACACTTTTCCACCTTTTATGAAGCCCACACAATGGGCTTTAGATTTGGACTTTCCACGTAATGGATTTGCTATCCAAGCAATATTCCATTTCATGCCTCTGGGTCTTCATGCTCCTTTAAATGTCAACCTGTATATAGTTAAAGTAATCTGCGGTCAACTTTAGCTTGTTGATATCTCCATAGAGCTTGTCCTCAAATGAAGCAGGTGTGGGCCAAAATATCTTTCTCTGTTCTGCATACGTTGGGCAATCCTGCAGCAAATGTTTTGCTGTCATTTTTCCAGTTCTACAATTACATTCATCGGTATCTCCTATCTTTAGTTTATTGAACAAGTGGTATTTCAGCCTGTTATGTCCTGTGCGGAGTCTGAAGATTGCTACTTGTTCTCTTCGGTCGAGTTTGTAATATGCATCATCCTTCTGATGGCCTGGATGCTCTGATTCCCATTTGGTTCTATAAGTGCTTTTTATCAACCTCTTTGCCTCATTATAGGTTATGTCTATGTCAGGCTGTGGTAGTCGTCCGCCCTCTTTTGCCAGTCTGTCAGCCTCTTCGTTTCCAGGTATACTGCAATGTGATGGGATCCACTGTATTACAACTTTTTTGGATTTCTGGCATAGACCATGGAGTGCTGCTCTTAGGTCAGTTAGTTCTGTGCTGTATTGCTCTTCAGTATTGAGACAGCTGACTTTGCATCTGTGAAGATAGCTATTTGCTTCTCTTTATTTTCCTCCATCAGAAGCATTTCTGCTGCAGTTTGCAGAGCCTCTACCTCCGCTTTGAAGTTACTTGAAAATTTTCCAGTTGCCATTGAATGTGTTTTTTTCGCTCCATTTTTTAAATTTAGGAGAATTCCTCCTCCTCCATTCTCTATTGAATTTTTGGCTGATCCATCTGTATATGCATGGGTCCAATTCCTGCTTGGGTAATGTTCTTTTATGTAGTTTAGGGTTATTTCTCTTCTTTCGGTTTCATGCTGAGTGTTCTTTTTCTCAATACCAGGAATGTTTTCTATCATCTCAGGCAGTTGCTGCTGTCTCCAAGCTGGGAACTTGTGTGCATTGTGTATGGACTTGACTGTTGATATGTTAAGAATAGGATCTGACCTAATCCTTCGTTTTGCAGTTTCTACAAAGTTGCTACGCTTCAGTCTTCCCTTTCCAAGACCATTAAATCTGTTGTACATAGGGTGGTCTGTCAATCTTCTAAATTTTTCTGCTTGTTGCTGGGCTCTGCTATCTCTTCTATCCTCCATTGGTTGTAAACAAGTGATCTTTTCTAATTCATTAATAGGCGTTGTCTTCAGGCTTCCAGTTATGATTCGCATTCCTTGATTTTGGACTCTACTTATTTTGTTAAAGTTTGACTTAGCTGCTGTTGCCAAGCTGCAATGCCATATTCCAGTACTTGGCCTCACCCGTCCAGTATATAACTTCTTGAGAATTTCTCATCTGCTCCCCATGTTGTACCAGCAAGCTTTTTCATGATTGCCATTCTTGCCTTGCTCTTGTTCGATTTTTCTCAACCTGTGTCTTCCATGTCAGGCGACGATCAAAGGTGACTCCTAGATAGTTTGGATTTTCTTCATGGCGCAATATTTTTCCATTCAATACCAGCTTAGGTTGCTGAGTTTAGTTGAGAGGGAGAACACTGTGCATGTTGTTTTCTCCTCACTTATCTTCACTAGCCATGATTTTGACCAGTCCTCTAGCGCTAATAGGGCTTGCTGTATTCTGCTGTTAGCTGTACTAATATATTCTTCAGATGTCCATATGGCTAGGTCATCTGCAAAGGATGATGTGTGTACTCTGGCTGGAAAATTTTCCGTGATGTCGTTTATATATGCTAGGAATAATGTTGGTGAAAAGAACTCCTCCTTGGGGGACACCTTGCTCCAACAGCATCATTTTGCTGGTTTGTCCTTGTACTTTTGTCCTGGCAGTTCTGTTCTCAAGGTAGTGGCTGATCCATTTGTACATTTTCCCGCAAACATGCATTTTTTGGCAGTTTTACTTTCAGTCCTTCCTTCCATACTTTATCAAATGCTTTTTCTAAATCTATCCAGACTGCTAGTGTGTGCTTTTTCTCTTGGAAGGCATCCTCTATTTCCTGAGCTATATAGGTTATTTGATCTTCAGTAGATCTGTACTTTCTGAATCCTGCTTGGTGAGGTGTTAAGAGTTGGTTTTCTTCCAGATGCCATGTTAGCCTGCCATTGATAATGCGTTCCATTAATTTTCCTACACAGCTAAGAAGACTGATAGGTCGATAGCCATTTGGTTCTTCCAGGTCTTTTCCTTTCTTTGGGACTGGTATTAGTATAGCTTCCTTCCATGCCTGTGGGACTATTCCCCTCTTCCAGCTGTAATTTAGGACTGCTAGTAGTTTCTTTTTTGCCTTAGTGCCTAGTCCTATTAGCATTTCATTTGTGATTCCATCCTTTCCTGGTGATGTCTTCTTTTTAGGGTATTCATTGCCTGTTCCATTTCTTCCATTGTTAGATTTGCCATCATATATTCTGCTGCTGTCTCTGTATATGTATGATGTGTCTGTTTATCTTTGATTGCTTTCTTCTGTTCGGCTGTAATATCAATGTGGTTTGCATTTGCATAGTGTTCCATTAGTGCATTTGCAGCCTTTTTTCCTGTAAGCAAGGCATTTCCTTGTTTAATTGTTATTTGTTTGTTTCTAGGTCCTTCATTGTTCATGGCTTTCACTAGTTTCTATAGTTTGTTTCCATCCCTGTCAAAATTCAGGTTTTCTGTTTTTTCCCTCCAACAATCTCTTGTTGTTTGATTTACTGTTCTTTTATATTTTGCTGAGATGGCTTTGAGAGAGATGTTCGCTTCAGTTGTTTGTTCTCTCTCTGCGGTCTTCCTAGCATCTTCAACTTTGTCCTCCAAAAATTGTAGTTCTTCAGTCCAGTATGGTTTGTAATTTTTCCTTGCTCCTCTTGGAATAGACTCAGTGGCCGCCTGTATTATTGCTCTGTTTAGACTTTCCACCATTTGCTTCATGTTGCCATATCGTGTATTTACTTTTTCACAATATTTGTCTGTTAGTATGGCAAATCTGTCCCAATCTGCTCGTTTGTAATTCCAACGGGGCAAAGGCTTTTGCTCCTGTGGAACATACTCCATATTTATTACAAGCTTGATTGGTCTGTGGTCACTACCTGCTAATTGGTCCAGCACATGGCGATCGATTTTGTGGAGGATGTCTCCTGTGCAGAAAGCTAAGTCTGGAGTAGAAGTGGTAATCCATCTTCTGGAGTAGAAGCTCGGTGTGTCATCCGCTTTGTTAAGTAGATGGAGATTTGAGTCTATTTCCCAGTCCTCCACTTCATCTCCTCTTTTGTCAGTATCTGGGTATCCCCATCTTTCTGAACGGCTATTAAAGTCTCCGACAACAATGCAATTTGTGTCAGTTATTTCATGTTTGAGAGTGTAAGATCCTTATCTGCCGGGCTATATAGATTGTAAATTCTTATTTTCACGTCCTTTATCATTATATCAACACCTATAATTTCCGTTTGGTTGTCAGAGATCACAGATACTTCGCTGCAAGGTATTGTTTTCGTGTAAGTATTACAACTCCTCCTTTGTGTCCTTCGCGGTCGAAACGTGTGGCCTGATATCCCTCTGACTGAAAATGTGCGATTGGCGTTGAGGTGTGTCTCTTGAATGCATGCCACATCTATTCTATCTTTATGAAGACGCTGTGTTAGGGAGGCTTTCTTGTTATAAACTCCTTCTGCATTCCATTGTAGTATGTTGAGTGTCCGGGGTGTTTGGTCAATAGCTCTTAACCTACTCCTCTGTGCCTTGACTCCACAGCACAGGGGAAGGTGACCACCAGTAGTCATGGGTGGTCCCCCTCGAGGCAGGGGGCCCGGCACTATCACCGCCTGATGGGACTTCACGGGATTAGCACCATATCGATTAATTTTGATTTGTGACATCATGAATTAAGTTACGTTGCACTGCTTTGTCAAGCCTGTGGCTCAGTACATCCGATTTCGACAAGCATTTATTCGGGATGCTTTCCCTAGCCTTTGACTGTCCCCAGTCTACCTACAAGGCAGCAGGTTTCACGTTGCACTGCTTTGTCAAGCCTGTGGCTCAGTACATCCGATTTCGACAAGCATGTATTTGGGGTGCTTTCCCTAGCCTTTGACTGTCCCCAGTCTACCTACAAGGCAGCAGGTTTGTGTGTCTCTTCGTCTGGTCCCTCTCCCTTGACCTGTCCGACATGGGTGGCCCTACCAGTAGCTGTGCTACCGTCGGCATAGCTCTTGGGGTCATTGGGACGCACAAGCCCCTCTACCTCGTCACGGTGGACACACAGCAGAGGGGTAAAGGGAGATCTTATAGTACTATAATTGATAGTTTGAAACAACAGGTTATGTATGATAAAGAGGGACGCAGAGGTGTTTCCAAGGCACCAGGGCCGGGTTATATACTGGCCAAGATCTATTGACGCGTCCTGGGCAACAAGTCCCTTCGGGGTCCTGGCTAATAAAGTCAGTAGGATCGCCTGATTCCTCCGAAGTTGGAGAGTGTCTGCCTGTACGGCGAGGAACCACCAGTCTGCACACCAATAAGCCAGACATGGGACAACGGATACTCACGCAAACCTCAGGTCCTGTATGACATCACACTGATGTTGGACAACAGGATGTCTTCATCCGACATACAGGACTTCGTGTTGGAGCTCAAGCCAACGAACACAAGCAAGCACTGACAGCATCAGGCAATGTAAACATCTCCACAGCTTTAAGTTCGAGACCCAAGAGAGTAAAAGTAGTTAGTTAGTCTAGAGATCATCCTCACTGCATATCAAGCCATTTAGTTCATAAGTGCTCAAACCCCCTCAGTATCTCTCCCAACGGGGAATCGGCAGGGGTTCTGGAAGAATGTCAAACAGGGAAAAGAAGAACTTTCAATCAGATAGCGGTGGGAACGATTAGTAGTGTAGCTCTTTGCTGGCTGTTGAACGAGGGGACAGTGCGCGCATGGGAATGCCCCGAGTGCAGTGATGTCGGTTCTTAGCTCAACTCAACTCAGTGGCTGACAACTTTAGTTCTGTATTGGTTCACTTTTCATCTTTGGCATCCATTATAGCGCTTTTTTCTGGCTTCACCCTTTTCTGACTTCCTGTTCTTGTGGTTTAGTCAAGGTTGCAGACTTATAGTAATCACTTGAGTCGTTAAATCGTCCTGCATTTCTGAGGGTATTCAGTATATCATTGGTCCATTGCTCATCAGCTTTTCAAGGTAGCTCTGCCCACAAACCTGTCAGCTTGCTCATTTCCTCTGACACATGTATGTCCTGGCACAAAAATGAAACTGATTTGTCAACCTAAACCTCCTCAGAGAGGAGCTATACCATCCAATATTACGCTAACATCAACTCTCAAACAACTTATCTATACATAGTCTTACCTGTGCACAGAATTATTTTGTCTTTAGCCAAATACTTGAGTGTAATGGCAGTCTTCGTTAGGCATTCCTCCGATAAAAATGGCGGATCAGCTATCACAACATCAAAGTAGTTCTTCAGAGATGAGTCCAGGTTCAGGGGTTCATTGAAGTCATAGAAAATAAAGTCATTTCCAAACATCTGGAACTTTTCGTCATACTCCAAGCATTTGACTTCCACGGCTGAGGGTTTCATGCCTATGATTTTTCTGTAGACGGTCGGTGAGCTGACACAGGCAATGCTGAAAAGATGATAAAAGTAGAGATGAAAAGCTATTCACAACCAGGAAACAATGACATTGGCAAGAAGATACATTCACAGTAAGCTAAAAAGTAGTATATCCGGAGTCTGAATGATACTACAGAGGCTCGCACCTCTCGTGGGGGTCCGGTTCCAGCCCCTTGGGGTGAGAACCGGCCAACGCACGAGTGTGAGGGTGGTGGTATTATTCTGACTCCGGATATACTATTTAAGAACCTCTCTCGTCTGGAACCCACGAAACAAACAGAGGGAGACCAAAAAAAAAAAAAAAACATGGGGAAGAGAATTACAGAGATAAATAATATTGGGAGTAAATGGAGGGAGATGAGAGAGATAGCGAAAATAAATGGGACTGCTTGTTGTGGTTTGGTTGAGGATGTGTGCCCTGAGGGAGGATAAAAGGCAGAAGTAGAAGTGAAGAACATCTGTAGAATATGTACAATTAATAAATAAAAAAAATGGAATGGCACAGGAGGTGGTATGACAATAACATAATCACAAGGTGCAGAATATGGGGACTTGAAAGCCTTTATCAGAAAGAAAAAAATACACACACACACAAACAATAAATACAACTACATTTTTTAAATTTACAAAATAAATTATTCATTCATTCAGTAGCATGTCCTTTGCAGAACTTCACTCTCATAACAATCTTCTGAAAATCTTTTCGGCCATAAGCAAGATGTCCCACATCTGATACACCCATCTGGAGATCATCTGCCACATCCTGCACCAATCTTCTCTTTGGTCTTCCTCTTCCCTTCTTCCCGGGCATACACCCCTTCATTATTGTTCTCTCCAAACTTTAATGACGTTTCAAGTGACCAAAGCATTTCTTTTTCTTCTGCGTTCATCCTGAGTTTTTTTCCGGACGTAATTGTGTTGTGCCTGTTTACAGCAGAGCTGCGTTCTTGCGCTGTTAGGCCGACACTCTTACTTCTGCGGGCATTTGTTGACCGGGTTAACCTTTCCGGGCAAAGTATTTCAATTTTCATTTTTGCTAGGGTTTCTTGGCAAGTTTTGCAGAAGATAGTTTTCATGTGTACCCTATTTCTCTTCAGAACACAAAATTCAACCATATTTGTTTAGTTCACCAAGTGCCTTGCCGGCTAGCATGGGCGATCATGCTTCTCCATGTATCAATTCACATGCCTACTCCCTACCATGCCATGACTGTCAAGAATGTTCTCTCACCGTCTTCCTCTATCTCTCTTTCCACAAATCTTCCAAGTTACAACATGTTCCAGTTTTTGTCTTCTCATAATTTGGTCAAAAAATGAAGACTGCCTCTTTCTGATGTTTGTGATAAATTGTCTTTGCTTCTTAGCCTCCATCATTTCCAAATCGCTCATTTTGGCTGTCTGTTTTTGCATATTACGTTTCTATACTCCGCCAGTGCAACAAGAAGTTTAGTGTGTTTGTCTTTTGTGGCTGTGGGTATTGTATTTAAAAAAAATGGCCTTATAAGCGTCAGTTTTCTTGTTTGTGTGTGTTTCTATTAATTGTTGCAGTGCAATCTTAGTGGCTATGATTGCTGGGCATTCATAGAAGAGATGATCCTCTGTTTCCTGAATATTTTGTCTACATAATTTGCATGGGGCTATTTGTTTGGATGTTTGTGCGGCTCTCTCAGTTGTCGGGGTCATATTATAAATTAGCCTGTATGTTATTTCTTTGGATTTTGATGTGATATGTTTGCTGTGTAAGTTAGTGAAGGTGCAACTGTAGTCTTTCATGTGATATTTGTATCCTCTTTTGATTCTCAGGTGTAGTGGTGGGGCTTGTTGTTGTACTAAATATGTGTATATCTGCTTGGTTGTCTGTTGTATTAAGTGTTCATTACCTTGAATTGCTTGCATACATGTTCTGTAGAAGTGCGGTAGTGTGCCGTAATAGTGCGGTGTTGTTTTGTCTATTTTCTTAATTCTGTGTAATCTAATTGCAATATAGTATAATGCTAGCGAGTGTTGATCTGGATGATTGATGATGCGTCCTATGTGGTTGATTCTTAATGCTTGTATTTTTGTGTTAAGGTCCTGTAGTGAAATTTCCCCTCTAGTCTTCTCTTGTATTAAAGTCTTGTGCTTTATACTGTGGATTGTGTTTTTAAAGATGAATTTCCTGATGTGTTTGTTTATGTCTGTGATTGTTTGTTTTGGTGGGTCTAACACTGTGGCTAAATATAGTATTTTAGGAAAGATGAAGGTGTTTACAATAGTGCTTCGTATAAAAATTGTTGATGTCTTGTATTTGAACCTATGTAGTATGTCTATACTACATATGGCGACGAGAGCCATTCCACACGAAACATTCCTTTCTCCACCTTGCTAAGCATACTCTTTGAATCCGTAATGAACACAACGTGTGTTGCAGTAGTCTCCTCTAGCCACTGGAATGCCGCTGTTACTGCCTCCACCTCCATTCTCATGCTGGAGGTCGTAGTCTCATATGCCAGGCTCTCCTTTTTTAAGACTCGCCCATTAGCCTTTGCAATAAAGCCCCAGCCACTACGTCTGTTTCTCACCACTGATCCATCGGTTTAGATGACTATGTCACCTTGATGTGTGTTGCTCTGGATCAGCTATTGCACATCAAACTCAGTGCGGCCCGCTGCCCATTCTCTGCACTCACGACCCAGTGTTATTATTACATTGTAGCAGTCCACTCTCTTTCACGATTGATGGTCTCTAGATCACACACCTGATGTATAGAAAGTTCTGCCTGTGCCATCCAGGACCTGCCTCGTCTTAGTCTATGACCCCTAACCATATCCATTGCTGCATGCAGCGGGTGATCCCTGTCTGCGGCAACTCTCAGGTACCATTTGGCCTGAAGGACCCTGTACTGGGAAGAAGGAAATACCACAATGTGATATACGAGTAGATGAGCACATTCTTAAACAAGTGAATCGATATAATTATCTCGGCACAATCATAACATCTGATGGGAGATGCCTTGAAGAGATTTGAACAAGAACTGCCATTGCGAAGGTAGCCTTCTGCAAGATGAAAAACATACTGACCAATAAAATGATATCAATTGAAACGAGAAAAAGAGTGTTGAGGTGCTACATAGAACATATACTTTTGCATAGATGTGAAGCATGGACAATAAGCAGTCAAGCTGAAAAACAGCTGATGGCTGTGGAAATGTGGTTTCTGAGAAAAATGCAAAGAATATCATGGGCAGATAGAAAAACCAATGAGCAAGTCCTTCAAGAAACAAATGAAGTTCGTAAACTGATTAGAGACATTACACGTAGACAGTCAAAATGTTTTGGACATGTTATGAGAAAAAATGACTTGGAGAACTTGGTGACAACTGGCAAGATCGAAGGGAAGAGACCAAGGGGAGTCCGAGAAGCAAATACCTGGATGGCTTGGCTTCGTGGCATGGTCGAGACAGGAACACGGAGCTGATCCACGACTCTGGTGATCGAGTGAGATGGCAGAACATGACCGCCCACTTTTACCGGCATGGCACATGATGGATGGATGGATGAGGGTGGTTAAATTTCTTTACAATTTATGTGGCCTTAGGAGGCCAGTAAAAAATGTTTCCCCACAGAAGGGGATATAATTCGAGTAGAACAACCATGTCATTAAAAGTACACTCTTAGAAAATAAACATAGATGTAAAATACTGAAAGTTGATTATAAAATGTAATTAAATAAAGATTAAACAAATTTTCTATAAGAAATCCAAAAGCATTATTCTAGGGTTCACAAAATCTGACTTTTTTAAAAGAATTTTATTTAAAATAAAAAAAGTAAAAAGATTTTAAGTTAAATAATAAAATTATACTAGTATAAAATTTTCTTGTTTTAAATTCTAGTAAGTTCCCTTATTAAATGTTTATGTCCCCTACATATTGCTTTTCTAGATGTTTTTTTTATTTTTGATATCTAGTAATTGTGCAGCATGCTTGGACATAAATATTGATAAGTGTAGTGATCAATCAAGGCATTGCTATCGCGTTATTATATTTTAAATATTCTATATGCAAACGTAATTGCAGCAGAATTTGGCAGAGAAGAGAGCGAGAGAGAGCGAGAGAGAGAGAGAGAGAGAGAGAGAGAGAGAGCGAGAGAGAGAGAGAGAGAGAGAGGAGAGAGAGAGAGAGAGAGAGAGAGAGAGAGAGAGAGGGAGGGAAGGGGAGGGGAGGGGAGGGGAGAGAACTAATTGTTCAAAATGAATGAAATTTACAAACATAAATGACATTTCCTCTAAACATAATATTTGTCTACATAATAAACCCCATAAACGTGCACGGCCTTTCGTCAGTGCGAAAATAAGTGCATGCAGGCCTTGATTGTGCCAGACCAGGTTTTGTCCTGCTCACTTCGCCTGTCATCTCTCTCATTCCTATCACCTAAGCCAGGGGTTGGCAAACTACGGCCCGTGGGCCGTATGTGGCCCGGCAACTGATATTATGCGACCCTCGAGGGCATTTAGAAAATAAACACTTTTATTTCATTTTTAAAGTTATTTGGTTGAATTTTACAGAATTTCATGTACCGTTATGATTGTTTTAACATTTTTGATAACAATTCTTTCTAATTTTCTATTTTTGTAAACAGTCCTTGAGCGCATTTATCGATTTTAATATAGAGAAATATTTATCGCCATGTAACAATTTAATAAGGACGAGTTTATGAAAATCGGATATTTCTCCGGTGAATTAAACGATTTATCTTGCAGGAAAATATTAAACTTAAAAGTATTTTGCTGTTATAAATTATTTCCACATTTACAATGCTCAAATTATTTTATTTGTTGTAGTAGTCTTGAATGCAAAGAATACCATGGACAGCCAGAAAGACCAATGAACAAGTCCTTCAAGAAACAAATGAAGATCGTAAACTGATTAGAGTCATTAGACGTAGACATTCAAAAATCTTTGGGCATGTTTTGAGAAGAAATGATTTGGAGAACTTGGTGACAACTGGTAAGATCGAGGGGAACAGACCAAGGGGAAGACCTAGATGCAAATACCTGGATGGCTTGGCCTTGTGGCATGGTCGAGACAGAAATACGGAGCTGATTCACGTTTCTGGTGATCGAATGAGACGGCAGAACATGACCGCCCACGCTTACCGGCATGGCACATGATGGATGGATGGAGTAGTCTTGATTCCGGTCTCCATGGCCAAAGGCGTTAACGACTTTCTCCATAATCCTGTATATTCACGTGGTAACGTAGCTGCGCGAGATTGAGTTGAATTGAGTTGAGTTAAGAACCGACATCACTGCACTCAGGACATTCCCATACGTGCTCAGTCCCCTCGTTCAACAACCAGCGAAGATTCATAATACTAATCGTTCCCACTGCTATCTGATTAAAAGTTCTCCTGGTCTTCCCTCTCAGTTTTGAGATTCTTCAAGAACCCCTGCCGATCCCCCGCAATCTCATTCTTTCCACATATGGGTTCTCAATCTTTTCCTCCGCCTTCGCCACCTGGTCCCGCAAGCGCACGACCACCTCCCCCTTGTCCATAGGCAAAATACCACCAAGAAGTGCATTCCTGCTAGCCTATCAGCCTGTTCATCCACCCCCCTCCCCCCGTACACCCGCATGGCCAGTGCAAAATATCCATACAATTCTCACAATCTGTGACCTCTGAAGCGACGAGAGCCATTCCACACGAAACATTCCTTTCTCCACCTTGCTAAGCATACTCTTTGAATCCGTAATGAACACAACGTGTGTTGCAGTAGTCTCCTCTAGCCACCTGGAATGCCGCTGTTACTGCCTCCACCTCCATTCTCATGCTGGAGGTCGTAGTCTCATATGCCAGGCTCTCCTTTTTTAAGACTCGCCCATTAGCCTTTGCAATAAAGCCCCAGCCACTACGTCTGTTTCTCACCACTGATCCATCGGTTTAGATGACTATGTCACCTTGATGTGTGTTGCTCTGGATCAGCTATTGCACATCAAACTCAGTGCGGCCCGCTGCCCATTCTCTGCACTCACGACCCAGTGTTATTATTACATTGTAGCAGTCCACTCTCTTTCACGATTGATGGTCTCTAGATCACACACCTGATGTATAGAAAGTTCTGCCTGTGCCATCCAGGACCTGCCTCGTCTTAGTCTATGACCCCTAACCATATCCATTGCTGCATGCAGCGGGTGATCCCTGTCTGCGGCAACTCTCAGGTACCATTTGG
This sequence comes from Cepaea nemoralis, assembly GCA_014155875.1. NCBI lineage: Eukaryota > Metazoa > Mollusca > Gastropoda > Stylommatophora > Helicidae > Cepaea > Cepaea nemoralis. The sequence goes on along the minus strand of JACEFZ010016930.1, from coordinate 258,128 downwards.
CCTGAAGGACCCTGTACTGGGAAGAAGGAAATACCACAATGTGATATACGAGTAGATGAGCACATTCTTAAACAAGTGAATCGATATAATTATCTCGGCACAATCATAACATCTGATGGGAGATGCCTTGAAGAGATTTGAACAAGAACTGCCATTGCGAAGGTAGCCTTCTGCAAGATGAAAAACATACTGACCAATAAAATGATATCAATTGAAACGAGAAAAAGAGTGTTGAGGTGCTACATAGAACGTATACTTTTGCATAGATGTGAAGCATGGACAATAAGCAGTCAAGCTGAAAAACAGCTGATGGCTGTGGAAATGTGGTTTCTGAGAAAAATGCAAAGAATATCATGGGCAGACAGAAAAACCAATGAGCAAGTCCTTCAAGAAACAAATGAAGATCGTAAACTGATTAGAGACATTACACGTAGACAGTCAAAATGTTTTGGACATGTTATGAGAAAAAATGACTTGGAGAACTTGGTGACAACTGGCAAGATCGAAGGGAAGAGACCAAGGGGAAGTCCGAGAAGCAAATACCTGGATGGCTTGGCTTCGTGGCATGGTCGAGACAGGAACACGGAGCTGATCCACGACTCTGGTGATCGAGTGAGATGGCAGAACATGACCGCCCACGCTTACCGGCATGGCACATGATGGATGGATGGATGAGGGTGGTTAAATTTCTTTACAATTTATGTGGCCCTAGGAGGCCAGTAAAAAAATGTTTCCCCACAGAAGGGGATATAGCACAACCAACATAATATATCTGTCATTGAAAGTACACTCTTGGAAAATCAACACAGATGTAAAATACTAAAAGTTGATTATAAAATGTAATTAAATAAAGATTAAACAAATTTTCTATAAGAAATCCAAAAGCATTATTCTAGGGTTCACAAAATCTGACTTTTTTAAAAGAATTTTATTTAAAATAAAAAAAGTAAAAAGATTTTAAGTTAAATAATAAAATTATACTAGTATAAAATTTTCTTGTTTTAAATTCTAGTAAGTTCCCTTATTAAATGTTTATGTCCCCTACATATTGCTTTTCTAGATGTTTTTTTTATTTTTGATATCTAGTAATTGTGCAGCATGCTTGGACATAAATATTGATAAGTGTAGTGATCAATCAAGGCATTGCTATCGAGTTATTATATTTTAAATATTCTATATGCAAACGTAATTGCAGCAGAATTTGGCAGAGAAGAGAGCGATAGAGAGAGAGAGAGAGAGAGAGAGAGAGAGAGAGAGAGAGAGAGAGAGAGAGAGAGAGAGAGAGAGAGAGAGAGAGAGAGAGAGAGAGAGAGAGAGAGAGAGAGAGGAGGGAAGGGGAGGGGAGGGGAGGGGAGAGAACTAATTGTTCAAAATGAATGAAATTTACAAACATAAATGACATTTCCTCTAAACATAATATTTGTCTACATAATAAACCCCATAAACGTGCACGGCCTTTCGTCAGTGCGAAAATAAGTGCATGCAGGCCTTGATTGTGCCAGACCAGGTTTTGTCCTGCTCACTTCGCCTGTCATCTCTCTCATTCCTATCACCTAAGCCAGGGGTTGGCAAACTACGGCCCGTGGGCCGTATGTGGCCCGGCAACTGATATTATGCGACCCTCGAGGGCATTTAGAAAATAAACACTTTTATTTCATTTTAAAGTTATTTGGTTGAATTTTACAGAATTTCATGTACCGTTATGATTGTTTTAACATTTTTGATAACAATTCTTTCTAATTTTCTATTTTTGTAAACAGTCCTTGAGCGCATTTATCGATTTTAATATAGAGAAATATTTATCGCCATGTAACAATTTAATAAGGACGAGTTTATGAAAATCGGATATTTCTCCTGTGAATTAAACGATTTATCTTGCAGGAAAATATTAAACTTAAAAGTATTTTGCTGTTATAAATTATTTCCACATTTACAATGCTCAAATTATTTTATTTGTTGTAGTAGTCTTGAATGCAAAGAATACCATGGACAGCCAGAAAGACCAATGAACAAGTCCTTCAAGAAACAAATGAAGATCGTAAACTGATTAGAGTCATTAGACGTAGACATTCAAAAATCTTTGGGCATGTTTGAGAAGAAATGATTTGGAGAACTTGGTGACAACTGGTAAGATCGAGGGGAACAGACCAAGGGGAAGACCTAGATGCAAATACCTGGATGGCTTGGCCTTGTGGCATGGTCGAGACAGAAATACGGAGCTGATTCACGTTTCTGGTGATCGAATGAGACGGCAGAACATGACCGCCCACGCTTACCGGCATGGCACATGATGGATGGATGGAGTAGTCTTGATTCCGGTCTCCATGGCCAAAGGCGTTAACGACTTTCTCCATAATCCTGTATATTCACGTGGTAACGTAGCTGCGCGAGATTGAGTTGAGTTGAGTTAAGAACCGACATCACTGCACTCAGGACATTCCCATACGTGCTCAGTCCCCTCGTTCAACAACCAGCGAAGATTCATAATACTAATCGTTCCCACTGCTATCTGATTAAAAGTTCTCCTGGTCTTCCCTCTCAGTTTTGAGATTCTTCAAGAACCCCTGCCGATCCCCCGCAATCTCATTCTTTCCACATATGGGTTCTCAATCTTTTCCTCCGCCTTCGCCACCTGGTCCCGCAAGCGCACGACCACCTCCCCCTTGTCCATAGGCAAAATACCACCAAGAAGTGCATTTCCTGCTAGCCTATCAGCCTGTTCATCCACCCCCCTCCCCCCGTACACCCGCATGGCCAGTGCAAAATATCCATACAATTCTCACAATCTGTGACCTCTGAAGCGACGAGAGCCATTCCACACGAAACATTCCTTTCTCCACCTTGCTAAGCATACTCTTTGAATCCGTAATGAACACAACGTGTGTTGCAGTAGTCTCCTCTAGCCACTGGAATGCCGCTGTTACTGCCTCCACCTCCATTCTCATGCTGGAGGTCGTAGTCTCATATGCCAGGCTCTCCTTTTTTAAGACTCGCCCATTAGCCTTTGCAATAAAGCCCCAGCCACTACGTCTGTTTCTCACCACTGATCCATCGGTTTAGATGACTATGTCACCTTGATGTGTGTTGCTCTGGATCAGCTATTGCACATCAAACTCAGTGCGGCCCGCTGCCCATTCTCTGCACTCACGACCCAGTGTTATTATTACATTGTAGCAGTCCGTCATGTCTTCCGGAACTTACCAACCCACTCTCTTTCACGATTGATGGTCTCTAGATCACACACCTGACTTATAGAAAGTTCTGCCTGTGCCATCCAGGACCTGCCTCGTCTTAGTCTATGACCCCTAACCATATCCATTGCTGCATGCAGCGGGTGATCCCTGTCTGCGGCAACTCTCAGGTACCATTTGGCCTGAAGGACCCTGTACTGGGAAGAAGGAAATACCACAATGTGATATACGAGTAGATGAGCACATTCTTAAACAAGTGAATCGATACAATTATCTCGGCACAATCATAACATCTGATGGGAGATGCCTTGAAGAGATTTGAACAAGAACTGCCATTGCGAAGGTAGCCTTCTGCAAGATGAAAAACATACTGACCAATAAAATGATATCAATTGAAACGAGAAAAAGAGTGTTGAGGTGCTACATAGAACATATACTTTTGCATAGATGTGAAGCATGGACAATAAGCAGTCAAGCTGAAAAACAGCTGATGGCTGTGGAAATGTGGTTTCTGAGAAAAATGCAAAGAATATCATGGGCAGACTAGAAAAACCAATGAGCAAGTCCTTCAAGAAACAAATGAAGATTCGTAAACTGATTAGAGACATTACACGTAGACAGTCAAAATGTTTTGGACATATTATGAGAAAATATGACTTGGAGAACTTGGTGACAACTGGCAAGATCGAAGGGAAGAGACCAAGGGGAGTCCGAGAAGCAAATACCTGGATGGCTTGGCTTCGTGACATGGTCGAGACAGGAACACGGAGCTGATCCACGACTCTGGTGATCGAGTGAGATGGCAGAACATGACCGCCCACGCTTACCGGCATGGCACATGATGGATGGATGGATGAGGGTGGTTAAATTTCTTTACAATTTATGTGGCCTAGGAGGCCAGTAAAAAAATGTTTCCCCACAGAAGGGGATATAATTCGAGTACAATACCCATGTCATTAAATGTACACTCTTAGAAAATAAACATAGATGTAAAATACTGAAAGTTGATTATAAAATGTAATTAAATAAAGATTAAACAAATTTTCTATAAGAAATCCAAAAGCATTATTCTAGGTTTCACAAAATCTGACATTTTTGAAAGAATTTTATTTAAAATAAAAAAAATAAAAAGATTTTAAGTTAAATAATAAAATTATACTAGTATAAAATTTCCTTGTTTTAAATTCTAGTAAGTTCCCTTATTAAATGTTTATGTCCCCTACATATTGCTTTTCTAGGTGTTTTTTTATTTTTGATATCTAGTAATTGCGCAGCATGCTTGGACATAAATATTGATAAGTGTAGTGATCAATCAAGGCATTGCTATCGAGTTATTATATTTTAAATATTCTATATGCAAACGTAATTGCAGCAGAATTTGGCAGAGAAGAGAGCGATAGAGAGAGAGAGAGAGAGAGAGAGAGAGAGAGAGAGAGAGAGAGAGAGAGAGAGAGAGAGAGAGAGAGAGAGAGAGAGAGAGAGAGAGAGAGATGGAGGGAGGGGAGGGGAGGGGAGGTTAGAGAACTAATTGTTCAAAATGAATGAAATTTACAAACATAAATGACATTTCCTCTAAACATAATATTTGTCTACATAATAAACCCCATAAACGTGCACGGCCTTTCGTCAGTGCGAAAATAAGTGCATGCAGGCCTTGATTGTGCCAGACCAGGTTTTGTCCTGCTCACTTCGCCTGTCATCTTTCTCATTCCTATCACCTAAGCCAGGGGTTGGCAAACTACGGCCCGCGGGCCGCATGTGGCCCGGCAACTGATATTATGCGACCCTTGAGGGCATTTAGAAAAAAAAAACATTTTTATTTCGTTTTAAAGTTATTTTGTTGAATTTTACAGAGTTTCATGTACCGTTATGATTGTTTTAACATTTTTGATAACAATTCTTTCTAATTTTCTATTTTTGTAAACAGTCCTTGAGCGCATTTATCGATTTTAATATAGAGAAATATTTATCGCCATGTAACAATTTAATAAGGACGATTTTATGAAAATCGGATATTTCTCCGGTGAATAAAACGATTTATCTTGCAGGAAAATATTAAATTTAAAAGTATTTTGCTGTTATAAATTATTTCCACATTTACAATGCTCAAATTATTTTATTTGTTGTAGTAGTCTTGAATGCAAAGAATACCATGGACAGCCAGAAAGACCAATGAACAAGTCCTTCAAGAAACAAATGAAGATCGTAAACTGATTAGAGACATTAGACGTAGACAGTCACAATTTTTTGGGCATGTTATGAGAAGAAATGATTTGGAGAACTTGGTGACAACTGGTAAGATCGAGGGGGAACAGACCAAGGGGAAGACTTAGAAGCAAGTACCTGGATGGCTTGGCCTTGTGGCATGGTCGAGACAGAAACACGGAGCTGATTCACGGCTCTGGTGATCGAGTGAGATGGCAGAACATGACCGCCCACGCTTACCGGCATGGCACATGCTGGATGGATGGAGTAGTCTTGATTCCGGGCTCCATGGCCAAAGGAGTTAACGACCTTCTCCATAATCCTGTATATTCACGTGGTAACGTAGCTGCACGAGATTGAGTTGAGTAAAGTTGAGTTAAGAACCGACACCACTGCACTCAGGACATTCCCATACGTGCTCAGTCCCCTCGTTCAACAGCCAGCGAAGAGTCATAATACTAATCGTTCCCACTGCTATCTGATTAAAAGTTCTCCTGGTCTTCCCTCGCAGCCACTACGTCTGTTTCTCGCCACTGATCCATCGGTGTAGATGACTATGTCACCTTGATGTGTGTTGCTCTGGATAAGCTGTTGCACTTCAAACTCAGTGCAGCCCGCTGCCCATTCTCTGCACTCACGACCCAGTGTTATTATTACATTGTGCCAGTCCGTCATGTCTTCCGGAACTTCAACCCACTCTCTTTCACGATTGATGGTCTCTAGATCACACATCTGACTTATAGAAAGTTCTGCCTGCGCCATCCAGGACCTGTCTCGTCTTAGTCTATGACCCTTTACCATATCCATTGCTGCATTCAGCGGGTGATCCCTGTCTGCGGCAACTCTCAGGTACCATTTGGCCTGAAGGACCCTATGCCTATCGGTCATTGTAGGTAGCGCCAGGATATGCCTCATGCATATAATTGGTGTGTCCTTTGTGCACCCCAGTATTAACCGCATGGCAGCATTCTGTATGCGCTCCAACCTTTCAAGCTGGCTCTTTGATACTGTCAGCAGCCTCAAACCATACTCAGTGACATAAATTATTAACTGCTGAAAGAGCCTGTACAGCATCCTCTGATCTACCCCGGTTGCTGCCATAGCCCTCAATGCATTAAGTCCCCTACCAGCCTTCACCACCAAAGCCTCCACATGATCCTTAAAAGACAAACACCTGTCAAAGGTGATACCCAAGTACTTCAACTTACTCTCTCGACTAAGAGGACATCCATTCAACATAATACCTAGGACATCTGCCTTGACGATCTGTCCTATTTAGTTCTTCTCATAACATGCCCAAACAAGTTTGATTGTCTACGTCTAATGTGAAGCCTAAAGTAGGGTACAATGACACGTCTTAGAAAATTAAGGCGGCCCACGTGATGTCGACCACGTGACTCCTCGAGTGCCGATTGGTATGTAAAATATAGGTCAAACACCATATGCATAAAGGCTAAGGACTTATGGAGGCTAACAATGATTTTAAAGAGGAGAGGATCGACTTCATTGCACCGGGTTTTATCCTATATAACTCGGTCTATTTCCGCAGATCGGCCTGCCGAAAGCGTCGCATTCGGCACGAACTCCGTAGCTCCAGCGACGACTTCCCGGAGTCACAGAGAAAAGTGCACTTGTGAACCGAACAAGGTAGCCAGAATTTGAACCCACGAATTTCGGAGCGAGAGGCAGGCGGCTTAACAGCTTCACCACGGAGACATGCAATTAACAATTATCCTTTTGAAACTAAACCAAACCACACCCCTAAAACAATCTAAATGTAAATTACAAACAAAACCGAAACAAAACAAACGCGTTTCCCCACTGAGTAATTGCTAAAATTAGAAGCCGCTAGCGAACACTCTAATATAACAATAAATTGTTAGGTATGTGTGTAACAAACCATGTGTTTGTGTGTGTAACAAGTTAAGTATGTGTGCAATATAACACTTATGTACGTGTGTGTGTGTGTGTGTGTGTGTGTGTGTGTGTGTGTGCGTGCGTGCGTGCGTGTGTGTGTGTGTGGGTGTGTATGTATGTATGACAAAACAGTCAGAGTATGTGTATCTCGTGAAAAAAATGAGAGATAATAAACACAGACACACTGAACATACCTTACACCGAACTCAAATCCGCCAAACTGAAATCACAGGGTAAACAATAGCCATGAAAATATATATCTATAAAACAGAGTGTATGTTTGTTTGTTTGTTTGTGGGGATTTATGTATTGGATGCGTTCGATAACGGTACATCCGATTGAGATGAAATTTTCTACACGTCTTCCTTTCATTCCTGTGCAACCGACTATAATAATTTCTTAATGTAAAATCTTCTACTTATTTAATAACATTTACTTTTCCATTTTCATTATATAATGTCTATATAGCAGGGGGACTTCACTCTAGAAAAGTTATTTCAAGGGGCATAACTTTTAATAACATTTCTATATACTTTATAGTCATATTGTTGGACTTACTTGCACTATTGTTAAACTCTTTGTCTATAGTTATTTTCAGGCATATGAGTTATAATAAATAATGATATAATCTTTAAGGCATTTTCAAAGTTTTCATAAAAATAATGCATAATGCATAACATTGTAACCCATCTTTTTCTACAGTTTTCATTGAATGGTGAGTGGAAGGACATTCTTTTAAGTTACTGTGCGCCAAGAGCTGGGCGAAACCACGCCGGTCAGATAGATAGACAGATAGTCGGGAATGGAAGCTTATTTGACTACTTATATGAATTAAATGACATGCTCCCCACCAGGGACTGGGTGAAGCCGGGCCGGGACAGACAGACAGACAGATAGACAGACAAACAGATAGTCGGGAACGGGAGAGCTTATATGACTACGTATATGAATTAAATGAGATGCTCCCCACCAGGGACTGGGTGAAGCCGGGCCCGGTCAGACAGACAGACAGACAGACAGATAGTCGGGAACGGGAGAGCTTATACGACTACTTATATGAATTAAATGAGATGCTCCCCACCAGGGACTGGGTGAAGCCGGACCGGGTCAGCCAGACAGACAGACAAACAAGCAGACAGACAGACTGATAGATAGATAGATCCCCTCCAGGGCCTGGGCGAAGCCGGGCCGGGTCAGCTAGTAATTTATAAAAATAAGTTATACCACAACATAACGAATCAACGTTTCGATCCTTGCAATCTTCATCAGGAACAACATAAACAGATATAAAGAAAAACATAAAATTAGAAAATTTAATTAAACATTAAAATTTATAAGAAAATGTTTGTTAGTCGGTAGATCATACTCATTGCACATCGAACCATTCAGTCCATAAGTGCTCGGATACCCTCCTCGGTAAATCCCCCAACGTGTAGCGGCTAACGACACCAGTTCTGTGTTGGTTTATCAATCTTCTTTGGCTTCCTGCATAGTCTTCTTGTTTGACCACACCTCTTTTAACTTGCTTTTCTCGCATTCTGACCATGGTTGTAGATTCACATTCACCACTTGGTTCTCGTAAAAGTCTTATTTCTCGTACAGAAAAAGTAGAGGCATGAAACGTGGTTAGGCTATTGCACATGCTCCATTTTTAGTGTGAACAATGCCAAATTGCCTACCTGTGTTTAGATATAGTGGTTGGATCTCTTGCTTCTCATGACTGTGGTTCGGGTTCAATCCCCAGGAGAAGATGTTTTATTGTACTCTACCATTACTGTCATGGATCAGATGACAGATGGAAAGAGTTAAACTGATGAGCAGGTGCATCAGAAGATAGAATCAGAAGAATCTTATAAAGTTGCACATTGTGGCACTTGTGTGAAACAAATGACACGTCACAAGTGCGTATGATAACAACCGAACTGTTGTTGTGAGGCATTCGACGACCAGCTGACACACTGATAAGATGTCGTGGCTTGCCATCGCCAGCTTACACTTAGATTACAAGTCTTAGCTTTCCATAGTCAACTCACACACAGATTGGGAGGCTTAGAATTCTATAGAACGCGTAGCTTGACATGCGCCATGCTCAACGACATAAATACTTGCAAGGACGCGAACGGGTCCATCTAACTGACATTGGCCGACAAGGCTTGATCAGGGTTCCGTTGCATTGAGGGCCGGGAGTAGTCGCTTCTGAAAACACGCTCACAGCATACGGCAGACAGACTTAGTCACCTAACACTCACGCCAGGTATGAAGTCGATTTGTTGGTACGGTGCGGGAATGTCAGATGTGTGAGAGAGCCTGAAGGCTTCATCAGCATGTACATTCAAGACCGTTAGCTGTTACCTTCCAATGGTAGAATACATCGTTGATCACTTCACAGGAGCGTATATGAGTTGTCCATGGATGTACGACAATCGTTCTGTCCTGTGCATGTGTGTGCAGTCAGATAAACGCATGTTATTCAGCTCACCAGGGATCATACCAACGAGCCAGATCGCAGGGCGTCCTCTTAACGCTAACTCATTAGAGCAATAGATCAGACCCCAGTGGTAACCAGAAGCCCGCCCTGTGACATTGGGGGTGCTGTCGTCCGCAGAGAATTGAAGCAAGATTGTCGTTTGTCATTGAATCAAGGTTGAAGGACATTGCAACCGTTACATGCACACTCTAAACACTCTAAGGATACGATTACCCTACAGATGCACAGTCAACATACAAGTCTTTGTTTGAGAGGATCATGCCGGTCTAAGATGCTGGAGACCACATGGCGCATCCCCTTTTGTTCATTTTTGTCGTCATCTTGTTAGTCGTCGTCCGTTAGTGTTAACGGCAAGGTCAGTGGCATTGGGAAGCAGCTTTTGATGCTCTAGAAAGCATCGTTACCAGCTTTGATTATCTGAAAATTTACACTCAGTGTTATGAGTGTGATTTCATCGTCGCACAGTTATACTTACAGTATCGCTCTCTGTTCTCATCGTGATATCCTGATCCTAGGAGCGTGATTTCAAATTTCGTCATCGTTTATTTTGAGAAGTCCGCCCTGTGACAATTACGACCCTAGGGTAAACCCAGCTTTACGAAAATGTGTACCAGGACATTTTTACAGTTTGTCTGGGAACGTACAGACAAACAAAGGAACTGTTTTCCCAAAGGGCCACAAATTGGGCACGTAGGCCCGTCTTACATTCGGCCCTTCCAGTCACTCATCTTTCGTACATCAATTATATATCATGAATGTTACATTTACAGTGGGGAAAAAAACAAACAAATACAATAAGCAAACAATGTACGCTGTAAACATATAGGAAACATAAAGAATTCACATTTCAACATTAGGAGACTGGCAGGCAGGCAGACAGACACACTGACAGTCACACACACACACACACACACACACACAAACACACATATATATATATACATACACACATATTATACCCCCCCCCCCCCCCCCCCCCCCCAACACACACACAAACACACACACACCAGCTAACATTCACAAACACACTAATAATTATTCGCTCATTAATAATGCTCTCTCTCTCTCTCTCTCTCTCTCTCTCTCTCTCTCTCTCTCTCTCTCCCTCACTCACTCACCCTCACTCTCACTCACTCTCTCACACTCTCTCTCTCTTTCCCTTACTCACTCACTCACTCACTTACTCACTCACTCACTCACTCTCACTCTCTCTCTCTCTCTTTGTCACTCACTCTCTCACTCACTCTCCCTCTCTCTACCTCTCTCTCCCTCCCTCCTCTCTCTCTCTCTCTCTCTCTCTCTCTCTTTGTCACTCACTCTCTCACTCACTCTCCCTCTCTCTACCTCTCTCTCCCTCCCTCCCCTCTCTCTCTCTCTCTCTGTGTGTCACAGACCCAGGAAAGGTAAGGAGGGAGGGAACCCGTCACCCCATCTCATATGCAGTGACCTAGAACGTGTGAAAACCTACCACTGACACCTCTACGGCAGTATCATCTATGGGACTGCATTTACCTGTTGACTACTTAGGCACAACTTAAACCGCGCGCATCGGATGACTTAACTTACAGCCAGGACAAGAAATAACATGAATACAGGTGTTTTATAGTTTCCTTTGAAGTGGCTTTTAACTTAGTGCCGGCGCCGTGGCTAAGGCGTTGCCAACGCAGTTTGACACAGCTGCAGTTTACGGTTGTCATTTGTTTCTTGTAGGACTTGCTCTCGCTCTCTCTCCCCTTCACACCCCCTTCACACCCCTTCTCTCTCTCTCTCTCTCTCTCTCTCTCTCTCTCTCTCTCTCTCTCTCTCTCTCTCTCTCTCTCTCTCTCTCTCTCTCTAACATGCAAAATAACTAATTGATGTACGAAATATGAGCGATTGGAAGGGCCGAATGTAAGGCTTGCCCAATTTGTAACCCTTTGAAAATAAAGTTCGTTCGTTCGTTTTCTCTCTCTTTTTCTCTTTCTCTCTCTCTTTCTGACTATCTCTCATCACCATCATCATCATATCATTTTCATCATCGTAACATATCTCTCTCTCATCATGCAACTGATGATGTCGATGTGATGATGATGTGACGCAGTTAATGAAGATGATGTGATGATATGATGATGATTATAATGGGATGAGGATGGTGATAACGATGTGATGATGATGATTCTATCCCTTGTAAAGCACTGTCACATACTTATCTTACATGTTCAACTGCATCACATCATCTGTCTGTCAAAACTGTTATTTACTGCCAATATAGTACCTCGTGGTGTATGGCCGGGGTGGGGTGGGGGGGGGGGGGGGGGGTGGGGGTCTTTGAGCCTGAGGAATTAAGGCCGCATGGCTAGTGCACTCGCCGCGAACTGCAGGTTAGAGTTTTCTTTTTGCCTCCCCCCCCCCCCCCCCCCCCCCCCCAACAGAAAAAATCGCACACCTTACCGGGGTGTCGAGCCCGGATCTCCCGAAGGAGAATCCGGCGTTCTAGCCACTCGGCCAGCCGCTCCTCTTTCACATCACATCATCATAACATCATCATCATCATCATCATCATCATCATCATCATCATCATCATCATCATCATCATCATCATCGTCACATCATCATCATCATCATCATCATCATCATCATCATCATCATCATCATCATCATCATCATCATCATCACCACATCATCATCATCATCATCATCATCATCATCATTATCATCATCGTCGTCACCACATCATCATCATCATCATCATCATCATCATCATCATCATCATCATCATCATCACGATTTCATCATATAATGATCATAATCATCATTACATCATAATAACCATCTGCACCACATAATAATCATCACATAATAATCATAACAGTAATCATAATCATAATTACATCATCACCACATCATAATCATAATCGCATCAGCATCACATCATAATCATCATCAAACTATATTCATCAAATAATCATCATCAAATCATCATTATCAAATACTAATCATCAAATCATCACCACCACCATCATCACCTACCATGCCCTTGACAGAGGCAACAGAAGCTTTACTAGCACTGGGAAATGTATGAAAATCAAAGGATAATAAACTTAGCAGAAATGTAAACATGTCCAACCCTGACGTTAAACGGCTGTCTGGACCAGAAACCCGAAGAACGACCGGCACAAACACTCACACACTAAACACGTTCAGTAGCTGATTCAGCGCCAAGCAAATAAGTAGGTTTGGACGAAACATGGCACACCATCAAATGAACAAGGATTATAATGTGAATTTCTATTCACTGAGCATTAAAATTGCTGAAGATGCCACGAAATAAAACAATAAGACTATGACCCTAGTATGGCGGATATATCGTCCTTCTGTCTAAATGGGAGGTCACATTTGGTGATATATTATCCTTCGGTATTTAATCAGGTAATCTATCTCTGATGACCGCGGGACAGTGGGTTCTGTCCACACACACCGGTCAGTTAGACTAACATGTTGACTTCTCGTCCTTGAAACTAGGTCAAATTACATGTACCTCAGATGTCGGAGTGATCGCGAGGGACACTGGTAATAGGAAAAGCTAACCAACACGTGAAAATGTGTCCACTCCACTCACTGGTAGTAGCAATCAGTAGGATTGTGTGTATTTTTAATGACAGTAGGGTTTTTGAAAATATTGCCATTCCAAGTTTTGTATTCACCCTGTGTGAACTCATGCAACATATAATGACTGGGCAGTGTTTGAAAATATTTCCGGTCCAAGTTTTGTATTTACCTGTTATGTTGCATGAACTTTACAGAGGGTGAATACAAAACTTGGACCGGAAATATTTGCAAACACTGCAGTCATTAAAAATACACCCTATACAAAATTTGGAACAGCAATATTTTCAAAAACCCCATATTCATTAAAAATACACGCTGTGGGAGCACGTGTGTGAACTACGCTCGAATTCAAAACGAGAGAACAATATAAATGAATCAAAAGGTGAAGAAATGACGCTGGCCCTGGGTATAAGACACACAGAGAAAACATCATGATGGTGTAACTAGAAAGTGTCGAAGGATAATATATCGCCAAATGTGACCTCTTATTTAGACAGAAGGACGATATATCGCCATACTAGTGTCATCGTGTTATTTGTTTCGTTTCGTAGTATCGTCGGCAATTTTAATGCTCCGGGGGTGGGTGGGGTGGGGGGGGGGTACAACGAAATAGCGGCTAAAACATACGGAGAAGAGAATTAGAGAGGAGATGCAGAATATCGGTTAGACATAGTTGAGGCTGCAGGAGATAGCACAGGATATTATCTGTTTGTGAGAGTTGGTGGAGGGAATATTGACCAATCTGGGTACAGGGAAGAAGAAGAAGAAGAAGAAGAAGAAGAAGAAGAAGAAGAAGAAGAAGAAGAAGAAGAAGAAGAAGAAGAAGAAGAAGAAGAAGAAGAAGAAACAGCAGCAGCAGCAGCAGGAGCAGCAGCAAATAATATTGTAAAAATGTCTGGTCTGTCAACTCCTCACTCCTTTTATATATCAGTTTATCAAGAAGGAGGAGGATGAAGATGAAGGAAGGATGATTGGATAGGGAGAGGAGACATTAATAGTAATAGGAGCCGGTAATTGTTCACTTTGTAAGGTTACCTAACTATGCCTTCTTTACAGCATGCAATTCAACAACGCAACACATTGAAGATTTATGCTGCTTTAGTAGCCATTGTCACAATTGACATATTAACATAAGGAAATCAAATTATAGGAAAAGCTAATGCACACTCAAATATCAGCCCATTACAAGTATAAATTGTAACATGTGTATGGTCTAAGCGCTCAAAGCTTGCGAACGAGAAAGGAAGTCAAAACTCTGATCACTTTGGTACACCATACTATCCTACCCCAGTTTTGCACAACAGCGAGGGCCATGGCTTTGTCACGCTAGGGATCTCAGAGGGGCAAAAATGAGAAAGGCCAAATTAGTAATAAATGCGTATTACAACCGAGTATAGTGTGTATCCTTGTTTTGATATCGTATACAAAAGATGAATCCAGCATGCTTTCGCGCTTTGGTTCATTCCTTTGGGAGTATACTTCGTCATACATTGGAATTTCTAGCGGGAGCTTCTCGTGTGTTAACAGCTTTCTGAGATACTGTCAAGTGTTTAGCAAGTGAAGAGTGGAACATTACCTGTAGGATGTGTTAACTTTGGTAAGTTTACAAAGTTTGATGTCAGGATTTGCTGGGGGATGTTAAATGTACTAAGTATTTCAGAATTGGATTCTCGCCGGGGATAAGAAGTTCGAGTAAGTAAACAAAGCAGGTTACAGTATTACTTTTCACACCTTAACAAGATCAAGAGCTATGTGGTGTTAATTCGTCTTATTAAAACTTCCCGTAACTACCATGGGCTTATAAATCACACTGTAGATAAAATATCACTACAGTAATTTTCCCTATACAACCCGCTTAAATTGTATATATAATACAACATGTCTGCTACTATATTAACAACTTTTAAGTAATAACTGTGACACACCCCTACGTCCAATTTTCCGTCATAGAATTTTATTTGGTAGAAACCCACTTTTTGCTTGATTGAAACCTGCTCTTTGTTTGGTTGAACCCCACTATTTGTTTGGTTGAAACCCACTATTTGCTGACAGTATCAAAGAACCAGATTGAATGGTTGGAGCGCATACAGAATGCTGCCATGCGGTTAATCCTGGGGTGCACAAAGGACACACCAATTATGCATGAGGCATATCCTGGCGCTACCAATAATGACGGATAGGCATAGGGTCCTTCAGGCCAAATGATACCTGAGAGGGATCACCCGCTGCATGCCATGGAAATGGTCAAGGGTTATAGACTAAGACGAGGCAGGTCCTGGATGGCACAGGCAGAACTTTCTATACATCAGGTGTATGATCTAGAGACCATCAATCGTGAAAGAGAGTGGGTTGAAGTTCCGTAAGACATGACGGACTGGCACAATGTAATAATAACACTGGGTCGTGAGTGCAGAGAATGGGCAGCGAGCCGCACTGAGTTTGAAGTGCAACATCTGATCCAGAGCAACACCCATCAAGGTGACATAGTCATCTACACCGATGGGTCAATGGTGAGAAACAGAAGTTGTGGCTGGGGCTTTATTGCAAAGGATAATGGGCGAGTCTTGAAAAAGGAGAGTCTGGCATATGAGACTACGACCTCCAGCATGAGAATGGAGGTGGAGGCAGTAACAGCGGCATTCCGGTAGCTAGAGGAGACTACTGCAACACACGTTGTATTCATTACGGATTCAAAGAGTATGCTTAGTAAGGTGGAGAAAGGAATGTTTCGTGTGGAATGGCTCTCGTCGCTTCAGAGGTCACAGATTGTGAGAATTGTATGGATATTTTGCCCTGGCCATGCGGGGGTACGGGGGAATGAACAGGCTGATAGGCTAGCAGGGAATGCACCTCTTGGTGGTAGTTTGCCTATGGACAAGGGGGAGGTGGTCGTGCGCTTGTGGGACCAGGTGGAGAAGGCGGAGGAACAGATTGAGAACCCATATGTGGAAAGAATGAGATTGCGGGGGATCGGCAGGGGTTCTGGAAGAATCTCAAAACTGAGAGGGAAGACCAGGAGAACGTTTAATCAGATAGCGGTGGGAACGATTAGTAGTATGACTCTTCGCTGGCTGTTGAACGAGGGGACGGAGCACGTATGGGAATGTCCTGAGTGCAGTGATGTCGGTTCTTAACTCAACTCAACTCAACTCAACCCACTATTTGTTTGGTTGAAACCCACTTCGTGTTTAGTTAAAACTCACTTTTTGTTTGGTTGAAACCTGCTTTTTGCTTGGTTGAAATCTGTTTTGTTGAAACCCACTTTTTGTTTGGTTGAAATCCACTTTCTTTGTGGTGGAAACCCACTTTGTATTTGGTTGAAACTCACTTTTTGTTTGGTTGAAAACCACTTTTTGTTTGGCTGAAACCCACTGTTTGTTTGGTTGAAACCTACTTTATTGTTTGGTTGAAACCCACTTTATTGTTTGGTTGAAACCCACTGTTTGTTTGGCTGAAACCACTTTTTTTGGTTGAACCCACCTTTTGTTTGGTTGAAAATCACTTTTTGTTTGGTTGAAACCCACTTCTTGTTTGGTTGAAACCCACTTTCTACTTGGATGAAGCCCACCCTTTGTTTGGTTGAAACCCACTGTTTGTTTGGTTGAAACCCACTTTTTGGTTGGTTGAAACCCACTTTTTGTTGGGCACAGAATCTATTAAGATGCACTGGACATATGGTGCTTGGCCCATATCATTGTTTGATCAGTCGGCACCCGGTGGGTGATCAGGTCAGAATCAAGCTTGCCCCTATACACCCCCCCCCCAAAAAAAAATATTCTAGGTACAAATTTGAGACTGGGTCAACCTTGGAGTCGAGGTCAATTGTGGAAAGAAAAAAAAAATTCGAATTCGCCCAGCTACGGATCACACCCCCTATCTCCTGGTCGACAGGCGAAGTATCAGAAAATTACTTCCTGTGGACTATATATCTGCCAGAGAGAAATTGGCAATATCACCCACGGAGTGCCCATTACTGAAAACATATGTTTGTGTCACGGTAACGGTGTTGTGAGATACAGCATCGTAAAATGACGGACGGCTAGTTGTCGGCAACCCAGCGGCTGTCTTACGCGATAATGCGTACTGCTTAGTGTCTAGCCACTACGCAACCGAGGCTCCCATGAAGATCTAGTGCTGTGATAAAAGTCTCTTTTGTGATCTATAAGGGAGGGGGAAGGGGGGAGAGACTGCAGCAGATAAAGAGAATTGTGTGTGCAATGAAAGCGACGCTTAATCAAAAGTAAATCAAGAATTTCAGACATAAACACTATTTTGATCTGCATAAACACATAAAGAACGGCTGTAAACCAAATATTCTTTGCTAGCTGAACCAATGATCAGATATAAAACCAACTTGATATCTACTCCATCTGTGAAAGAATCATTGTCTCCGTACACAATATCAAACTGCATTTATCAATTCCAGTGTGCGTGTCAAGCGACTTACATAGGTAGAACGGAGAGACAATTAGCAAATCGAGTAGCCGAACATATACCAGTGTGGGTGGACAGGAGAGTTAATCAGTTTCAGGAATCCCTGTGCAGTGGACGAGGTTTTAAAACGTCAAAGTCGGCTATCACGGAACATTTGCTGATTAGCAATCATAGAGTTAATTAAAAAAAAACCCATTTCTTCTACGGTATTGGACAAACAATAATTGATTGCTCAAATATGTCAAGGCACTATCGATTAGGCGATTCCTGTCGTTGCCATGCAAACAAAAGGACTTCCTGTTAATTCTTAGACCACTGTGGGGATAACGTCCTCCACATGTGAACAATATCAGCGACTATGCACTTAGTATTTCAGCCGAAGTATTATTCATTTATTCACTTCATATGATATATGACTCTGCAGCATATACCTGACGAGATGAGGCGAAATATGCTAGGCAAGAAATCTTGCAGAATACTGTTTATGGCTTCTGTTTTCTACTTTTGTTTTCATTATGCTACTACTTCTAGTGCACTGGACCGATTTTTGCGTATGGATTAGCTTTTCCTATTACCAGTATCCCTCGTCATCAGGTGAACCCACTCCGACTTCTGAGGTACTTGTAATTTACGTCCCTAAGACAAGGACTAGAAGTCAACATTTTAGTCCAACTGACCCGGTTTAGGGGTTGAATTCGCTACCTTGGCATTAGCACACCGGAAGTTTGAAAGCGGAAGGTCATATCCATTAGGCCACGTTGACCCAAGGTTTGTGTGTTTAAATTCACTCTCGGAATACATTGTTTAGAACATACAGAACAAATTAAACTGGCAGCATAACACGCCCCTCCATCCGTCTGTCTGCTGTCTGTCTACCTTCTGTATGTCTATATGTCCATCCGCTGCCTATTTATCGGTCTATCTGCTGTCTGTCTACCTTCTGTCTGTCTATATGTCTATCTGCTGCCTATTTATCGGTCTATCTGCTATCTGTCTATCTGTCGATCTGCTGTCTGTCTATCTGCTGTCTCTTTATCTATCTATCTGCTTTCTGTCTACCTTCTGTCTGTCTATCTGTTTATATGATGTCTGTTTATCTGTCTATCTGCTGCCTGTCTATCTGCTGTCTGTCTGTCTGCTGTCTGTCTATCTGACTATATGCTGTCTGTTTATCTGTTTATCTGCTGTCTATCTATCTATCTATCTATCTATCTATCTATCTATCTATCTATCTATCTATCTATCTATCTATCTATCTATCCATCTATCTATCTATCTATCTATCTATCTATCTATCTATCTATCTATCTATCTATCTATCTATCTATCTATCCATCTATCTATCTATCTATAAATCTATCTATCTATCTATCTATCTATCTATCTATCTATCTATCTATCTATCTATCTATCTATCTATCTATCTATCTATCTATCTATCTATCTATCTATCTATCTATCTATCTATCTCTCTGTCTGTCTGTCTGTCTGTCTGTCTGTTTGTCTGTCTGTCTGTCTGTCTGTCTGTCTGTCTGTCTGGCTGTCTGGCTGGCTGGCTGGCTGGCTGTCTGTCTGTCTGTCTGTCTGTCTGTCTGTCTGTCTGTCTGTCTGTCTGTCTGTCTGTCTGTCTGTCTGTCTGTCTGTCTGTCTGTCTGTCTGTCTGTCTGTCAGCTATCCGACCACTAAAATTATAATCCAGACCTCAGTAGCGTCCCGTCTATGAATGTCCCCTCAGGGTTACAGTCTGGGCGTAAGTTTGTGTACACGTTACTGCGTGTACACGTCACAGTTAAAACTATTATAGGGTGTATTTTTTAATAGCTGTGCAGTGTTCGAAAATATTGCCGGTCCAAGTTTTGTATTCACCCTCTGTAAAGTTCATGCAACCTAATAGGTAAATACAAAACTTGAACCAGCAATATTTTCAAACACTGCACAGTCATTAACAATTCACCCTGTACAACATGTTGCATATCCTTTGCCGGACTTGGTGATATAGCCCATGTTGATTTTCTAAGCAACGCTTACGTTCAGTAGTTTGCCATGACTTTCTGAACGAGGAGTCAACTTTGAAGTCCAGCTAACCGGTGTAGGGAATGATCCCGCTACCCTGTCGTCACCACACCGGAAGTTTAGCAGCTGAGCGCTCTTATAATTCCAGTCACGTCGGCTGATTGTTACACTATAATTATCATCATCTTGCGTCATGCTTATATGCGTGGGCGGTCATGTTTCACCACCTCACTCGATCACCAGAGTCGTGGATCAGCTCAGTGTTCTTGTCTCAACCATACTACGTGGCCACACCATCCAGGTATTTACTTCTCAGTTTTCCCCATTGTTCTCTTCCCCTCAATCTTTCCAGTTGTCAATAAGTTCTCCAATTTATTTCTTCCCATAACGTGTCCAAATATTGTGACTGTTTACGTCTAATTTCTCTAATCATTTTACGGTTTTCATTTGTTTCAGTATGTCCGAATGGATAAGAACACGTGTTCTTAAACATCCGGTGTGCTGATGCCGAGGTAAGAGGTTCAACTCCTACACCGGTCAGTTGGACTAAAATGTTGTCCTCTCGTCCTTGACTTGGGGACGTAAATTACAAGTACCTCTGAAGTCGGAGTATGTTCGCTTGATGGCGAGGGACACTCTTAACAGGGAAAGCTAATCCACACGTAACATTCAGTCCAGCTTTTACTAGAAGTAGTGTGTATGGACTACGCTTGAGTTCAAAGCGAGCGAGAGCAAAAAATTGTTTCTTGTAGGACTTGTTCATTGGTTTTTCTGTCTGTCCATGGTATTCTTTGCATTTTCCTCAGAAACCACATTTTTGCAGCCATCAGATGTTTTTCAGCTTGTCTCCTGTGTCTACGTTTCACATCCATACAAAAGTACAGGGTCTATGTAATACTTTAACATTCTTTCCCGTTGTAATTGCCATTTTTTTATATTGTCAGTATGTTTTCTATCTTGCAAAAGGCTATCTTCACCATGTCGTTTCTTGTTCTAATCTCTTCAAGGCATCTCCCATCACATGTTATGATTGATCTAATCTCTTCAAGGCATGTCTTCAACATTCTTTCTCGTTGTAATTGCCATTTTTTAAAATATTGTCAGTATGTTTTCTATCTTGCAAAAGGCTACTTTCGCCATGTCTATTCTTGTTCTATTCTCTTCAAGGCATCTCCCATCACATGTTATGACTGATCTAATCTATTCAAGGCACCTACCATCAGATATTATGACTGTTCTAATCTCTTCAAGGCACCTACCATCAGATGTTGAGTTGAGTTCAGTCAAGAACTGACATAACTGCACTCATGGCATTCCCATAAGCGCCCAGTCATCATTTTCAACAGCCAGCGTAGTGTTCCAATACTAATGGCGCCCGTTACAATCTGATTATATGTCCATCTGGCTTTACCTCTGAATGACGACTGTCGACCAGATCCTTTGACCATACCCTGCTGCTGGATTCTCTTTTGTTTAGTGGTAGAGTATGGACCATAAGATGTTACGACTGTTCTAATCTCTTCAAGGCACCCCACTTACCCCCACCCACTCCACCATCAGATGCTATGACTATTCCGAGATAGTTATACTGATTATATCGACTTACTAGTGTGAGTCAATAAGTAAGTCACAAAGTTATGTGGGATGGCAGGTAAATGTAGTTGGTGTTTTCTTCAGGTGTCATTAGGTGACAGCAACATCGAACTTTATATTCCCGTTCGTCAGGTGGCGCTAGGTGTCTCATGCGCATGCGCAGTGCATAAAAAGATGCCGACTGTACTTACGGAGTGTACAACCAAAGAGCAACGTACTGTTGTGCGTTTTTTTTGGGTATGTGTAGGAAAAAGGACTGCCTGCAAAGGACATTCATAAGGAAATGCTTCCTGTTTATGCTGACTGCTAGCCCGAATCAAAGCGTACTTCAATGCAATGGAAACATGCCTTCTTCGCCTTGTGTCCAAAAATTCAAGGTTACGCTGGGATTGTCAAGGCGTGCTTTTAACCAATTTCAAGAAGAATGGTGACAATGTGAATTCTGAATCGTACTGTGAAGTTCTATCGATGCTTCATGATGCAATTCGAAGAAAACGTCCAGGACTGCTGCCTAAAGTAGTGTTGCTTCTTCATGACAATGCCAGACCACATACGGCTCGATTAATTCAGGAGAAAATTAACCAACTAAGGTGGGAAGTTCTGGAACATCACCTTGCAGCCCCGACTTAGCCCCTAGCGATTTCCAACTTTTTGGTCCACTGAAAACCCACCTTGGCGGGAGACATTTCGCGAATGACCCGAAGTTATATGTGACGTGAAAACGTGGTTCAGAAGCCAGAGCACGCAGTACTATGCAGCCGGTTTGGGAGAACTGATAAAACGATGGGATAAGTGCATCAATGTTGGTGGAAATGATTGTGAGAAATAAAGGGACAATGTATGTATAAAAGTAAACCGGTTTCTGGTTATCATATTTAGTTATTTCTTTACAGCCATTTGTGACTTACTTATTGACTTCCCCTCGTACTTCGAAAATGACTAGATACTGCAATTATGACAGTGAAGATAACATGGCTTAGTGGTTAGGTCCTTTGTCTGCCAAGTAAGTGGTCGTGATTCTATCCCTAATCCAGGTAGGATTTTTTTTCCCCGACCAGGCTCATGTGTCAACCAAACCGCATAAAAATGAGCTGCAGACAATTTTCAGAATTTTCTGCGAGTTGTCTGAACAGAAAAGACAACGAAAAGGGATACTAACTACTTTACTTCATATTTCGTAACCTAGAATATGTGAAGGCTAAACAGTTCACACGCCAAAGCCAATATCTGCTATAGAACTAACTTTGCCTGTTTTTAAAAACTGTTATTAATATAGTAATAAAAAATAATAACATGGTTTCTTTCATCACAGTCCCGCAATGGATACAAAACAAGCATGGCTGGGAACTAAGAATCAGGGCAATTTTGTTACCAGTATCTGCGTATTGATGTTCAGCTTGAATGCTGTTCTTTGCGGTAAGTAGTCGAACCCGTTCTTTTGTAAATGTATTAACCGAAACGCAACGACCTAGCCCGGATTCTGTTTCCCCTACGCCTAGTTACAGAACCTGTTTTGTGCATTCTGGAAATGCTAGCTTCATACTTGAAAGCTTTTCTATTGACATGCCTTGTTCCCGTCACTCACAGAAATTTCAATTTGACTTCAACAGGCCAAGGGCAAACGATGCAGCGATATTGCGAGCAAATTTAAATGGAGTGCCGGATAGATGATAATTATATTTCTGATCATGTAACAGGTCTTTTGCAAAACTTTGCTCTCATGACAGTGCAATGAAAAAAATCTAGATCTTTTGTCAATGTCCTCGCTTCATGCATTTTTATGATCAAGATGTCGTCATTGTCAAGCATATTTCTTCGTGCAGCTAAACCGCCGCCTCTTCTTCCAGGAACCATGCCATCATTAGAAAGGGTTTAAAAGGCAAAGGGGGAGGGGGTCTATTTAAATTCACCGTATTTTATCCCTCACAGATCGTGTCTATTTCCGCACGACTGTCTGCCGAATGTGTCACATAAAGCACGAACTCCGCAACTCCAGAGACGACTCACAAGAGTCTCGGAGAAAATTTAACCTGTGAATGGAATGTAGTAGCTCGGAATCGAACCCACAACCTTTTCATCTTGAGACGAGCGGCTTAACCACTAGGCCACGGAAAGTCCCCCATTCCACGACCGCTCTTTCCAAATAACTTTGGTGTTTACTATGGCCAGATAATTTCAGTTTCCGACAACCAAATTACGTATGCTTTAGTCTTTACCAGCCGGTCTCTCTAACCGAGGGGTTACACGACTTTCTCAGTAATGCCGTTTATCCACTCAGGGTCTCGCAGCGCGCGAGAATTGGAAGCGGTTCGACCCGCTCTGGTGACTTGCGGGATAATGAGCCGGCCGCTCAGAAAGCAATGGCAAACTACTGAGCGTAATCTTGCCAAGAGATCAACAATCAGCTGAAAGATGCTGATGTTGACAGCGATGTCCTGTGAAAGATAAGCGAATTAAAAAAAAAAAGTCTGTACCAGTTAATTGGATCGTTCGTGAAACTATCTTTTAAAATATTGGGTTTTATCCTAACTAAAGCTGGATCATTGTATCTGTGTGTGTTTGTTGTTTGCCTACCGACCAAGGCTTTGGTGGCAACATCCATTTTCTTACCTGTGATCGTGTCCTGGTAAGACTTACCGTAAACTTCTATATTTTTGGGGTGATTCATTTTTCCTAACTAAAATAACATTTTGTCATTGTATTGTAACTTCCTTCTTATAGTCCATGTCGTGTGGTGTTGGTGATCATGTCTGTCCACAGTCTTCTATCTCTCGTGCTGCGAATCATTTCTGTTATATGTTAGGATATCAACCTTACACTCCGGACAAGCCCATATGTGCTCAGACCCCCCCCCCCCCCCAACCCCAACATATGCATCAGCGTCCGGCTTCTAATAGTGCCGGTTCTGTGTTGGTTGACGAGATCCCTCGTTCTCCACATGTGCCTCTCGTGTCTGGTCGTACCAATCCTTACTCCGAAGTCTCTCATTCTCACGTCGAAGTCCTCCGCTCTGGGCATCTCGCTAAGGGCATTAATAACATTGGCACAATAACGATGTTCCTCTTTGCCATGATACAAACCGCCCAGCATCTTCTCCCATGTTATAACAACATATGACGACATTCTCAAGCTTTCTCCTTCTCATGACATTCTTAAAGAATATAGACTGTTCTCTTCTGATGTGAGTAACCGGTTCCCTTTGTGTGTTAACTTCTCTCGAGAAATCTTCATTGCTCTTTCTATCCGCCCAGAATGTTCACATCATTCTTCTATAAAACCACGTTACACACAATCCTTCACTTTTCAGCTAATTCTCAATGATTTGCTTCCTTACATCAGGATTGGCTCATTATATCTCTAAAGAAGTAACTTCCTTCAATTGTCTTTATTTATTTGGCATCACCATCTGAAGGAACACTTTTTGCAGAACGTCAGTTTCACCACAGAAACTCTCCATTCATCACTAGTTCATCGGCCTCATACATGTTCATGTCCTGCGTGTCGCTAACTGTTTAATTGCATGGGATGATTAAACATCTTAAGCGACTTCCCGTATCTGCCATGGGCTTATATATAGCCGAAATGTTGTCATTGTATTATAATACATCATGTCTGCTACCATATTAACAGATTCTGTGCCAAATAAAAAATAGCTAGGGACTAAACAAAAATGGATGGTGGAAAATTGGAAGTACGTCACACATATGACTTAAAAGTTGTTCATATGGTAGCAGATATGTTGTATAGTATATCAAAATAAAGGAGGCTGCATGGGGAAAACTGCTGTAATGATATTTTAACTATAGTTTGATTTATAAGCCCATGACAGTTACGGAAAGTTCTAATAAGACGATTTATCAACCCATGGCACTTAATCAGTTAACAACTTTTAAGTCATAATTGTGTTCCCTTTCTAAACCTACTTTTTGTTCCGCATTAAATATGTTAACGTCACATGGCCATCTTCTTGTTGGTCGACTCCTCCTTTATCTTCCTTGGACCATTTCTTCCATCACTGTTCTGTCGAAGCCACTGTGACATTTGATGCGGCTAAAGTATGTCAGTTTATGAGCCATGCTATTGTTCATAGGCCAGTTTTCTTCTATGGTTAGATCATCATCATCATCATCATCATCATCATCATCATCATCATCATCATCATCATCATCATCATCATCATCATCATCATCATCGTCGTCGTCGTCGTCGTCGTTGTCATCATCATCATCATCATCATCATCATCATCATCATCATCATCATCATCATCATCATCATCATCATCATCATCATCATCATCATCATCATCATGTGCTATGCTGGTAAGCGTGGGCGGTCATGTTTCGTCGTCTCACACGGTCATCAGAGTCGTGGATCAGTCGGAGAACTTGGTGACAACTGGCAAGATTGAGGGGGAAAGAACAAGGCGAAAGGCAGAGACGTAAATAACAGGATGGCTTGGCCTCATGGCAGAATCGAGACAAAACCACAGAGCTGATCCACGACTCTGGTGATAGTGTGAGACGGCGAAATGTGAACTATACAAATGTATAACGTGCACCGTATACTTCCGGTTGATCTATGCAAATACACAACTAGCACCATGTACTCAACACTACACAATGCGTGTACAAGGGCCATATACTTCACACCAAGTGTGAAACCATGATATTTCTCTTGTATATTCGACATTCCTCCGTCCCTTATAGAAATATAGGGTGTGTTTTTAATGACTGCCGGCTGCCTGGCCGAGGGGTTAGCAGCTTTCTCCGTTAATCCCGAATACTCTCGTGGTCGACGTGAGCGCACGAGAATTAGAAGTGGTTCGAGTCGCGCCAGTGACTTATGAGAGTATGGAGCCGGTCGCTCAGAAAGTCGTGGCGTGCTGATGAGCGTAATCTAGCCTAGGAATCAACATACAGCTGAAAGATGCTGGTGTTGACCTCAATATCCTGAAACAGGATGGAAACGCGGAAAAAAAAATTTAATGACTATGTGCTTTTGAAATATTGCCGTTTCAAGTTTTGTATTTACACTCTGTGAACTCATGCAGCATAAAAGGTAAATACAAAACTTGGAACGGCAATACTTAAAAACAAAACAAACCCACAGTCATTAAAAATACACCCTATATCAAATATCTGAGTGTTTAGTTGTTCATACGTCGAAGTACCCTTGTTCCTGTAGGGAGGCGTCGTCGTCATTTGGGGTTAACAGGTTCAAATCCAGGTCGGTAAATATAGCTTTCAATTGTTATCTCGCCTAGCGCGGCCTCTGGTCTCTACTTCCGTCTTCAACTTCTGGGAACGCCACACAATACATGTTTGGTTATTTATGATCCGCCCCCTATAGAATGGTTCTCACCAGGACTTTTCTGTTTATGTGCTCTAACTACTGTTGTTTGGGTTTAGAATCCTCTATAAGAAAGGGTACCGAGTACCTAGGTCAGTGTGTCTCTCACCCCCCTCCCCCTTCCCACCCCACACTTTTAGGTCTTAAGTTCTAACCTGAGCCATGGATGGTAGTTTGACATGCGCAGTGGGTCACGTGAGACGACCTGTACTTGTGGATCAAGTTGAAGTTCTAATTACAAAACCTTAAGTAGGTAGGGCCTCTCTCCGTAGCAAAGACGTTACTAATGTCGTTCGTAATTCCGCCTACCTACGTTCGAAACACAGTTGCGACCGATTTGGCAGAAGATCATGTCGCGCTTAATTTTAACGTAATGGTGTGGGAGCCGGTCGTTCAGAAATCAATGGCAAACTACTGAGCGTAAATTTGCCAAGACATCAATAACAGCATTGCTGGTGTTGACAGCGATGTCCTGTAAATAGAATATGAAAAAAAGTAGGTAGGAGACTACAGGAGGCCGAACTGTTTATCACACCTGGCCAGTTGCAATACATATTAGTCCGTGGGAAACACAACCAAAAGTTTATTACTAGTCATCTTCCTGCCAACATTGTTAGAAAAATAGCGGGTTTCAGAGCGCATTGCTAATCGGGAACATTCTAGAAGGGTCAGATCGCATAGACAACATTCCATCGTAACAGAGTATTTAAGACCGCTATATTATCAGACACATGGGAAGGAAGGCATGGGTGGACACAAATCCAGGATGTAGGAAAAAGTAGGAACTAAGGGTGAGCAGCGGAGGAAGGGAAGTGAGGAAATGCAACCAGGACTCAAATGGCATGGATAATTGCCAGAACCAGTGGTTAGTAACTATGCCACCATTAAACGCTGTACGAATTACGAATCCGAACTCTGACATATCATTGTGGCACGTATATGTTTGATACCAAGATGCATTCCTCAATACTGATAGAACAAAGCGATACCGAATTTTTTGTCACCTTAATAAAAGTTGAAGCAACGCTAACTACAGTGTCCTTCTTCCTACTAACTGTGGCCGACCGCGTGGCGTCCGTAGATGTTAACATTACTTGTACTCTCATCCAGTTGCTGTCTCATATGTTGTGACTTATTGTTGGTATTAGAAGTGCTAGCTCACCAACTATGCAACGCCTCTGGAATACTATGATTGTTAACTCCTAAGTCTCATGCTTTGACATTTATATCGCATTAGTCCTGAAAAAGGTTAACGCTCTCGGATGGAATTCGGTGTAGAAGATCTGACCCGGCACAAGAGTACAATTTATACGGGGACTGTGTTACATATATCTCTATCTACTCTCCAAGCTCTGAAACCAGTGGAACGAGCAAGACCTCTACTGCAGTGGTTCTCAACCTTTTTTTTTTGGCCCATGCACCCCTTCACCGTATGTTCAGAATGTCATTCCCCCTTTCGTATTTCCTCCCTATAAATCCCCCCCCCCCCCCCCGCCGCCCCTACACAGTATACTTAAAATTGGAAGCTAAATTTAATAACATATACTAGAACAAGTCTAGATGTCTACATAAAACGTGATTTGCGTGCCTAATTACGTTATAAAACGAACTTCAGAAGGGTGAGAAGTACAGAACTGTAAAGAATGGAGGGGAAAACAATATCAAGTAATCGGTTCTTGTATTAACGCGATCTTGAAATAATCTTAATTCCCTCCCCTGGTCACCGGTTGAGAACCACTGCTCTACTGGATCCGCATTATCTGCAACTAAGGGAGGCGATCCTTGAAACGTGTGCCAGACAGGGGACACAATCTCTCGATAGACCTCAAGACAAAGAGATCCTACGTTTCTTGGACAGCGTGAGGCCTGTTCCTGTACCCGATTTCACAGCTGGCCCGCCCAAAACATTGTCTTTGTGGAACCTCGACCGGTTTTGGAATCAACCAAAGGCACTTTTGGACAACCAAAGCAATGGTTTCCTTTAGTGATTTTAAACATATAAGCCACACACAATATGTTGCACGATTTATTGCCTGATATATTTTCAGCATTCTTCTATTAAACCACATATCCAAGACTTCTAGGGATTCGCAGCCATATGTTAATTCTGGTTCTATGTAACACGCAAGAACTCTTTCTCTAACCTCAAATGACTAGTACTTTGGAGTTAGTAAAACTAATCCGCGCCTTAACTTATTCAGTTATGTGATCTCCCATTTGGACAGAAGGATGGTATATCGCCTTACTAGGATCATCGTGTTATTTGTTTCGTTCCCCAGTATTCTTCACAATTGTAATACTCAGCAAATACAAATTTACATTACCATGCTTTTTCATTTGGTTGTGCACCGTGTTTGGACCAAACCTACACGTTTATTTAGCAGTGAATCAGTTAAAGGGGACTCCAAAACATAACCATCGGACCGGCAAGCAAGCGTTCCAATCACCGCCGCTTCCACGGCTGCCAACCATTGTTACTATAATATAAGGAAATAACATGTCTCACAACTGATTACATTAGTCGCTATGCTTTGAACAACATTGTACAAGGGAAATTAACTCGTTCACAGTAGCCTTAACATGAATGTTGTATGCTCTTACATCTTTCAGATGTGTTCTGGTTTTATATCTGTTCTTACATCTTTCAGATATGTTCTGGTTTTATGTCCGTTCTTACATTTTTCAGATATGTTTTTCAATGTAAACCTATTCTTGTTTTACATCTGTTCTTACATCTTTCAGATATATTCTGATTTTATATCCGTATTACATATTTCAGATATGTTCTGGTTTTATATCCGTTCTTACAAATTTTAGAAATGTTCTGGTTTTATATCCGTTCTTACAAATTTTAGAAATGTTCTGGTTTTATATCCGTTCTTACATCTTTCAGATATGATCTGGTTATATATCTGCTCTTACATCTTTCAGATATGTTTGTCAGAGCCTAAGTGTGCAGCAACATCGTTACGGCACCCGGCGGACAAGAGTTGTCGGCTGGCGAGATTCTTACCTGACACGCGACCAGCGCTGACGACAGACGCACGCAAAGCCACGTGACCCCACGAGAGGCAGTGGACAGTGTGTGTGTTAATCTCAGACCAAGCTGGGACTGGACATCTGAACGGACGTGTGTGTCGAGAGCAAGGCGTTTGTGTGAATCTCCGTGGTTGTGAGCTGAACGACTGATATCGTGAGCGTCAGACCTATGAGCTGTATTGTGGTTGTGAGTTATATGTTGTACATTGCTGGAACTATTGTTATGTATTTAATGTGGTAATAAATCCATTGAACTTGTGTTGCTATGTCTTACGTCGAATTACGTTGTACTTGTACTGTCTCACATGTGTTAGCCAACGAGCCTAATAGAAGATCCTGACATGTGTGGACGTGGGTTGCTCGTCTTTATTTAAGAACCTAATATATTTAGACGTGTGTTGTTCATCTTTGTGATTTAAAACTATAATTCTTGTACTTGTAAAATTTGTCAAGGTTATAGTGATGTACATGTGATCGGAAAAGTCTCAGTGTGATCCATTACTACATTGTCTAAATATGTTTAAGATCATTAGTAAATGTACAGTACATATTGTTTGATCCTGTAAACGTGTTAAACATTTGTGATCTTGTGAAAATTGTCATCGTTTGACCTTGTCAACATTGTGATTTTGCCACCATTTTGACCTTGTCGCCATCTTGTAAACTTGATGTCTTTGTCCTTACTGAATGTCATCTTGATGTAAGTGATGTGTCATCAATGTTATTGAGTGTTCAAATACAGATAGATTGTTTTTGTGTATTGAGTTTGTGGAACGCAAAGAGTTTTGGAAAGAGTGTAACTTCTGTTGAAAGAAACACTGTTGACGACAAATTTACGACATACAATTATACTCAACGCCATTCAAACCTAATCAACACTTAGTGACTTGCAGGCACACACCAACAAACACACGCTAACTTATTTCTCTCCAAAAACAAAGCAGGTTTTTGCGTACCATCCATAACCCTGCCGTAGAGGTCATTAGTGGTTCTGAAGTACGACCCTACAGTTTTCTAGCCCGATTGCCCAACCTTTCGTCACCATATCCAAGGGCACTTGAGTATATTTTTCTTCACTTTAACTTTACGTATGCATTAGTGGGCACGCATCGTATAGTCAAATCAATTGTAAGTTATTTTTCTACTAATCATTTACAACATATTGTGTGTGATTGATTTTCATTGACATATTTTCTCCATCATGTCGTCATTGTTTGATTTCATCGATATGGGCTTGAAATTAAAGTTACAAGGTGATGAGTTAACAAAGTGGAGTGAGAACAAATACGCAGAATACCTACTTGTTCAGGAAAAAGCTGCCGAACGCGATGAAAGAGCAGCAGAAAGAGCTCTAAAACAAGCAGAGATGGAAACAGCTTTGAAACAGTCAGAAATTGAAAAGGCTGCCAAGCAAGCAGAGGCAGAAACAGCCTTGAAACAGGCAGAGATTGAAAAGGCTGCCAAACAAGCTGAGATAGACGGTGAACTTAAGAAAGCAGAAATAGCAGCTCAGAGTAAGAGGGAAGAACTAGAATTACAGTTGAAAATAAAACAACTCGACACCGAGACTGCAATAAATAAAGAGTCAAAGAAATCTGAAAGACTGGAAAAAGAAAACCAGTATAAGAAGTACCAAGGTATCGTTCGTAACTATACCTCGGGTGACTGCATAGCAGCCTTTACCCAAAATTTTGAGACTTTAATGGAACATTACCAAGTTCCACTTTCGGAATGGAATATTTTATATATGAGGAGTCTATCTGGGGAACCTCTGAAAGTCATTGAAACCATCCCCAAAGACCTCAGAAAAGAGTACCATTACATTAAATCTAAAATAATGGCACATTTCATGTTAGATGAAGCAGGGTACAGAGAACAATTCAGTAAACTGAGTCCAAAATCAACTCAAACGTTCTCTGACTACCTCTGTTTAGTCCGAGACATTTTCAGCAAATGGACTTCATCAGCCAAAATTAACAAAAATTATGATAAATTAGAAGATCTCATTATTCGAGATAAAGTTATTTCTTCTGTCCCATCAGCTTTTTCTAAGTTCTTACAGGAGAATGAATGTACAAGTGTGGAAGAAATGGAAAGACGTGGGTCGGCCTATTATACGGCAAATAAACAGTGTTTTGCCACTGAAGCTACTGACAGTAACTGGGTAGCAGCAGCCAACTATGAGAACAACTATAGTAGGCAAAAACCAAACAGGCCTACCTCTGATAGAGTTAGACAATGCACTCACTGTAAATTGTCTCACCATTTGAACGAGATGTGCGATAAAAACCCAGGGTACCTAACATACTTGCAAAATATGGTAAACAGACAAGACGTAGAACGTAGATCGTTCAAAAGTGCACGTAAATGTTTTCTCTGCAAGGCTTACGGTCACTATCGTATGGATTGTAGAGGCAGGCATATGACCAACAAAGCCAATGCCGCCTTGTTCGATAGCTCAGCGTCAGAAGACGAAAATCCAGAAAAACATCCTGTACATGCAGCACAGGCTTGTGATGTATTTAGTGCCAACAAATGCACTGTCTGTAATACCTTCAATGAAAATGGTACCTTAACATGCGGGCACGCCGTCCCTATTGCCAATGAGGAAGCTAACTTGGCAATAGACTCAAAATGCAGTTCAGCAAAGAACGTAAGAAAAGTGAACATCACAGACATGAAGACAACACCAGACTTTGTACCATATTGTAATAATGTTGTTAACATCACTCAACCTCATTCTTTATATAAAGAGGTCAATGCTCAACAAGAAAGTGAGGAATTGAACAAAACCTCAAAACTGTCGTTAGGAAAATTAACATTCCATAAAGGTTACATCAATGACACAGTATGCACATGTGTACGCGACACAGGGTCTTGTCTTATCGGTCTTCGAAAGACCTTAGCTGATCCTAAAGACTACCTAGATGAGTACATCTATTGCAAAACTGTTTCAGGGACAGTAGAGAAATATCCCATGGCATGGGCCAATATAAAATCACCTTTCCTATCAGGCAGAGTAACTTGTGCTTTGTTAGACAATCCATGTTGTGATTTATTAATTGGAAATGTATCAAATGTGACAGATTACACAGAGTCCAAACCTCACACAAAGCAAAAAGTTAACACCACAACAAATACTGCCTTAACTACCCCACTCATCATACAACAACATGATGAACAGACCAAGATACCACACCATACCAACGTGATTACCATCTCAAAACAAGAAGAAACAGAAACTGGTGTGTATCAGCATAAAGAAAAAGGTGCAGAAAACAAACAGTTCACAACAGCGATGAAAGATCACAAATCATCATGGTATATACTATACCTCCTATACTCTCTGTTAACTACACACATAACCAAGTGCACACAGTGGATAGTTATGCTTGCACTACTGATTGTAAATACAAAACAAATGTCTTCACAAACAGTTATATTTCCACATCATCATGACACAACACAGATGATATTACTCATGACAAACCAGCAGACTTTGTTACTTATGTCATTACTGTTGAACCAAATTTTGTTACTGCCACTCATAAGCTCTATGTTAAATCAACGCATACGAATACCTATGCTGAACAATGTAAAACATCAGTCGGTGGAATTACTGACAAAAATCAGCAACAAATTACCCTACATATTTTGGAAAATATACACAAATTGCAAAAGATCATATAAACATGCACGATTACATTTCACAACTATACATGGTGTATTATTATTGTTTGAACTATTGAATGTATACACACATGTACGAGTGCAGGTTTGGAGATAGCACTCAAAATGATATCAACATGAAATTTAAAAATCCTTTTGGAAGATTTTAACCGTAACCCACTCTATATCTTTAGATCCATTAACTCCAGACTGGCCTTGTCTGCCATACGACTCCTCCTATCTGACATTCCTAATATCATTCACTATGCTGACGACATCTGTGTCCATACAGAGACAACGACGAAACTATAACATTGACACCTGGACAGGACGTTCTACTACTACTACCTAGTATCAGACAGCACTGACTAACAGTGAAGCCTTCAAAGGTGAGCATGGCTTACCAAGAGATATCATTTCTGGTACAGAATATCCAATGGCTTTGTCATGACAGACAACAAAATTGTCTCCAAAATTCTAAAACTGTCACTTCCAACAAATAAGAAACAAGTCCGCAGTTTGTTGGGACTTATTAATTATTACAGAAACTTTATCCCTGATTTTTCAGAACTGACTGAGGTTTTTTTTCTAACTTACTAACCAAGAATAAACCCGAAAAAGTTGTAAACGATGAATGCCTACGAAATGCATTTGATAAAGTTTTGGCACACTTTTCTGATAAGAATACACCTAATCTCATCCTTAAATTGCCCAACATTCGTTTACCTTTCAGATTGAGAACAGATGCTAGCTCCATTGCGATCGGTGCAGTCCTATTGCAGGAATACAACGGCATCCTGCATCCCGTTTGTTTTCTATCAAGAAAACTAAGACCCCGAGAGCGGGCCTGGTCCATTCCGCAATTAGAGGCATTGTCCTTAGTAGAAAGTGTAACAAAGCTGTCCAGATATCTTCTAGGACGTCACTTTATCATCGAAACTGACAACAGTCCATTAAGGTATATCAATTCCACAGTACCATCAAATAACATGATTGCTCGCTGGTCCTTGAAGCTTCAGAATTTCAGTTTTGAAGTTCGCCATATTCCCGGCAGAATGAATACAATCGCCGACCTTTTGTCCCGTTGTCCGACAGACCCAGTAAGCAATGTCTGAGTGCACTGTGTAATATTACACTCAGCCCAACACAGCCACCAATGAGTGAATTTTTTTCCATTCACCTACTGTGTAAGGTCAATAATCAAAATTGTGATACGGTTTGGAGACCGACATGTATAATATACTTATTTTAATCAAGTCATGTAATGAGTGTAGTATAATTGTGTAGTGTGTGTTAGAATGAGAACGATATTAATTGTATATAGACACCAACAACAGTGTCACAAACGCTTAACCAATTATCAAAAGCGAACTTTACCATTGTGACATTTGTGGGTGATTTTTTTTCACCGTGATATTTTAACATGTGCAAATGTGGACCGAACATTGACTCCTACATCACCTCTACAGCGAATGTGATCCAAATCGTTCGACGTGTGAACACATCGGAAATAAGAACATTCCATCATAATCCGTTGTCATACTATAACATCAGACACGAACTGTGAGAACATTCTACTATCCGTTCCGAAATAAAACCGGATCATTTGTGTTCAGAAAATGTAACATCAACCAAATTTTTCGTTTCGTGTGCATTTCCGGTATAATTTAAAAAGTATAACATAATTAGCAGACTATGTACAAATTTCCAAAAATTTATGACACTTGTAAAATCCTTTCGAATCTATAAAATATAATATACCAATTGGGTACTTATTTATTTTGATTAGTGTAATCTTAGAATTATATCTTGATTAATGTATTCATATTACCGACTTTTTCTCGTTAATATGAAGAAACGTCAAGCAATGACGCTAAGAAATTAAATAATTATTGTAATGTATGGAATTTCTTAAATGTCAAAATTACTTCCCTTGCATTTGTGAATTACATCAAGGGCCATAATTTGAAACATATTCATTAATGTGTATTGTATAGATAGACATTTTGTTGCTCAAAGGTTTGGCACAGCAGGTAGGCGTCCACCAAGCATGTCATAGAGCTGCCAACATTGCAAACCAACATAAGAGCTCCTGACCAAATGAGGGCAGAGTTTAAGTGTTTAATACGACTAATACAAAGCCGTATTTCAGTCTGGCTAGATGGTTGTTGCAAAACAATCATATTATTACTTTTTTTTCAAATAGCTGGGAGGTAGATGCGTGAAGCTGGTGCTACTGATCTGACTGGGTATTATTGCAATGAAGGTAACCAGGCATCAGGGGGATGAAACCTGAATTGTGTTAAAAATTGTACTTCATTTGTCATGTCAATACAACTTACATTTTTTGTGTATATATTTCTATGCCTTATATGTATTTTCATGCATAACACTGGGAAAGAGTAGTCTCTGACATGAAATTAACACTACCCCAGTATATACATACATCATGAATGAAAGATGGCATCTTTCATTGAAGTACCCGGGGAGAATGTCAGAGCCTAAGTGTGCAGCAACATCGTTACGGCACCCGGCGGACAAGAGTTGTCGGCTGGCGAGATTCTTACCTGACACGCGACCAGCGCTGACGACAGACGCACGCAAAGCCACGTGACCCCACGAGAGGCAGTGGACAGTGTGTGTGTTAATCTCAGACCAAGCTGGGACTGGACATCTGAACGGACGTGTGTGTCGAGAGCAAGGCGTTTGTGTGAATCTCCGTGGTTGTGAGCTGAACGACTGATATCGTGAGCGTCAGACCTATGAGCTGTATTGTGGTTGTGAGTTATATGTTGTACATTGCTGGAACTATTGTTATGTATTTAATGTGGTAATAAATCCATTGAACTTGTGTTGCTATGTCTTACGTCGAATTACGTTGTACTTGTACTGTCTCACATGTGTTAGCCAACGAGCCTAATAGAAGATCCTGACAATGTTCCTGTTCTCAATTCTGTTCTTATGTCTTTCGGATATGTTCTTTTTCTCAATTTCCTTTCTGACATCTTTCAGATATGTTCTTATTCTCAGTTCCTTTTTTCCACCTTTCAATATGATCTTGTTCTCAGCTCTGTTCTTACATCTTTCACATATGTTCTTGTTGTATCTCTGTTCTTATATCTTTCAGATATGTTCTTCGGTTTAAACATATTCTTGTTTTTAATGTGTTCTAACATCTTTCAGATATGCTCTTGCTCTCAGTTCTCTTCTCTCACCTCTCAGATATGTTGTTAATTCTGTACTTACATCTTTTAGATATGATCTTGTTTTCAGCTCCCTTCTTACATGTTTAAGATATGTTTTTGTTCTCAGTTCTCTTTCTACACCTCTCAGATATGTTCTTAATTCCGTTCTTACATCT
Source organism: Cepaea nemoralis (assembly GCA_014155875.1). Lineage (NCBI taxonomy): Eukaryota > Metazoa > Mollusca > Gastropoda > Stylommatophora > Helicidae > Cepaea > Cepaea nemoralis. Next base: position 221,280 of record JACEFZ010016930.1, on the reverse strand, counting down.
TTCAGATATGTTCTTGTTCACAATTCCGTTCTTCCACCTTTCAGATATGTTCTGCCCGCCTGCCCAGGAGAATGCTGGATATAATATCACTGTTGAGAAATACAACTTAGCCACACGCAACCTGAACGCACTGAGGCCAACCTGGTACGTTGGACAAGACCTTGTGGCGTCTTGTAATTTCACCACAACGCAGTGCCAGTACAACCCCTCGCTGCCCAGACTGCCGTTGACATTTCAGGTTAGTTAGTTACTTCTCCTTTACAGTACCTTGCAGTCAACCCCAGCATTTATTAATGTGTTTGTGATTTTCTAGATAGTTTTATGTACGGTAGCTTGGCATGTTGTTTCTGAGTTGTGGATCCTTAGACGAATGTGAATACGTTGGATTGCCCGACAGTGATTGTTTGGGAGATGCTAGTGAAAGTAGAATAATATATATATAACTATGGATGTTCGTCCATCACGAATGATGAGGACCATTCATTCATTGCATCTTTTGATTTGATGAAGAACGAATGACTTGCGCTTTAGTTTGGATTATAGTGAGGAAGTGGTTGCTCAACTACGTCGACCTCACTCTCTCGTCTGCGTCCATCTGGTTCCAGTGGCGAGCATGGCAAGATGACTGGAGACGGACATAGATGCAGTGGACGTTAGGCTGCCACAAGACCTTCTGGCGTCTAGTAATTTCACCACAACTATAAGACAAAGGCAATCAACACTCTTTAGTAAAGCGACAAAAAATATTCTTTATTCATGTGATTAGAAGAGAGACAGCGGAGAACATCGTGACAACTGGAAAGATCAGTGGGAAAATAGACAGAGACAGACCAAGAGAAATGATGCTGGATAGACTGAAACTTGGATAAATATTATCAGCAGCGTTGATGCAGAACACCAAGGACCGAGATGTATGCAGAGACAAGAACGCTGACGTCATTTGACAGTACAAGGAAGATATAATGAGTTTGTCATTGCTTTCTGAGCGGCCGACGTTCATACATTGTGGAAACCAACGCAAAGCTATTTCCTCCAAAGTGACCAGCGGCTGATTTTGAACCCCGATGTGCTGGATTGTGAAACTTAAAATACAGATACTCATAATTATGTATTTGTGTCGTCTTATAGTGAGTATGTATTGTTTTTAAATAGTACACAATCTTCTGTGTCACGTGTTGTCAATCATTTGTGATGTAGCTGTTTCCTGCTTCGTTTCTCCACCAACTTTCTTGTTGTCACGTGATATACCAATACTTCTGTTCCTTTCTCTTTGTCCCCTCTCCCCTCTCCCTCATTCTTACAATGCGTCACACAATTTTCCAGTTTATTTCTTCTTATAACGTATCAAAAAAAATCTGGACTGTCTACGTCTAATTTCTCTAATCAGTATCGAATCTCCGACAGGCGGACAGTTAGAGCATTGCTTTGCTGATACGACAGTTTCTGCAGCTTGTCATGTTCCAGACGTATCTGTGTTACTTTCCTCTGGAGTAAACTAGACAGGCCAAAAGAGGGATCGTGCTGCATGAGCAACACATGGTCTCTACAATTCAACCCAGGCTTTGTGCTATGGAGAAGTATAACTCCCTCCCTGGTCCCCGCCATGGGTTGTAGTGATTATGTCTTTTCTGAAGCACAACGATCGTCTATCAAGACGGTTAGGTGCTAATAAACATTCTTGCGAAAGGTACATAACGTAAAGGAACAGGTATGCAAACAATGGAAGCCCTAGTTATAAACCTTCGCCTAGGCTGATCAGATAATATGGTTGTCTACCGCGCAACTTGAAGTTGAAACTCAGCGGCCATGTTGCTCAAAAGTCAGATGAGGGTCTTCCAACAAAAAATATACTTTGGCCAGCTTTATTCAGGGAAGTCTGAACGCCTTGGATTTTTAACACTGACCGCATGAAAACCTCAATGACTACATAAAGGACTACATAAATGGGAATATTGGAAGAACACAGCTGCTGTTCGCCCTATCTAGCGTAGTAAAATCTAAACGGTTACGGCGTTTTAGGGTTCGTTAAGAATCGAGGATACTACACGGAACCTGCTGTTGGAAAATCATGTTTTAGTTTAGTTTAGTTTAGTTTAGTTTAGTTTAGTTTAGTCCATGGATCAACATCACGGCACACGGGTGTAACCCACAAGTGCTCCGTTCTACTCCTAACTCAAGCCTGAGTCCGGAGAATCTCAGCTAAGTGCACGAACTCCGTAGAACCGGCGAGGATCCTTAAATACTTTGATCAGATTTTTAACTCGAAATTTTTCCAAAGGGGCACCGTTAGTCTACTCTTTTCCGATTTTCAACTGCCAATGGAGTTTTAACTGGCGCAACAATACACACAGGCGTCCGATCTCACTATCCAGAGACAAGTTGAAATTTTTGTAACTAGAAGTCTACGTGAAAAAATTCCGGCCCTCACTGGGGCTTGAACCCGGGACCTCCAGCACTCGAGGCGGACGCCTTAAGTGCGGAAAATCAAAAGTTGAAATAGTCTGACCGATGTCAGTACTCTGTCCTTATTGTAACAGTTAACGGTATCAAATTGATCAAATCGCTACACAGTTGGAATAATAATAATAATAATAATAATAATAATAATAATAATAATAAGCATGATAATCTTAATTATAATAGTGGTAGTAGCAGCAATAGTAGTAGTAACGTTTGCAGCAGTGTTAATAAAAACAGGACATAATATCATCAAATGGCAGATCAGAAGACGAGATCGAAAATATGTGCAATAAGGCAAATCAACTCATTGGACAAATGGCACCAATACTATAGAACAAATATGTATCAATAACTACTAAGAAAGCACTTTACAACACAATCTTCCTACCAACTCTATGCTACCAATGCCAAACCTGGACAATGACAAAAAAAGAGAAAAGAAAAATCACAACAACAGAAATGAGGTTCCTGAGAAGAATACTCAACGTATCAAGAAGAGATTAGATCAGAAATGAAGAAATCAGGACTAACGTGGGGGTTAAAGCAGCGCTAGATTTTATTAGAAAGCAGCAAGTCAAATGGTTTGGCCATGCAAGTAGGTTACCAGTCAACAGCATACCACAACAAGCAATTATGTACAGACCAGATGGAAACAGAGGAAGAGGCCGACCACGTAAACGTTGGACGGAGGGAATAGCAGAGTCCATGGGAATATCGATATATGAAGCCCATAACCGGGCACTCTCACGAAGTTTATACTTCACCTCGACACCGCAAGGTCCAAGAGGAACATGATGAGATGAGTTGAGATGAGCAGTAAGAGAAGCAGTAGTAGTATAGTAGTAGTATAGTAGTAGTAGTGGTAATTGGAGTAGTAGTAGTAGTAGTAGTAGTAGTAGTAGTAGTAGTAGTAGCAGTAGTAGTAGTGGTAACTGTAGTAGTAGTATGGTAGTAGTAGTAGTAGTAGTAGTAGTAGTAGTAGTAGTAGTAGTAGAAGTAGTAGTAGTAGTAGTAGAAGTAGTAGTAGTAGTAGTGGTAACTGTAGTAGTAGTATGGTAGTAGTAGTAGTAGTAGTAGTAGTAGTAGTAGTAGTAGTAGTAGTAGTAGTAGTAGTAGTAGTAGTAGTGATGGTAGTAATTAGTTGTTGCCGTTGTAGCAAGATAGGGTCTTGTAAATTAAACAAATAAGTACGTATAGATCCTGAGCGAGAGAGAGAGAGCGCGAGAGAGAGAGAGAGAGAGAGAGAGAGAGCGAGAGAGAGAGAGAGAGAGAGAGAGAGAGAGAGAGAGAGAGAGAGAGGAGAACAAACACAGACACAGTTTACACACTACTTACACCAACCCAGACCAGGTGAACAGCCTGATGTACTACAGGTACGTTCCCCGGGGACAACAGCTCACATGAGCTGAGTTGGTGTAAGCTATGTACACTTTGCTTGTGTTTGTTCTCCCCCTCCCTCTCTCTGTTTGCTCTCTCCCTCACTGTCTCTATCTTTCTCTCTGTATCTCTCTCACTCTTTGTGTATGTATCTTACTCTCTGTGTGTTTGTTCTCTCTCTATCTCTCCCTATCCTCTCTTTCTTTCTTTCTCTCCCCCCTCTCTCTCTGTTTGTTCTCTCTGTCTCTCTTTTCCTCTCTCTCTGTGTTTGTTCTCTCTCTCTCTGTCTCTCCCTCCCCTCTCTCTCCCCGTCTTTCCTTCTCTCTCCCTCTCTGTGTGTGTTTATTCTCTCTCTGTCTCTCCCTCCCCCTCTCTCTTTGCATCTTTCTCTCTCTCCCTCCCCTCTCTCTCCCTTTCTCTGTGTTTGTTGTCTCCCTCTCTGTCTCTCTCTCCCTCCCTCTCTCTCCCCTCTCTGTCCTTCTCACGTTGATCAGCATGACTGAATAAATAAGAGCACTAGCTCATAAACTTCAGATGCTCTGATGGCGAGATAGCTAGTTCAACCCTTACACCGATCAGTTGGACTAAAATGTTGACTTCTCGTCCTTGACTTGGGGAAACAAATTTGAAGTACCTCAGAAGTCGGAGTGGGTTCCCTTGATGGCGAAGACACTGGTAATAGAGACAGCGAATCCACCCTCAACAATCAATCCTAGTGTATTCCCCAATAGTAGCAACTGCTAGTAGTAACAACACGTATGTGGACTACGTCTAAGTTCAAACCTAGCGAACAAAACGCGAATGTTTCCCCCAGCTATGCCTTGTGTTGACTCGTTTTCCAATATCAAAACTCCTCTGTAGTGTCCCTTTGTTGTTGTTGTTGTTGTTGTTGTTGTTGTTGTTGTTGTTGTTGTTGTTGTTGTTGACACCTATCCAATGACTAGCTCTGCTAAGGTTTGTCAGTAACAGAAATCTTGACTTACAGTATAATGTAATGCATGATGACGGCAGGAAAATACAGAATGTTGATACCCCGTGGAGAAACCACAAACAGAAACTTGGGAACATCTAAACATAGCGAGTTTTGAAAGGTAGAAGAAAAAGCCGAAACTATACAAAGCTCACGTGATGTTTTCTTTGACTTGCCTTGGTCAGATTTCGTTTGTTTTTCATGCATATGTTTGCAGATCCAATGACGGTACGATTTTTGATAGCACGCATCTTTTCCGCGGCAACACACCATGCGATTGGTGGATTTGTTCCTCTACTGAAGAAGAAAATCTGGGATATTGATCTTAAATCTTACAGAAAAGTTCTTAGAATATTATGGGCCAGGAAGAAGACAGAACTGACATTCTACGAGATCTGAACATGGAAGAAAAATACTGATATTCTAACAGATATGATCGTGGAAGAAAACTGGTTCATCAACTCTGTCATGTCTGAAACTGAAATACTTTGGCCATATTAAAGAGCACAGTGGCTGGGGGAGGACAATGATGGGAGGACTGGTTGCTGGAAGGAGAAGCTGAGGTCGGCCAGCTGGAGGATGGACACAAGGTATTGCAGACGCCTTGGGCATGAGGAGGCACGATACCGGAGAAATGGCCAAGAATATCGAGTTTTTTTCACGCGCCGTGATGGCAGCGACTTTCAGCAAAGGACATGTTACTTGACAGAGATATTACAGAGAGATTACAGAGAATTTACAGAGAGATTACATATCAATTTACAGTAACAATTCTGAGAACGTGTAGCTTTCCTTTGGCAATATACGGATGTGAGTCATAAACCGTTTCGCAATCACTAATGAAGGACATCGGAGCTTTTGAACTTGAGTGTTACCTTACATTCTTAGAGGGGGGGGGGGGGATTTTAGGGTTTCTGGGGGGGGGGGGGGAATTAAGATTATTTCAAGATCGCATTAATACAAGAACCAGTTACTTGATATTGTTTTTCCCTCTATATTTTACGGTTCTGTACTTCTCGCCATAAGGAAGTTAATTTTATAACGTAAGTAGACCCGCAAATCATGTAATGTCTAGACTTGTTCTAGTATGTGTTATTAAATTTAGCTTCAATTTTTATGTATACTGTGGTAAGGACGGGGGAGGGGGAATTTATAGGGAGGATATTTGAAAGGGGGGGGGGGAGAATGACGTTCTGAAGATATGATAAAAGGGGAGGGGGCATGGGCCAAAAAAGGTTAATAACCACAGTCTTAGAATATCCTAAGCTAGGAAGACGACAAATACTGACATTCTACAAAACCTGAATTACACATAAATATCAAATGGGGAATCCTCTGAGGCTCCACAAAGACATTTCATAAATATATACACACGTAATGTCTGGCACTTATAGAAATAGAGGTAAGAATTGGAGACTAGAGGACGCCCTAGACAACATAACAATTGAAAACTATAGTTACCGACCGGGATTCGAACCTGTCAGCTCCAAATGACGACAGCTCCTCGCTGCAGAAACAAATGGGCTTCGACATATGACCATTTAGACACCCCGGAAGAGTGGTTTCATTAGCCAGGTCTATCATCCACATGAACCCAAAACTATGGAATATGGACAGAATTTATATATAACCAATTACAAGTACTTCTGAAGTCGGAGTGGATTCGCCTGATGGCGAGGGACACTGATAATAGGGAAAGCTAATCCACCCACATGTAACTTTGTCTCCCATTTACACGTTTCCCCTCTGCCCTTTCTCTCCAAAACATCATTTAGCAAGGAGTTGGACATCTTTATTTAGCCGAGGTAACTGATTTTTGAATTTCAGGTCTTGATATTTGGAGATGACGATGTTCAAATGACGCTGATGATAGCCAATTTCACCGCAGATCTGCAGAAGAATTTCTCCGTCCAGTGGGAATATGGTGGCCTCACGACATTTGATTCCTGCCAAGTTAACATTGGAGGTACATTCATGTTTGTTTGATCCATTTATAACTGGTGGAAATCTGCTTCCGGGACTCAGATATGCTGATGAGACGGTTCTCCTCTCAAGCAGCGCCGGCGGATTAAAACAGTTAGTTATGTCTGATAAAAGATAAAACGAAGATTACAACCTGTTCCTTAACATTAAAGGGGGAAATGCAAAGATAATGTCCACAGACACAACTATATGGCAACCAAAACAGTACAATCAAGGATGAAACATTTGAAAAAGTCACAAACTATGAGTACCCTGCCTCCATTATTAACACACACTAAAGAAAAACAAGCATGATAATGCTATGAGCGAGGGCGGACGCGGGTTGAACGTCCTCTAATAAAAGGAAAGAATGGTCACCGATTCCTCCATGCTAAGGCTTACAACATCAATGTCCTATAACAGACTCCTGCTGCGTGGCTTCTGTTTTATTTTTATTTTTTTGGGACGGTTAAAAAGAAGTCAGAAGAAAACTAGCCATAGCTATGCTAAAGCTACACAGAATTAACTTATTCAGTGCAGAAGGATAATATATCGCCAAACTCCCCACCCATTTGGAAAGAAGGACGATATATCACAATACTAGTGTAATCGTGTTATTTATTTTGTTCCGTAGTATCTTCAGCAATTTCAACGCTCAGTGAACGGAAATATACATTATAATATAGTTCATTTTGCAAAATGTGTGGTCCAAACTAACTTTTTATTTGGCACTGAGTCGATTATAAGCCTTTGGCACAAAATTAGCCACACAGATCAAAGTAACATTGTCTTGAACATATTTTCTTGTCTTGTCCATGGCAACAAGTAGAGATGCATCACGAACCACTGCACAGTGTTGTCTCTGTTGGCACGTTACAGTTTATGGGGGGGAATAATAAATTGTACGTTCCACGAAGGTCGTAGGTTTGGTGAAGGTCGCATACAGTTGTACTCCTAGGCCAGCTATTCACATCCGTGGTGGAGGAGTGGGTGCATGAGAAAAAGGTGGAGAGAGAAAGTGAAAAAGGGGAAGAGGAACACGAAGATAAAGAAGAGGGTGGTGATGTTTTTGTTTTTGGTTTTTGCGCTCACTCGCTTTGAACTCAAGTGTAGTCCATACACACTACTTCTAGCGGTACTGAATTTTGCGTGTGGATTAGCTTTCCTTATTAACAGTGTCCCTCGCCATCAGGCGAACCCACTCTGACTTCAGAGGTACTTGTAATTTACGTCTACAAGTCAATGTCGAGAGGTCAACAGTTGAGTCCAGCTATCCGGTGTAGGGTTAAATCCTTAATCTCGGCAGCAACACACCGGATGTTTAAGGACACACGTTCTTATCCATTCAGCCATGCTGACCGCCAAGAGGATGGTGATGATGAGGATGACGAAGAAGAAGAAGAAGAAGTTATTTAGTTAGTTAGTTAGTCGACAGATCATCCTCATTGCACATCGAACCATTCAGTCCATAAGTGCTCGGTTCCCGTCCTCAGCAAATCCCGCAGCGTGTAGCGGCTAACGACGCCAGTTCTGTGTTGCTTTATCAATCTTCTTTGGCTTCCTGCGTAGTGTTCTTGTTTGGCCATCCCTCTTTTAATTTGCTGTTCTCGCAGTCTGGCCATTGTTGTAGATTCACAGTCATTACTTGGTTCACGCAAAAGTCTTACTTCTCGTAGAGCATTCAGAATGTCAGCCTGGTCCATGGCGCGTCCGCCCTCCACAGTAGCCTCACCTGCGAGCTTGTCAGCCCGCTCATTTCCTTGTACTCCCGCATTCCCTGGCACGAAGATGAAACTAATCTTTGCCAGCCGAGACCGCTCCAGAGGCAGCAACCATTCTCTTCGGATCGACCCCTCCTCTACCCTCTTGATCATGTTCATTGAGTCGCTAAGGAAAATTGCCCTAGTGAATGTCTGTGTCTCGAGCCATGTTACTGCTTTACTTACTGCCATGCCTTCCATAGTCAGGCTACTTGTGGTTTCAGTGAAAATACCAGAGTCCTCCTTCACAATTCTCCCTCCGGCCCGAGCTGTAAAGGCCCATGAGCTTCTCACATGTCGGACGACCGACCCATCTGTGTAGATGACCGCATCACCGTCTTGCGAATTCTCGAAAATCAACGCTTGTACTTCAGCCTCCACAGCAGCCGGATTTTCTTGTCTGCATTTTCTATCTAGTTGGATGCAAACTGAAAAGGATGTGCAGAAATCTGTTGGCACTTGCACCCACTCCTCGCCAGGTTCTAAGTCCTCAAGTGAACACACCTGTTGAAGAATGTCTTCGGCTTGACCCATCCACGACCGTCTTCGTAGAAGAAGAAGAAGAAGAAGAAGAAGAAGAAGAAGAACAAGAAGAAGAAGAAGAAGAAGAAGAAGAAGAAGAAGCAGAAGAAGAAGAAGAATAAGAAAAAGAAGAAGAAGAAGAAGAAGAAGAAGAAGAAAAGAAGAAGAAGAAGATGACGATGATGATGATATAAAGGACATATTGAACAGTTATAACGTGGAGAAACTAGTCATGTAGTTTGATAAACGATACTCCACTGGCAATAAATGTGGACATACAATCACTAACGTTTTAAAATATCGAGATTGATTACCGTTCTTACGTGTTAAAGAAAGGCAAGATATAGATAAATTATTGATCAACGGTTAATGAGGAATCGATTTAATAGCACGCCGAGGAAAAAAAAAAAAAACACACATACACACACACACACACACACACACACACACACACACACACACACACACACACACACACACACACACACACACACACACACACATTCTGATCGTTACAGTAACACACAAGAGTAGTCCCCTCATACGCCCTTCTGACCTCGAACAACAAATAAATTCACATTTGGTGGTATCACGACCGAACGGATAAGACTGCTTGGTTATGTCGGTTCTTGACTCAACTGTCACATATTGATCGTTGATTCTCTGGTCTCATAGAAGAATGCACCACCCAGACACCGCAATGATCATATCTTCCTTTCTCACACACGACGCTCCTCGAGTCCCATAGACGAACGCTCCACCACGACATCACGGTGATCATTTGTTTTTACCATATACCACCCTCTCACAAATCTGACACTGCATTCCAGGTCCCATAAATGAATGCATCTCCAAGAAAAATTGAGGCCATTTACTTACCATTTTTGCTTACATACTATTTATTAGAAAGTCGAAAAGAGGCCCTGGCGATATGGGTATACAGAAGAATATGTCGCATTTCATGGAAACAAGACCAGTCAAATACGGAGGTTCTAGAAAAACTAGGAGTGAAAAGAGAGTTGATGAAAGTCATTCAACAGAGGCAAATGACATATTTTGGCCACGTTAAAAGACATAACACTTTTATAAAACATACTGGGGGGTAAGGTTGAAGGCAAGCGAGCAAGCGGTAGCCAATGATACAAGTTAAGAGATAACATCAAGAGATGGGCAAACAGCAGCAGTCTGACAGAATGTACAATCAAAGCCAGAGACATACAGTGCAGGAGACCATATGCAGCAAACCTCATTGTGGAGACGGCACCTGATTGACTGATACTTACTTACCATACCCTCTCAAATATCTGTCGCTGTACCTCAGGTCCCACAGATGCAGACCCCACCACATCACCATTGCCATTAATTGCTTGCACCTTATACCACACTCTCCTTATCTGACGACCTTCTTCTTGTCAAATAAATGAATGCACCACGAAGACACCTGATGGCCATTTAATTACTTATTTAATTACGTATTTAATTACTTATTGTATTTATATTTTTTGGCATATCCTGTTTACAGGACATTGCAGTCAACATCAGCATTTTTCAGCTGCTGTTGATGTCTTGGCAAGTTTTGCCTTCAGTAGTTTGCCATTGCTTTCTGAACGACCTGCTCACATACCTTTCCGTAAGAAACCAACGCGACGCTATCCGCTGCCGAATCTCGCGCAGCTGTGTTTCGTACGTGGGTATACGGGAATACGAACAGCGTCCTGAACCCCTTGGTCAGCGAGATTTACTTGCGTATTTATAAGAAGACTTGCTTACTTATTTCTTTATTTACTTACATATTTACTTACAATAATGACATATTTTCTTCCTCAATTATTTATTTACTCACTTATTAGGTGTTAAAAAATCTTACTTATTTACTCACTCACTCACTCACTCACACACTCACTCACTCTCTCACTCACTCACTCACTCACTCTCACTCACTCACTCACTCACTCACTCACTCACTCATTGTCTTACTTATTTACTTAATTACGTATTTATTTACTTATTTTGTTATTAACTTCCTCACTCACTCACTCACTCACTCACTCACTCACTCACTCACTCACTCACTCACTCTCACTCACTCACTCACTCACTCACTCACTCACTCACTCACTCATTGTCTTACTTATTTACTTAATTACTTATTTATTTACTTATTTTGTTATTAACTTCCTCACTCACTCACTCACTCACTCACTCACTCACTCACTCACTCACTCACTCACTCACTCACTCTCACTCACTCACTCACTCACTTAATCATCCATTGACTGACTGACTGACTGACTGACTCACTGACTGACCCATTCACTCACCACTGACTAACACACTCACTGACTCACTGACTCACTCACCCACTGACTCACTCATTCACTGACTCACTAACTCACTAACTCACTCACCCATCAACCCACTCATTCATACACTTTCTCACTCACCCACTGACTGACTGACTGACTGACTGACTGACTGACTGACTGACACACTCACTCACTCACTGACTCTCTCTCTCTCACTCACTCACTCACTCACTCACTCACTCACTCACTCACTCATTGTCTTACTTATTTACTTAATTACTTATTTATTTACTTATTTTGTTATTAACTTCCTCACTCACTCACTCACTCACTCACTCACTCACTCACTCACTCACACACTCACTCACTCATTCATTGACTGACTGACTGACTAACTGACTGACTGATTGACTGACTGACTGACTCACTGACTGACCCATTCACTCACCACTGACTAACACACTCACTGACTCACTCACCCAACCCACTCACTCACTCACTCACTCGTCAACCCACTCAATCATTCACTCACCCACTCACTTACGAAGTCACCCACTCACTCACTGACTAACTCCCCCATCCATCCACCCACTCATTCACTGACTGACTCACCCACTCACTGACTCACTGACTCACTCATTCACTGACTGATACTAACTCACTCACCCACCAACCCACTCATTCATACACTTTCTCACTCACCCACTGACTGACTGACTGACTGACTGACTGACTCACTCATTCACTCACTCACCCACCCACCCACCCACTCACTCACTCACTCACCCCCTCGCCACTCCCAACTCACCCACTCATCTACCAACTCACCCCTATACCTGACGCTGTTCCTCAGGTCCCATCGATGAATGCACCACCCAGCAGCCGTGTCTGAATGAAGCAGGATGCACGGATTTATCCATCGGATACAGCTGTGCGTGCACACCGGGATTCTCTGGCATAACCTGCAGGGAAGGTAAGTTTGTTAACCGTCACATCTGGTTAGTGGGCTATGTGAGCTTGGACGATTGCCTGGCGCCCCCGTAGTCATGTGTCAGGGATTCTCCTCCTCCTCCTTCTCCTCCTCCTCCTCTTCCTACTCCTCCTCCTCCTCCTTATTGTATCCTCTGTCCTGCTATGAGACATATACCCTCAACCATCTCACTGCAAGTCCTCCTATCTTTAACTACTCTATGCAGCTTTGTCCCTGTCATTCGCAGATTGTTAATTTGTTTCTACTTTTCTTCTCATAAACTCTGTAGGTCTTCCTCTGTTTCTTTTGGTGTGTGGGTTCCAGACAAAGGAATTTGTAGTTATACAATTTTTGGACTTTTTTTTAGTGTATAGCTTATCTAGCGCCGGCGTGTTTTTTTCTCTTTATCCTTGGTTAACCGATTCAGTGCCAATCAAAATGTAGTTTGGACAAAACATGGTACCCAATTAAATGAACAAGACATCATCATCATCATCATCATCATCATCATCATCATCATCATCATCATCATCATCATCATCATCATCATCATCATCATCATCATCATCATCCAGTGTCTTGTCGGCTGGCATGGGCTTTCATGCCTTTTCACGAATTACGATCTCCGACGTCATGGATCAGTTCGTGTGTTGACTCCCTTCCGTGCCATGACACAAGACTGTAAATAATCTTTTCACGCTGTCTTCCTCTATCTCTCTTTCCACAAATCTTTCCGGTTGTCACAACATGTTCCAGTTTTTGTCTTCTCATCACGTGGCCAAAACACAATGACTGCCTCTTTCTGATATTTGTGATAAGTTGTCTTTGTGACTCAGCTTCCCTTAACACGTCCTGATTGCTCATTTTGGCTGTGCAACAAATTGTCAGCATACTTCTATAAAACCACAACTCCAAGACTTCCAAGGATCGTTTCGCCTGTTTACTAATTGTCCAGGACTCGCAGCCGTATGTTAAAACTGGTTCTATATGACATGCAAGAACTCTTTTCCTGACTTTCAAGAACAGTGACTTATTGCACAAAATGTTCTTCATTTGATAGAATGCAGTTTTTGCTTGTCCTATTCTGCTCTTTATCTCAGTGATGCATCTTCCATCTGATGTTATCCATATGCCTAGATATCTGAATTTCTGCACTTGCCCCAAAATAACGTCCTGTACTGTAATTGCACATTTAGGCACAATATGTTTCTTTGATATCCCAATAACTTCTGTCTTTCTATTATTCAAACTAAGGCCCATTCTTTCACTTTCTACAAGTATTATAATGTAAATGTTCGTGCACTGAGCAGTGAAATTGCTACAGGTACCACTAAATAGCCCGCTCTGTGGCGAAGGTGTTACAAATCCAATACGTAATCCCATATACCGCGTTCGAAACACAGCTGCGGGCGATTTGGAAGCAGACCGCCTTACGTTGGTGTTTCCGTAAAATGGTATGAATGCCGGTCGTTCAAAAAGCTATGGTAAATTACTGAACGTAAAACTTGTCCAGGAATCACAAACAGCCAAAAATGCTCGAGTTAATTGATACGTCCTATAAAGGATATGCAACTAACATTCTAACCACAAAACACAACAAATAATACAATAAATCTTGTACGGTGATATACCGCCCTTCTGCCCAAATGGGATGTCACATTTTGGAGATGTATTACCATTCCGTAATGAATAAGTTAATTGGTATTTGTCTAGTTCTCTCAAGCTCCACATAGTTGATGTTGTTATTGTAAAAGTATAGGCTGGGCACAGAGGGGCGACATGCCAGGTTGCACTGTCCTGGCATTGGGTTAAAGAAGACGAGATGACTACGGGTGACAAGTGAGGTCATGCAAGTTTATGTATAGACCTCTAAGGTGACAGAAGACAACCATAGGAAAATCCCAACTGTATGAGAATGCACCAAAAAGAATTGTTAATTTCGCGTAGAGATTTGGCGTCATCTCTAAGATGATAAGTGTTGACAACAGAGATTAAAAAAAAAAAAGGATACCAACCGGAGAGGACGAACGCAGAAGACCAGAGCAGACAAGGGAACCGATCAGAAAGGACTACAACCGGAGAGGACAGTGCAACTGGTTCCATAGATGAAGAAGTCAGTTTAGTAGAAATCAATTAAGATCGTTCACTTATTTATAGTAATCTGTGAGGGTTATCAGGGATCAGGATATGTCTGACCTTACGTATTGAAAACGGTGAAGGTTATTTGGTTTTGCCAGATGGCTGGCGGTAATTATTTCTTTATAGTTTTGGTGATTTGGAATTTTAACTCGATTGCTGCAACATGCGTTTTTCTGTGAATCGGACTCAATAAAATGGCGGAGTGAGATTCTTTAGGATGGAGTACGTGTGATCTTTGTTCATATCGTTCGAGTTTTGGTGCCCTGTCTTTCAAGGTTGAGATGGGGTTAATTGGCAGGTTGTTGTTCTCCAGAGATCGAATGACGACGACAAGAGACTATACGTATACAAGTCTGATACCTGTGAATCGAGGCGCTTTGGTTGTGATTTAATATCGTTCTGACTGTCCGCCTGAATGAAGGGGTCAATCCTCAGAGTGTAGAGGTTGCAAGCAGGCAATTATCGGTCTTGGAATGAGAAGTCCATTTGTCAGAACACGTGAAATATTACAGACACTAACTGTACCTTGTCGTGGTGGGGAGCTTAAATTTCTTAATGACCCCGAGAGCTATGCCGGTGGTAGCGTAGCTACCAGTAGGGCCTCCCAAGCCGGACAGGTCAAAGGGTAGAGAACAGACAAAGAGAAACACCCTGGTCCTCCAGGTTGGGAGTTGAAGCGTGGGGTTAACATCTCCACCTTTGTAAAAACCATTTTGTTACGAAACAGATACATGAGCCTCGAATTCGGACTGACCTATTTGGACAAATACCTGGGTACAATCTTCAACTGCTCCAACATCATAAGGGAAGAAATACAAACTAGAATCAATTCTGGAAATAAGATATACTATGCACTACAACATCTACTAAAATCAAAGGCGCTATCTCGTAACACCAAGATCTCAATATACAAAACACTGATCAGACCAGTTGTGCTGTATGGCTCTGAAACCTGGAGTACAACGAAAGGAGACGAAGCCTTGCTACAAACCTTTGAGAACAAAGTTTTAAGACGCATCTTTGGACCCATTAGGGATACACAAAGTGGAGAGTGGAAAAGAAGAAGTAACAAAGTGTCGCGAGATTGCCATGAGTTAAACAGATAAATATACCGACGTTTGCTGGGCGTGTATTTTCTAGGCCCACAACAGCCGTACTGGAAAAACAGCACAGGTTACATCAGGTCAGCCCATATACACATTTGGTGGTGAGTGAGGAGGAAGTGAGTGCGCTGAATCAGATATCACTTTGACAAGTCATAAACACATCAGACGGAAATGGCTGCTGGGATTGTCACCACTGAACAGAAGCTTGACAGTTGTCAACAGTCAGAGACAAACCGGAATTGGCAGCGAGAGACAGGAAAACAGTGCATCTGTCAATTCTTGGTTTCCGGCACATCGAGAAGTTGACGGGGTTATTTGCAACTCTTTGTTGGAAGTAGACATAAACTTGCTGGCTTGTTTTGAGAATCTAAACAATTACTGACAACTTTGACAGGACTAAAGCCAGGAAAATAGATTCTTGCAAATGGCTGATATGTCCAAATAACACCTGTGTGGGGGCGAAAAGGATAACGTCACTGTCACTTGTTTAAATTCCAGAGAGAAGGTTGGACTCAACAAGCACATCTATAAAACTGATTATCTGTTGGGGTTATTGCCTGACTTGGGTCTACACTCCTCTCTTCTGTCTTCCCTTCCATATATCTACTTCTGTCACTCTCTCTCTTATTCTCTCAACACATACTCCGACAACATTTCCTTTCAACATATAATAAAAGATTTATTAATAAAGAAAACTATGTCCGGTGTGTGTATGGATATTGTCTGTGTAGTTGCTATTGTATTCTATGGTTGTGGACAGAATGAACTCAGAATGTCTATCAGCTGTATCTTCTCGCCAGTCATTCTTCACGATTACAGGACATCACATCAAACAGGACAGAGCTCACCCGGGATGATCCGTAGGCTTGAATCTGATGGTAAATCCGTTAGTGAAATGAAAACAAACTGTTCACCACTGATTCACCGTATTGCTATAAAAGTCCCGTAAGTTTATGACTGTGCCCAAATCGGTTTCATGATATTAAGTATCCATCATCAAACAAGAAAACACCACATTGTCAATGTTCTTCCTATTGTCTATTATGATTATCACTATTGTCTTTGTCTATTCCTTCTATCCTATGTATGCAAGTCGTATGTAGGTTGAAGTCTCTGCTTGCCCCACCTTAACATCTTTTTCTGTTTAGTAGCCCCCGTGGTATATGCGTGTTAGCATACAGTCTTCTGTATTTTACTTGATGTTAGTATTTGTTCATCTGAACGAACTGTTTAGGTTCTTTCTGGATCTAAGTATGTACTTTATTGGTTCACGTAGAGTAGGTTTTTCTTTCTTCTCTAATGTCCCTAGAAACTGGGAACCTGTGGATGAATATAACAAGTCGAGTGGTAAGCGTCCGCCCCTTACTCCTAACTTATGCAAGTGTCCTTCTCCAGCCATAATGACAAGGCTTTCGAAGTCACCATCCGCATAAGACATAAGAATTCACCTCAGTCTAAAACACCTACTAATAATAGGTAATGATAAAGGTAATACACGCTCATCTATATTCCTATTCTAAAAATATATTGTAATATACCTTATATACATCTATGTTCCTTTATAGAATTAATGTAGATCCACGAATCGAAATTAATCCTCAGCCAAGCACTTTATCCCATTATAAAGGAGGATATTTCTTTTCATTACAGGACACATAATTCTATCTTTCCGTCCAGTTGGGGAACACACACTAAACTGACACAAAGACGTGGCCACTCTCTTTAGATCATCTTTGTCCCATCGTCCTTGACATTGCTGGACAAAGCAAATTCAGACTTCATTATCCCTTGTCAGTGGAAAATTTCTGATCTAGGCTTTTCCGTATATCCCTACCTCCAGAACGCAATAGACTGATCCATGATACTGTCTGTCTTTGTAGCAAACTAATTTTTCCACTCTCCAGGTCCCTTGTATTGTAGTCGACTCTCCCGCCTTGACCTATATACATATGCGCTGGTCAATCCGTTGTGTTTTATCCTTCTGTTTCATTAACCCTTCTACTCCCTGGGTATTCTGATCTGTAAGTTATCAATGAATCATTAACCTGCAGTCTTTTCCGTGACATAGGCCCCCTCTTAAGAGATTAGACCGCGTCGAATCTTTCTCGCTGTAGGTTTGATTCCCATGATCCACAATCCTATTCTTCTTCCTCCGGAGCTGGATGTCTGGATATCAAATCCGCTCCTACATTCTCCTTACCAAGGATGTATTCCATTGTGAAGTCCAGTTGTAGCAACAACGTCCCTCACATCCACCGTGCGTTGAGCTTCTGCTAAGTCGCTATTAACATCACGTGTTGATGATATGATTGGATCCTCACATGGCTCATCTCATTATCCAGTAGGCGCTCTAATTGACACCCTACTATACTACTAACGACTGAAACTAGTGTTGGCTCCTCGCTCCTGTACGTTCAGTCGACCTACTTTCGACTTGCGTCAGCGACGGCTCACAATACAGACGGATTTTCCCATCCTGATTGTAACACTGCTTCCATGTCCTCTTGGTTTCCCCCGGCTTTTTCCTCTGGGGATGTTCCGCCTCGTCCTCGTCGGACCGAGTCGTCTTTCCCAAACCTCCTGGGCTTTTGCTTCCAGGACCATCTTGGGCGATGTTGTATCTGGTCAGCCAATCTCTGGTTGGAGTCCTGGGTAATTCTCGCTTTTCCCGACGTTACCCACCCCTTCTGAACTTGGTTACCGGTGAAACTTTCACTCTTGTCCTTTCCCTGACTTGTGATTTCCCTCCTCCTGTCGTTGGGTAAATCTGACCTATCCCGTACTGTCCCATAGGCCCTCCTATGTTGTACTGGCGATCTCTGGTCTTCGTCTGGACTGGTAACCGTTGTCCTAATGGCTGCCATCACCATAAAGTGTGAAGCTTTGCTCCCGGATCTCTCCTCATATTTCCTAATGAGATGTCTAGGGAGATTTTTCTTCTCTTCCCCGATCCGTATTTTGTAGATGTTCTTGGACACCACCTTTTCCACAGGATAAGGTCCTTTCCATCCTACTTGGAGTATATTGGTCTCTGCTGGACTCCACACTTCCACTTTGTCTTCCACTTTAAGAGCTAGTTTCCTCTTAATTCGCTTGTTGGGTGGTGCTCTCTGGCACTCCGAACAAGACTTCACCCACCGGCGTACATCTCCGGTCATTCCTGGCCAGCAATAATGGCCGGATATTTGCTGCAAGGTCTCTCTGACACCCATATGTCGATTCTCGCCTATGATGTGTCCACTCTGAAGAATATGAGGACGGTGGGTCTCTGGAACCACCCACTGCTCATGCAGGTTATCTCCCCTCCCAGCTCTCCGATAGAGTAGTTGATTCTTCAGAAAGTACTGTCCCCGTTCTGGTGGCTCAGCACTTCTTTGCAGCTTCCTGTAGCAAGGATGCAACGTAGTATCCTTCCTCTGGGCAGTATGCAATTCTCCTATCTCCGAGTTGTCGCATAGTGTCTCTGCCTCTTTTTCCTCCCCTTGAGATACACTGACTACTGTTCCCTTGTGGGCTTGCTGTTTGGGCATCCCCAAAAAGACATATTTCGTGCCAATGATCATTGGAAATAAGGAGTCAGATAATACAGCAGCTGGAATAATGCCCGTGACGTACCTGGATTTAATCTCCACCTTGGCGATTGGCAGCGTCATGGTAACAGCACTCCTCATTGCCGGCTGTATTTCTATGGTCTCCCCTGTAAGTTGGTCTGGGCTTACCAAGCTGGCGTCCACCACCGCTTCCCCATCCAAACCTGTATCATAGAGACAAGCAACCTGCTGGCCATTGACTTCAATAAGTTCAACCACAGGTGGTCTCTCTTGGTCCTGAGTGTCTTTCATCTCCTTGACCGTTTCCTTGCCTTCCTCTTTTGATTCCTCGAGGTTGGTTATGCAATTGGCGTGTTTGGCCTTGCATCTGCAGTCCACAATATTATGTGTTGTCGACTGGCAGTGTGTGCACTCTGTTCCCTTCCTAGGTTTCCGTGTGTCCTTTTTGTTCCTTTCTCCTTCGCCGACCTCAGCCTTGTCTGTGATCACCGATGTAGGAATCACCTTGCATGCTGCGAAGTAAGAACTTTTAGGTTTCGATCTGCAGTCTTTTGTGTTGTGGGACGCTGCCCTACAAAATGAACACCATTTCTCCGACCATTGTCGTTTCGCTTGAGAATTCGCGGTGCTCTGGTTTCCTACCTTCACCTTCTCTGAACTCTCCTCTGTGTGCTTTATATAAGGTTCCCCTTTTTCTCCTTCCCAGTTTTTAGGTTTCTTTTTCTCTGTTTTCTCCTGACTTTTGGATTGTGTACTTAGTTCCTCCGTTTCACCATGTACTTCCACGAATCGTTCAGCCAGCTTATTCACCACATCAATCCGTTCCGCCCCTTGTTCTCCCAAGAAGGTTCTGAGAGGTTTCGACATTTGCTTTCGCATTTGGTCTACCACCATCATCTCTTCGAGACTCTCATAATCCCTCTGGAATTCTGCCAAGTCCATCCATTTCTGTAGATAGGATTTCAGCCTCAGACTGTAGGCGGCGAATAGTTCTCCCGGCTCTCGTCTAGACGATCTAAACTTCTTCCGATACGTTTGTGCTGTGACTTCATAATGTTTCATCAAAGCTGCTTTCAATTCCTCATACTGATTTTCCTGTCCTGGTGGTAGGCGTGTGTAGACCTCGTAGCCCGAACCACGTAACGACTGGGATACTTTAAGAGCCCATCTGGTTCTATCTAGTCCCATAGCGATTGCCATAGCCTCGAACCGATCCAAAAACTGGAATATCTTTTCTTTACTTTCATCGTAGACCGCTAAGGGAAACTTCATGGCCTGGTAACCCTGTCCACTCATGTAGGTTGCTCCAGGTGAAGATGAACTTCCTTCTGCTGCATCTATTTCACCCTTAGTTTGTGTCTTGAGTTCTAACTCTTTCAAGCGGTATTCATGTTCCATTTCCAGTTTCTTGGTCTCCTGGTCCATTTTCTTGGCCTCTTGTTCCATTTCTAGTCTCTTGGTCTCCTGTTCTAGTTTCTTGGCCTCTTGTTCCATTTCTAGTCGCTTGGTCTCCACCTCTATTCTTCTCACTTCCAACTCGGCTTTCCGGTCTTCTCTTTCCCCTTTACGAATCTCTCTCTCTCTTTCTTGTATGTAATCAGTTAGCTCGGTACCAGCTAACCCAATTTCCTCCCCGTTGGCTCTCAGTTCTGCTGTAGTTACTTTAGGAGTTGCCATAGTTACAGCAGATAAGTCAGCAAGTTGAGTAAAGATCCCTCAAGGCAGAAAAGAAGTACTCCCTATACAATTATATTCCACCTAGAACCTATACCATTTATCTATGTCTATCTAATATTATAAATCTACCCCACCACACAGTACATCACAACCACTCTCTCATCCACAAGAGGAGATATAGGATAAAGACTTATGTAGACGTGTGACCGTGTGACTAGGTATGTAATGTCTTACCACCTATCCACATTCACTCTGTCTGGAACTTTCTCACTGCAAAGTCACCAGCATTAATGAAATGTTTCTACCATATATGTAATGGCACCATATATCCAATGGACGTCCTTCCATTAAAAGTCATCAATATATACTTATATTCCTTCCAATCAGTATGTCCCAACATGTAGGTACTCCGCTATGCCTGTGCCAATATGCAAGTACCTCTCTCTATGCATATGCCTCTTTATGCTTTTAGGTCATATGAGTATTATGTATGTACGTATCCCGCTGCTCCCACCATTTATGTCACTTGTTTAAATTCCAGAGAGAAGGTTGGACTCAACAAGCACATCTATAAAACTGATTATCTGTTGGGGTTATTGCCTGACTTGGGTCTACACTCCTCTCTTCTGTCTTCCCTTCCATATATCTACTTCTGTCACTCTCTCTCTTATTCTCTCAACACATACTCCGACAACATTTCCTTTCAACATATAATAAAAGATTTATTAATAAAGAAAACTATGTCCGGTGTGTGTATGGATATTGTCTGTGTAGTTGCTATTGTATTCTATGGTTGTGGACAGAATGAACTCAGAATGTCTATCAGCTGTATCTTCTCGCCAGTCATTCTTCACGATTACAGGACATCACATCAAACAGGACAGAGCTCACCCGGGATGATCCGTAGGCTTGAATCTGATGGTAAATCCGTTAGTGAAATGAAAACAAACTGTTCATCACTGATTCACCGTATTGCTATAAAAGTCCCGTAAGTTTATGACTGTGCCCAAATCGGTTTCATGATATTAAGTATCCATCATCAAACAAGAAAACACCACATTGTCAATGTTCTTCCTATTGTCTATTATGATTATCACTATTGTCTTTGTCTATTCCTTCTATCCTATGTATGCAAGTCGTATGTAGGTTGAAGTCTCTGCTTGCCCCACCTTAACATCTTTTTCTGTTTAGTAGCCCCCGTGGTATATGCGTGTTAGCATACAGTCTTCTGTATTTTACTTGATGTTAGTATTTGTTCATCTGAACGAACTGTTTAGGTTCTTTCTGGATCTAAGTATGTACTTTATTGGTTCACGTAGAGTAGGTTTTTCTTTCTTCTCTAATGTCCCTAGAAACTGGGAACCTGTGGATGAATATAACAAGTCGAGTGGTAAGCGTCCGCCCCTTACTCCTAACTTATGCAAGTGTCCTTCTCCAGCCATAATGACAAGGCTTTCGAAGTCACCATCCGCATAAGACATAAGAATTCACCTCAGTCTAAAACACCTACTAATAATAGGTAATGATAAAGGTAATACACGCTCATCTATATTCCTATTCTAAAACTATATTGTAATATACCTTATATACATCTATGTTCCTTTATAGAATTAATGTAGATCCACGAATCGAAATTAATCCTCAGCCAAGCACTTTATCCCATTATAAAGGAGGATATTTCTTTTCATTACAGGACACATAATTCTATCTTTCCGTCCAGTTGGGGAACACACACTAAACTGACACAAAGACGTGGCCACTCTCTTTAGATCATCTTTGTCCCATCGTCCTTGACATTGCTGGACAAAGCAAATTCAGACTTCATTATCCCTTGTCAGTGGAAAATTTCTGATCTAGGCTTTTCCGTATATCCCTACCTCCAGAACGCAATAGACTGATCCATGATACTGTCTGTCTTTGTAGCAAACTAATTTTTCCACTCTCCAGGTCCCTTGTATTGTAGTCGACTCTCCCGCCTTGACCTATATACATATGCGCTGGTCAATCCGTTGTGTTTTATCCTTCTGTTTCATTAACCCTTCTACTCCCTGGGTATTCTGATCTGTAAGTTATCAATGAATCATTAACCTGCAGTCTTTTCCGTGACAGTCACGTGGACAACTTTGGTAGTTTGCCATATAAACTCGAGTTGGGATCAACTAGGGTGGACTTGAATAATGCTCTAGTCGGAGTGAGGGCACTGCAGCGCCTAGTGGAAATAATATCTACCGTGTGTTAATTAGTGACTTAATTTTACACGTGCCTATATGGCAGATGTAGATATGATTTATAGGACTGCAGTAGTGCCATTTAAGGTATAACTTATTATAATATATTCGTTATAATTACTTTAGGCAGTAGCCTTGTTAAACTATAGTGTGATGATTAGCACTGTTAGTGGAAACTAGCTAGAGTAGGGAAGTGATACTTGGCTCTGTTAGCTAGAATAGATTAGTGAAGTGTTGATAAGCTTTACTAGTTGAGTAATGAAGGATAATTGGGATCCTCCCGTAGGTGTCCCTGGTGGGCGGGGTTCCGCATTCTGTTTGCTGATATTTTTTCTTTGTCATAGCCTGATTCGACTCTAGGTGGGTAGCTAATCTGCTCTATGACTAAGTCTAGTTAGCTAAAGATCATTAAGCAAGGTGATAGGCTTACACTCAGCCGAAGGGATCAGTGACTAGTACTATCACCAGATGTGTTGTTTCTATCCTAGGTTCCCTACCAGATCCAAGGAAACTCTACAAGTTTTGGGAAAGAATTAAAAAACCCATTCTGAAGAACACCAGTTCAACAATCAATAAAGTTGCATACAGAAACGTAACTTACGCTAGAAGGAAGTTGATTCACCAAACATAGTGATGATTACAGATGCACCATACAGCATCAGACAGTAGTAACTAAATGAGAACAGTCTAATAGTTACCTAGTGTTATATAATCTCGTTTAATAGAACACAAGACATTATACTTGAGGCTAGATAGACACGAGTGAGGATCCAGTACAGTAACAATTAACATTAATGACTGTGTACACACTACAAAGGACTTGTGCAGTTTGTTTAGGAACATTAGGAACGGACATTGTGTAGAGTGCAACCGGTCCATGATTAACTCTTAATACCACTGGTGTCTATTTCGGATGTTCATGAAATTGGATTACCAGAGGTCTACAGAGGCAAAGCATTATCCGGCAAGATGGTTCCGGCAACGGGTGAGACGTACTTGTTCTGACGTAACGTGCTGTGGTCTATCTTTGCTGTGATCAGCTGACTGAGTTGATGTCTGAGAGACAGAGTCTACACACTTTATAGAACACGTCACACATTTTCTTCGCATACACGTCTCATACACGTTACACTTTTATTTTAATAAATTAATCTTTATTAATTTCTAGAAGCAAGAGTTGTTGAGTATGTTGCGTTGGGGAAGTATGAGAAGGGGGCATAGTACGACAGTGTGAGGGTGATAGGAAAAGGTGTCCATAGGCTGATGGAGTGTGTTGGACGGAAGCTGGTGGATTCTCCAGAATATTGAGGGGAAAGAAAAATAATATTATAATGTGGGTGTCGGATCTCCTCACTCCAGGGACGACACTTTAAAGGAGGACACGACACAAAGACATTAATGATCTGTTTAAGTCCCCGCTACAATGACTGGGGCATATAGAAAGAATGGAAGATAATAGGGAAACAAAACTCGCCTACACTCAGGAAATAAATGACCGTAGACCCCGAGGTAGACCAAGAAGACGGTGGATAGATAATATATATACACAGACCTACAAGCACTTGGAATCAGCGACTGGCAAGAGAAGGTCAACCAGAGAGACGAATGGAGACGGATTGTATCTGCAGCAAAGAACCTCAATGGCTCGGAACGCTGAAGAAGAAGAAGAACTGTACCCCATTATTTCGATCAACACGGTCTAAGTCATCTGGGATAGGGCAAGGAGTCTATTGCTGACTGTTTTCACATCCACTTCAATTGCTTGCTGATCGCGTTACTACCCAATGGACGAATCACCAAAAGACTTCTTCACTACCCAATGGAGATTTTCGCCTTGTTACAGATGGTGCGTGTTTGGTTTCTGTGACCGGGATTTGGACGTCTTGTTACATGTGGTGTGTGTTTGGTTTCTGTGACCGGGATTTGGTCGCCTTGTTACGGATGGTGAGTGGTTGGTGTATGTGACCGGGATTTGGACGTCTTGTTACGGATGGTGAGTGTTTGGTTTCTGTGACCGGGAGTTGGTCGCATTGTTACAGATGGTGAGTGGTTGGTTTATGTGACCGGGATTTGGACGTCTTGTTACATGTGGTGTGTGTTTGGTTTCTGTGACCGGGATTTGGTCGCCTTGTTACGGATGGTGAGTGGTTAGTTTATGTGACCGGGAGTTGGTCGCCTTGTTACGGATGGTGAGTGTTTGGTTTATGTGAATGGGATTTGGTCGCCTTGTTACGGATGGTGAGTGGTTAGATTATGTGACCGGGAGTTGGTCGCCTTGTTACGGATGGTGAGTGGTTGGTTTATGTGACCGGGAGTTGGTCGCCTTGTTACGGATGGTGAGTGGTTGGTTTATGTGACCGGGAGTTGGTCGCCTTGTTACAGATGGTGAGTGGTTGGTTTATGTGACCGGGAGTTGGTCGCCTTGTTACGGATGGTGAGTGGTTGGTTTATGTGACCGGGAGTTGGTCGCCTTGTTACGGATGGTGAGTGGTTGGTTTATGTGACCGGGAGTTGGTCGCCTTGTTACGGATGGTGAGTGTTTGGTTTATGTGAATGGGATTTGGTCGCCTTGTTACGGATGGTGAGTGGTTAGTTTATGTGACCGGGAGTTGGTCGCCTTGTTACGGATGGTGAGTGTTTGGTTTATGTGAATGGGATTTGGTCGCCTTGTTACGGATGGTGAGTGGTTAGTTTATGTGACCGGGAGTTGGTCGCCTTGTTACGGATGGTGAGTGTTTGGTTTATGTGACCGGGAGTTGGTCGCCTTGTTACGGATGGTGAGTGATTAGTTTATGTGACCGGGAGTTGGTCGCCTTGTTACGGATGGTGAGTGGTTAGTTTATGTGACCGGGAGTTGGTCGCCTTGTTACGGATGGTGAGTGGTTAGTTATGTGACCGGGAGTTGGTCGCCTTGTTACGGATGGTGAGTGGTTAGTTTATGTGACCGGGAGTTGGTCGCCTTGTTACGGATGGTGAGTGGTTAGTTTATGTGACCGGGAGTTGGTCGCCTTGTTACGGATGGTGAGTGTTTGGTTTATGTGAATGGGATTTGGTCGCCTTGTTACGGATGGTGAGTGGTTGGTTTATGTGACCGGGAGTTGGTCGCCTTGTTACGGATGGTGAGTGGTTAGTTTATGTGACCGGGAGTTGGTCGCATTGTTACAGGTGGTGCGTGGTTGGTTTCTGTGACCGGTAGTTGGTCGCCTTGTTACGGATGGTGAGTGGTTGGTTGTGACCGGGAGTTGGTCGCCTTGTTACGGATGGTGAGTGTTTGGTTTCTGTGACCGGGAGTTGGTCGCCTTGTTACGGATGGTGAGTGGTTGGTTTATGTGACCGGGAGTTGGTCGCCTTGTTACGGATGGTGAGTGTTTGGTTTATGTGAATGGGATTTGGTCGCCTTGTTACGGATGGTGAGTGTTTGGTTTATGTGAATGGGATTTGGTCGCCTTGTTACGGATGGTGAGTGGTTGGTTTATGTGACCGGGAGTTGGTCGCATTGTTACAGGTGGTGCGTGGTTGGTTTCTGTGACCGGGAGTTGGTCGCCTTGTTACGGATGGTGAGTGGTTGGTTTATGTGACCGGGAGTTGGTCGCCTTGTTACGGATGGTGAGTGTTTGGTTTCTGTGACCGGGAGTTGGTCGCATTGTTACAGGTGGTGCGTGTTTGGTTTCTGTGACCGGGAGTTGGTCGCATTGTTACAGATGGTGTGTGTTTGTTTTCTGTGACCGGGAGTTGGTCGCATTGTTACAGATGGTGTGTGTTTGGTTTCTGTGACCGGGAGTTGGTCGCATTGTTACAGATGGTGTGTGTTTGGTTTCTGTGACCGCGACAGATAGAACTACAAAAATTAGAATTTTAAGAGCATGTACCTTTTCCATTGTAACATACGCCTGTGAGACCTGGATACTTACTAAACAAGCTGAACAGCGCATACACGCCTTTGAATATAAATGTTTTACACGGGTTCTAAGAATATCTTGGGTAAAGAAAAGAACAAATACATTAATTCTTCAAGAGCTGAATATTGAAAAGGGTTAGCTATTACAGATGATAAAGCAAAGAAAATTGATATATTTTGGTCATTTGAAACGTCATGGAAAGTTTGGAGAGAACAATAATGGAGGAGTATATGCCTGGGAAGAGAGGAAGAGGAAGGCCAAAGAAAAGATGGGTGCAGGATGTGGCGGATGATCTCCAAATGGGTGTATCGGAGGCGGGACATCTTGCTTGTGATCGAGAGATTTTCCGGAAGGTTGTTATGGGATCGAGGAGCAAAGGACATGCTACTGAATGAATGAATGACCAGGATTTGGTCGCCTTGTTACGAATGCTTTATTTTCTACCCTGCTGAGAGAGACTGCTGCCCTGTTACATTATACCCATTTATTCCTTCTATTCTGCGCAGACAACAATCATTGAATGTTTTTAGTTTATTGGTAATCATTTTCTACATTTCTGATCCATTCAGTAGTACTATCGGCTCTGCCGCGTAGAGGTTACCTATGCAATTCGTCATTCCGCTTACCGCGTTTGAAACACAGCTGCGAGAAATTTGGAAACATGCCGCCTTACTTCGGTTTCCATACAAAGGTATGAGTGCCGGTCGTTCAGAAACCAAAGGCAAACCACGGAAAGTAAACTTGCCAAGAAATTATACCAAACAAATTAAATAAAAAACAGCAGTAATTATTTAACTTTAGAATTGAATAGTCAAAGTTGTTTGCTAAGTTTAATGTCTTTTTCTTTTTAATTGAACTTTTCTAAATTTTTTAATTGAAACTTTAATCGAAACTTTTTAAAGTGAAATTTCTCATTGAACTTTTAATTGAACTTTAACTGAACGTTCAACCTTAAATCACTTTGTTTTAAACAGCGCAAAATAGAAAGAATAAAAGGGTATGATGTAACATGGCAGCAGTCCCTCTTAGAAATTAGTGAGAGCTGAGTGGTCCCGAGGTACGGTGTCCGCCTCGAGTGCTGGAGGTTCCGGGTTCAAGCCCCGGTGCGGGCCGGGATTTTTTCACGTGGACTTCTAGTAAAAAAATTTTCCCTAGTCTCTGGTAGTGAGATCGGACGCGCGTGTGTATTGTTGCGCACGTAAAAAATCCCTTGGCATTTGAAAATCGAAAAAGAGTAGCCTAATGGCGGTGCCCGGGCAAAAATTTCGAGTTAAAAATCTACCCAATGTATTTTCAGGATCCTCGCCAGCATTACGGAGTTCGTGCACTGAGCAGAGATTCTCCGGACTCAGGCTTGAGTTAGGAGTAGAACTGAGCACTTATGGGTTACAGCCGTGTGCCGTGATATTGATCCGTCGACTAAACTAAACTAAACTAAACTAAAACTTAATTTCTTTTGCCTTCCACAAATTTCCCAGTGCTATAAAAACTCCTCTAGTTTTCTGTACTCTTATTCTGAAATCTTTACCTGTTGCACACCCTTGTCTACAGTGCTACCTAAGTAGTTGTATAATTCTATCTCTTGAAATCAGGTTTCACCAAGAGAGATTAAGTTATAATTTTCTGGATTTATTCTCATTATCTGTGGCTTTCCTTTATGAATTCTGAAACCTAGTTGTTGTGACCTTACCCATCTCGTGTTGCTCGTTCACCCTGCATCTGATCCCGTGCGTGAGACAGGCGGGCAATGTTCACAGCAAAGTCCAGATCATCCAGCTGCTTTGTCAATGGAATCCATTAAACTCCATATCTGGCAGTGCTTATTGTTGTCTTAGTGATTGAGCTCAGTTGAGCTAAGAGCCGACATCTCTGCACTCAAGACATTCCCATACTCGCTCCGTCCCTTCGTTCAACAGCCTACCACTGTCTGATTGAATGTTCGCCTTATCTTCCCTCTCAGTTTTGAGATTCTTCCAGAAGCCCAGCCGACCCCCGCAATCTCATTCTATTCACATACAGGTTCTCAATCTGTTTCCCTGCCTGGTCCCACAAGCGCCCGGCCACCTCTCCCTTGTCCATAGGCAATCTAACACCAAGAGGGACATTCTCTGCCAGCCTATCAGCCTGTTCATCCCCCCCCCCTCCCACACTCAAGCATGGCCAGGGCACACAAAAAACATCCATACAATTCTCACAATCTGTGATATATAGCCTCGAATGAGTACCGGTAAATGTTGTGAGAAGTAAAGCCTACCGGAGAGATACTAACCACATCACCCATCGAATCTGATTGGACTATAAAAATGTGGGAATAAATCTTTATGTACTACAACTTTATATAGAGTCCAGGGACGCAGAGGTGTTTCCAAGGCACCAGGGCCAGGTTCTATACTGGCCAAGACCTACTAACACGTCCTAGGAAACAGGTCCCTTCGGGGTCCTGGCTAACGTATTAGGATTGCTGATTCTTTCGAAGTCGGAGAGTGTCTGCCTGCACGGCGAGGAACCACCAGTCTGCACACCAATAAGCCAGCCATGGAACAACGGATACTCACGCAAACCTCAGGTCATGTATGACATCACACTGATGTTGGACAACAGGATGTCTTCATCCGACATACAGGACTTCACGCCAGCGAACGCAAGCAAGCAAGCATAGACCACCCAAAGGCATTTGATTGTGTAGAATATAAAGAAATTGAAACATAATGACAGAAATGTCCTGCCTATTACACTTAATGCAGACCACAGAAATACTCTAAGTTTTGCCGCATATCCTTTTCAGGACGTGGTAGACAACCCTAGCATATTTGGTGGTTAGTGATTTCTTGGCAAGTTTAGGTTTAGTCGTTCGCCTTTGCGTTCTGAACCACCGGCACTTATACCATTGTATGAAAATCAGCACAAGGCAGTCTGCCTCCAAATCGCCCGCAGTTGTGCTTCGAACGCTGTATGCAGGATTGCGGATTGCGTTCGTAACGTCTACGTCACAGCGCCGGTGTACAGACACTACAGTGAACAATAAGCAGCCGTGAGAAAATGCGAAGATACAACAGATTGGTTTGATATACGAGGGGGCTTCAAATTAAAATCTTAAATGTTTGTTTTTTGGTTGTTGTTTGTTTGGGTGAATATATTCTGAAAATGTTAAGAACAAATGTATCATTTTTTCGATGTAGACACCACTGCGTTCAATGCAAGTCCTCCAGCACCGATAAAGTGCTTGGATTCCTGTAGAATAAAAATTCTTCTTTGTCGCGTGTGAAACCACTCAGCACCACCTGCTGTACCTTTTCATTTGACGAAACGTTTTGAAACTTCCTACTCCACTCATACACTTGCTGGACTGACAGGCATGCATCACCGATACTGGATCTTCATTCGTCGATGAATTTCTGCGGGTTTCACCCCTTCACTGATTAAAACAAAAACGGATAACAGAACGCTGCTCCTCTTTGCTGCATGTCAAAAGTGGGGCGGCCATCTTTAAACTGTCCTTATGGCGTTACCGTGTTCGTTTGCACCGTGCTGTCACGTGGTTAACACTTTTGACATCCGTGACAACAACATTGACATATTCCAAGAAGATGGCGTGGTTATTCTAATTTCTATTTACACTTTTAAGGTTTGATTTGAAAATCCATTCCTAGAACAGGAAGTCGGACCCGACTGCATTGTGTACCTTTATCTGTTAACATTATGCATTGAAAATGTCTTGAGGGCGGGTAGAGGGCATATTTATTTACAAGGAGAAATAGAAACACCGGATCTTCGATATGCAGACGACACGGGTTATTATCAACAACAACAATGTAAATTGAGAAAATAACACAGTCAGCGCAAGTGCAACAAACACAAGAGCATTGACAACCGATACAACAAATACTGTATATCAACAGATAGATTTATCAGTCGAGAGACATTACAGAAAACGAGTAGTCTTCAATATCTAGCTGACTGGCACCTGGCCGTCTTGACAGACGATAGTTTGTAAAATAGAGTTATACCTCTCCACAACACAAAGCTAACGCTGAATTTAGAGACCATGTGTTGCCCATGCGGCATGATTCCTCTCTCGACCTGCCTAGTTTACTCCAGAGGAAAGGTAACACCTATACATCTGGAATAAGACCAGCTTCAGAAGCTGCCGGATCAGCAAAGCAATGCGCTAACTGTCCGCCTGTCGGAGTTACGAACCTAGACCAGTTGCCGACCAAGGCTTAAGGTCTGATCTGTCATGCCATGACTTTTAGTCTTTTAAGTTGCATTTCCTTGTGCAAGGCTTGTACCCTCCCAATTGCACTCCTCCGCTCGAAGCCGTTGGCACAATGTGGGGTGTCGGGTTTCGGCGCTAACAGAAAGCAGGTCTACTTTCATACATGAGCTCAGTCATATCTGACTAAGACCTGACATGAATATCTAGCTAACGTATGAATAATATTAGTGGAACTGCAGTAAAGCTGTGGAGATGTAAACAGTATAAAATAACACTAAGTAACGCACCTTTACAGAACATAATTACGGAAAACACAGGACTTTGCGGCGACTAGCCTTCTTCAGCAAACAAATACACAAAAGTTAGTTCCATATCATTTAAATGATGTAGCAGTCAACCCCAGCATTTTTTTTTTAGCTGATTGTGAATTCTTGGCAAGTTTACGTTCAGCAGTTTGCTATTTCTTTCTGAACGACCGGCAGCCATACCATTTTATACACTACTTTGTATCACAGCCTAGGATTCTGAGATACGTAGCAAGTTCTTTTCGTTTTTCTAATTTTTCTCATCTTTCAAGTTTTCTCATTCGGTTATTATGCCTAATGTAGTCACTTTAGTGACTTTCTCGTGTTTATATGTTGTGTTTTATGTATTTGTTTGCTGATGAAAGCTAGTCGCCGCGACGTCCGATGTTTTCCGTAATTGTGTTCTGTAAAGCTGCATTACTCCGTTTTCAATATGCAGCTTTATTGCAGCCAGGCGATAGAAATGTCATTAATGAAATGTAAAAGGCGGTTTTAAATGAAAACAATAACTGTTTTATTTTGGGGGTGTGAATATATTCTGAAAAAGTAAAGAATAAATGTATAATTTTTCGATGTAGTCACCACTGCATTCAATGCAAGTCCTTCAGCGCTGATAAAGTGTTTGGATTCTTGTAGAAAAAAGAAATTCTCTTGATCGCGCGTGTGACGACTCATGCACCACCTGCTGTACCTCTCCATCGGACCGAACAGTTGTGAAACTTCCTACTCCACTCATACACTTGCTGGACTGACACGCATGTATCACCATACTGGACTTTCATTCACCGATGAATTTCTATAGGTTTCACATCTTTACTAATCAAAAAACGGATAACAGAATGCTGCTCCTCTTTGGTGCATGTCAAAGTGAGGCGGCCATCTTTAAACTGCCCTTTTGACGTCACCGTTTTCGTCTGCTTAATACTTTTGACATCCTTAACAACAATATTGACAGGTTACAAGACAATGGCATTGTTATTGTAATTTCTATCATACTCTTAAGGTTTTAATTTGAAGCTTCCCAGTAAATAAAAACAAACATTGTCTGCAAAATCTAAAGCAATTAAAACCTTTGTGGAGTGGAGCAGACAGAACCACAGAAGTCATATAACCAAGAGTATGACTGTTTTCACTGGCGTGAGTGTCTATGGCGAAGCAGTTAACAGATTCCGTTCCAAACTAAAAGTAGTTTTACAACAAAACCTACTTTTAGGGGAAGGATGGGAGATTTGCTCGCAATAGACGAGCAGTATCTCCTGCGGTATCTCTGGCGGGCCTATTCCCGCTGGTTGCGGGGTCCGCAAAGGTCAGGCGGAGAGTCTGACGATAGTGCACGCTTTACACAGGTCCGGACACTTGTGACTGACAGATGTGCGCGTCCTTATGGTCCAGGCGCGTACAAGGGCCTCACCTGTGGGACTTGGCTGAACGCCTCTAAGCCGGATCTCTTGGGTTCCAGGGTCTGGCCATCACTCACCACCTGCTCGTGGTGGCGAGGTCTCGGAGGTTTGACGCTGTGCCGCCAGCGTCTGCAGCCTACCTTGTGCCAGACCTATTGGCTACCCATTCCTCTGGAAAACACAAGATTAGGCAGAGAGAGGGAGCATGTCACTTGGGCACCACATGTTTCTCTGAAGCTCTGCCCAGCATTGTGATGGAATATTGGCCACATTCCAACTCACATACTTTGGTCTGTCAAGACTGCAAAGGCCACTCACTCACTTTTAGGGGGGAGTGGAAACCTACTTTTTCTTTGGTCTAAACCTACTTTTTCTTTGATACATAATCCGTTAACCCAGCTCATATCATCAGGTTCCTCTTGTACCTTGCAGTGTCGATGTGAAGCATAAACAGCGGGAGAGTGCCGGTTCATGGGCTTAATGTATCGAGATTCCCACGTACTCCGCTATTCCCTCTGTCCATCGTTTACGTGGTTGGCCTCTTCTTCTGCTTCCATTTGGTCTGTACATCATTGCTTGTTGTTAGTTGATAACCTAGTTACATGGCCAAACCATTTGACTTGCTGCCTTGTAACAACATCTAGCGCAGTTATAACCCCCACTTTAGTCCTGATTTCTTCATTTCTGATTTTCTCTCTTCTTGATACATTGAGTATTCTTCTAAGACATTTCATTTCGGTTGTTGTAGTTTTAATTTTCTCTTTTTCTGTCATTGTCTTGTTTAGGCATTGGTAGCATAGAGTTGGTTGGGAGATTGTGTTGTAGAATGCTTTTTTTTAACTGTAAAGAAACTATTGATAAATCTCTTAACGAATCTAGCAAATATACCTTAACAAAAGTGTTATTGTTAACTTGCAGGTGACAAGAGATTGCGTTGCAGCGCTTCATCTTACAGAATTGTGTTCAACCATCAAGTGGATTCGTGTGCTGATTTCAACATCACCTGTTTTGTCGCCGGCGCCGACATCGAGGACACCATCTTAAATTACACCGAAGTCTCAAATAACGGCAGTAATGAGCTCAACATAATGAACTACAGCTCAAGCAATGTTGTCTTCTTTAAGTTGTGCATCACTTCTTCAACTCATTTCGGGAAATATCAGGTTAGGAGCTGTCACTTCATGTTGTTTACCTCTTCTTCTTTAGGTGCAGGCATCTGCGACGAAGAAAATGCAAAGAATGCCATGGATATACAGAAAAACTAATGACCAAAACTACAGGAAACAAATGAAAATCGTAAACTGATTAGAGAAATTAGACAAAGACAGTCAAAACTTTTTTGATATGTTAGGAGAAAAAATAAATTGGAGATCAGACCAAGGGGAAGACCGAGAAGTAAATACCTGGATTGCTTGGCCACATGGCATGGTCGAGACAGGAACACAGAGCTGATCCACGACTGTGGTGATCGAGTGAAATGGCGAGTCATGACCGCCCACGCTTTCCGGCATGGAACATGATTGATGGATGTGAGATCATGACCCTGATCATCATCACTACCATCATCATATGAAAGAAATAAAACAAGAAGCAAGTGAAATATTTCGGCCACGTTAAAAGACATAACACTCTTAAAAAAACTATACTGGAGGGCAAGGTTGAGGGCAAGCGAGCAAGAGGTAGACACCGATCTCATCTCATCTCATCATGTTCGTCTTGTACCATTGCGGTGTCGAGGTGAAGTATAAACATTGTGAGAGTGCCCGATTATGGGCTGTACACACAACGATACAAGTGGGAAGATAACATCAAGAGACGGACGAACATCAATCTGACATTATGTACTGTCAAGGCGAGAGACAGACAGTGTTGAAGATCCATTGCAGCCAACCTTTATTGTGGAGACGGCACCTGATTGATTGATTGATCATCATGTGACATGCCGATAAGCGTTGCAGTCATGATTCGCGATCTCACACGGTCACATGGGATATGGTCTGTGTTCTTGTCATGATACCATATATTTATCTCTCTGAATTCCCCTTGCTCTTTCCCCATCAGTATTGCCAGTTGTCACTACATTTTTTGTTTATTTCAGCTCATAACATGGCCAAAAAATCTCACATGTCTTCGTCGAATTTCTCGAGTCAATTTTATTTGTTTTCATTTGTTTTTTGTAGGAATTGCGGTCCGATGGTGTGCAGAGTCGCCAACTCAGAGCTCACGGAGAGAGCTGTTAAATCTCTGTGAACGGGAGATCAGCAATGGCGAATTGATAAGATCACTCATTTTTAAACATCCGTTGTGTTGAAGCCTGTCAGTTAATGTAAAATGTTGACTTCTCATCCTTGACGTGAGATCGGAAACTACAAGTACCTCTGAAGTCGGAGTAGGGTCGCACGATTACGAAGGACACTGATAATAAGGAAAGCTAATCCATAAGCAAAATTCACTCCAGGTCACAAGAAATATTAGCACATGTGTGGACTACGCTTGAGTCCACAGCGAGCGAACAAAAACACAATCCCAAGTGTTGAAGAAAATACGTCGGCACAACCGAAGAAAACCTGAGGACAATATAACATGACACTCTCTGGCCTGGGGTCCACAAGGCAGACTTCATAGGAGAAGACCTAAAATACCAGGAGAAGAGAATTACAGAGAAGAATAGAGGACATGGGGGGGGGGGGGCTGCAGGAGATAGCCAAAGATAGGACGGACATGGCATGGTTTGGATGAGGCCCTATGCTCCAATGGGGGATAAATAGTCGAAAAAGGAAAAGATGGAGATTTGTTCATTGATTCTTCTGTATTGTCCATGATATTCTTTGCATTTATCTGGACTCTACAATTCTGTCTGTCTTTTAATATTTTAATATGTGTTGGTGCTGTTGATATTGTACATCATCATCATCATCGTCATCATCATCATCATCATCATCATCATCATCATCATCATCATCATCATCATCATCATCATCATCATCATCATCATCATCATCATCATCATCATCATCATCATCAACACCACCATCACCACCACCACTACCACCACCATCATCAACATAATTACTTTAGCTAAGATGAACACAACCAAAAGCCAAAAACTATCCACTGAATTACATTTCCCTTTCACTACCTAACAGATTATATACAATCTACAAACTCCCGAAGCCGTGTCAAACTTCACTCTCCAAATTTTACCCGAATTAACAAACGTCAACACTGCTCCTGAATTCAACACACCTGGACCAGGTGCGCCGTACACCTTTGATGTTCCAGAGAATACTCAACGAGGGGCTGTAATTATCCACGTCAACAAGTCTCAATCCCAGAGCTGTACTGGAGATGCTTGCATACAGGTGCTGGATCCAGATGTCACAGCTTCCAGCGGAGTCGATTCTCTGTCTTTGGCAGTGGACCTTGGTCAGTTTCTGTTTGTTGAGTGTCTGTGTATTTCGTTGTCAAATGCTGTTGTCTTAATCGCAATCACGATAACTGTGCGTTGTCGGTGTGATCTTGTTTGTAGGGGATCAAACTGTAGCCGGACCTTGGGTCAGGCGGTTACTGGGAGCATCAGCTAGGGAACACTTCCTTAGCTACTGTTCGAGGAGTCGGGGCACGTGAGGGAATGTCCGGAGTACAATGATCCATCCATCCATCATGTGCCATGCCGATAAGCGTGGGCGATTATGTTTTGCCATCTCATTCGATCACCAGAGTCGTGGATCAGCTCAGTGTTTCTGTCTCGACCATGCCACGAGGCCAAGCCATCCAGGTATTTGCTTCTAGGTCTTCCTCTTGGTCTGTTCCCTTCGATCTTACCAGTTATCACCAAGTTCTCCAATTCATTTCTTCTCATGACATGCCCAAACAATGTTGACTGCCTGCGTCTAATATCTCTAATCAGTTTACGATCTTCACTTGTTTCTTGAAGGACTTGTTCATTGGTCTTTCTGGCTGTCCATGGTATCCTTTACATTTTCCTCAGAAACCACATTTCCACAGCCATCAGATGTTTTTCAGCTTGACTGCTCATTGTCCAAGCTCATTGCACAGTGATGTTGATTCTTAATTTCATTTGTCATATGCTGTCATTGGAAAGATGCATAATGCTTGTACGTGTTTGTGGGCGTTGTACCATAACGTCTTCATGTCGTGTAATGTTGTTGTTGTACTTTAAGTTCCTCATGTCGTGTAATGTTGGTGTTGTACTTTAAGTTCTTCATGTCGTGTAATGTTGGTGTTGTACTTTAAGTTCCTCATGTCGTGTAATGTTGGTGTCGTACTTTAAGTTCTTCATGTCGTGTAATGTTGGTGTTGTACTTTAAGTTTTTCATGTCGTGTAATGTTGGAGTTGTACTTTAAGTTCTTCATGTCGTGTAATGTTGGTGTTGTACTTTAAGTTCTTCATGTCGTGTAATGTTGGTGTTGTACTCTAAGTTCTTCATGTCGTGTAATGTTGGTGTTGTACTTTAAGTTCTTCATGTCGTGTAATGTTGGTGTTGTACTTTAAGTTCTTCATGTCGTGTAATGTTGGTGTTTACTTTAAGTTCTTCATGTCGTGTAATGTTGATGCTTTACTTTAAGTTCTTCATGTAGTGTAATGGTGTTGTTGTACTTTAAGTTCTTCATGTCGTGTAATGTTGGTGCTTTATTTTAAGTTCTTCATGTCGTGTAATGTTGTTGTTGTATATAACTTCTTCATGTCGTGTAATGTTGGTGTTGTGTATAACTTCTTCAAGTCGTGTAATGTTGGTATTGTACTTTAAGTTCTTCATGTCTTGTAATGTTGGTGTTGTGTATAACTTCTTCATGTCGTGTAATGTTGGCTTTGTATATAACTTCTTCATGTCGTGTAATGTTGGTTTTGTGTTTACCTTCTTCATATCGTGTAATGTTGGTGTTGTGTATAACTTCTTCATGTCGTGTAATGTTGGTGTTGTGTATAACGTCTTCATGTCGTGTAATATTTGTGTTGTGTATAACGTCTTCATGTCGTGTAATGTTGGTGTTGTGTATAACTTCTTCATGTCGTGTAATGTTGGTTTTGTGTTTACCTTCTTCATGTCGTGTATTGTTGGTGTTGTGTATAACTTCTTCGTGTCGTGTAATTTGGGTGTTGTACTTTAAGTTCTTCATGTCGTGTAATGTTGGTGTTGTGTCCCCAGTTCTTCATGTCGTGTAATGTTGGCTTTGTACATAACTTCTTCATGTCGTGTAATGTTGGTGTTGTGTATAACGTCTTCATGTCGTGTAATGTTTGTGTTGTGTATAACGTCTTCATGTCGTGTAATGTTGGTGTTGTGTATAACTTCTTCATGTCGTGTAATGTTGGCTTTGTATATAACTTCTTCATGTCGTGTAATGTTGGTTTTGTGTTTACCTTCTTCATGTCGTGTAATGTTGGTGTTGTGTATAACTTCTTCGTGTCGTGTAATGTGGGTGTTGTACTTTAAATTCTTCATGTCGTGTAATGTTGGTGTTGTGTCCCCAGTTCTTCATGTCGTGTAATGTTGGTACTGTGCCATAATTTCTTCATTATAATACTTGTTCCTCTGATTGTGCGCCATGTTACGTCCAAACCTAATTTTCTGTTTGGCACCGAATCAGTTAAACAGACTTAGGAGAGAAACAAATACATCTTTATATACCATACCTCACGAAGGTGCCATGTCAGGTGAATATATATTGGGACCGGGTGTCAGCTTGACCGAATGGTGAAGAGAGCTCGCTCTTAAACTTCCGGTGTGCTGATGCCGAAGTAGCGGGCTTCAGTCCCTACACCTATCAGTTGAACTAAAATGCTGACTCCTCGTCCTTAACTTCGGGACGTATATCAAAAGTACTTCAGAAGCCGGTGTGGGTTCGCATGATGGCGAGGAACACTGGTCCCTATGGGAAGTTAATCCACGCGTATAAATCAGTCCAGCTCACTATAAATAGTAGCGCGAGTATTGATAACGCTTAATTTCAAATTGAGCGATCGCTAAAAAAAACAAAAAACAAAGATGAAACCTGGCGTCTTTGTGATTTATAGTATAAGGTTTGCATGTGTTGTTTCATGAGCATTTGCCATGCTGATCGGCGTGGGTGGTCACGATACTTTGTTACCGAGGTGGGACTTTGCAAGGCTTTACATAAACCCACTCTGTTAGGTGTAAGCCTTTTCTGGGTCAGACAGACAGAAGGCTAGTAAGAGTGAAACACCACAGAGGAATCACAGTACAATATCATCGCCATCATCATCACCATCATCATCATCATCATCATCATCATCATCATCATCATCATCATCATCATCATCATCATCATCATCATCATCGTGACCTAGCATACACCAACTAACCTAACAACCTACCGGTCGACCAGTTAACTAATCAGCCAACCATCCAAATATCCAGCCAACCAAAACCAACCAACCATCCAACCAACCAACCAACCAACCTACCAACCAATCTTCCACCCAACCTACCAACCAATCTTCCACCCAACCTATCAACCAATCGTCCACCCAACCTACCAACCAATCTTCCAACCATACTAGCAACCAATCTTCCACCCATCCTACCAACCAATCTTCCAATCATCCTACCAACCAATCTTCCACCCAACCTACCAACCAATCTTCCACCCAACCTATCAACCAATCTTCCACCCAACCTACCAACCAATCTTCCAATCATCCTACCAACCAATCTTCCACCCAACCAACAACCAATCTTCCAACCATACTACCAACCAACCTTCCACCCATCCTACCAACCAATATTCTAACCATCCTTCCAACCATCCTACCAACCAATCTTCCAACCATCCTACCAACCAATCTTCCAACCATCCTACCAATCAATCTTCCAACCAACCTACCAACCAATCAACTAACCAACCTACCAACCAATCAACTAACCAACCTACCAACCAATCAACTAACCAACCTACCAACCAATCAACCAACCAACCAATCAACCAACCAACCTATCTACCAACCAACCAACCTATCAACCAATCAAACAACCAACCTACCAACCAACCAATCAATCAACCAATCAACCAACCAGCCAACTAACAAGCCAACAACCGAACAACCAGCCAACCAATCAAACAAACAAATATCTAACCAACCAACCAACCACCAATTTGTCTTCTTTCAGAAAACCAACAACAGCCAGTATCGATTGCATACCACAACGACAGTACACCGTCCTCATTTGGGTATTTCTACGTGTCCGGACAACTGACACCCAGTACAAATATTTCTTTTAATCTAACGGTTAGTACTGCACTATTATTTGTGGCATATCACACAAAGAGAATCAAACAAACCAGATTTAGAAGTAAGAAAGATATACCGGCGCAATGAATCAGCACTAAACACCAAGCTGTATGGAAACTAAAGAGAGTTCATAAATAAACACACGTTGTATTGTTTGACGTTCCTAGAAGTAGAAGCAAGAAGTAAGGATTAGAGATCGCATTAGACAACATTACAATTGAAAGTTATACTTACCGACCGGGATTCGAACCTGTCACCTCTTAATAACAACGGCGACTCGCTGCAGAAACAAGTGTACTTCGACGCATGACCAACTAGACACCCCTAGTCGTTATTTGGAGGTGGCAGGTTCGAATCCCGGTAGGTAACTACAGCTTTCTATTCTTTAATTGTCTAGTGCGTCATCTAATCCAGGGTGTATTTTTGATGACCGTGTAATGTTTGAAAATAT
Source organism: Cepaea nemoralis (assembly GCA_014155875.1). Classification (NCBI taxonomy): domain Eukaryota; kingdom Metazoa; phylum Mollusca; class Gastropoda; order Stylommatophora; family Helicidae; genus Cepaea; species Cepaea nemoralis. The sequence goes on along the minus strand of JACEFZ010016930.1, from coordinate 180,705 downwards.
TGCTGGTCCAAGTTTTGTATTTACCTATTATGTTGCATGAACTTTACAGAAGGTGAATACAAAACTTGGACCGGCAATATTTGTAAACACTGCGCAGTCATTAAAAATACACCCTTTACATTTATGAGCTGCAAACAATACTTGTATGTTTATTTATGAACTGTCTAAGTGTCCTCAAAGGATTCCCCAATTGCTATTTCTGGGGAATCTAAAGAGTTCATCACGAGAGTTTATCTGACGGTGTCAACATCAAAGATGCGACCACAAGACGAAGATCAAGAAGTTTGACAGCTATCATGACACATACAAATGAAAAGGGGAACGCTTTGAGCCTACTAAGGCAGTTAATAAATAAATACACTGGTATTGTTTCGTGCTTATAGAAGGAGAGGAAAGAAGTAAAGACTCGCGGATGCACTCCATCCATCTATCCTGTGCCATGCCGGTAAGCGTTCTGCCATCTCACTCGATCACCAGAGTCGTTGATCAGCTCTGTGTTCCTGTCTCGACCAAGCCAAGGATGCACTAGACAACATAATATATTACAAATATTAAATTAAATTAAATTAAATTAAATTAAATCAAAAGCTATAGTTACTGACCGCGATTCGAACCTGTCACCTCCAGAGATAGGGGGTGTCTAGTTCGTCATGCGTCGAAGTACACTTTTTCCTATAACCAGACGCCGTCGTCATTTGGAGATGACTGGTTCAAATCCTGGTCATTAACTATAGATTTAAATTTTTATGTTGTCTGGTGCGTCCTATAGTCTGTATGTCTTATCACTACTTCTATGACAGGCAAACAATTCATGTGTGTTTATTTATGAACTGTCATGATACATACATGATGATAACCATCATCAATATCATCGTGTTTCACGTAGGTAAGCGCAGCCAATCACCAGTCTCAGATCATATCGGTGTTCATGTACGGATAATGCCATTTGGCCTAATCATTTAGATATTTATCTCTTTGGCATCCTCTTACTGTTTTCCCATCAAGTTTGCATGTTATCACTAAATGTTACGTTTATGTCTTCTTATAAAATGCCTTTCTGTCAGGTCTTAGATATGACTTAGCTACCGTTTGACAGTAGATGGTACTACCTGCTTTCTGTTAGCGCCGAATGTTGGGCGGCGCTCACCAAATCTGACACCCCACATTATACCAACGTCTTCAGGCGGAGAAGCGCAATTCTGAGGGTACAATCCTTACCCTGGTGCAAGAAATGCAGCCTTACGACTAAATGTCATGGCAGGGCACACCAGGCTCTAAGTCTTTGTCGGCAAATGGTCTAGGATCGAAGCTCCGACAGACGGACAGTTAGAGCTTTGCTGATCCGGCAGCTTCTGCATCTTATCTAGTTCTCGACATATTGTTATTACCTTTCCTGTGGAGTAAACTAGGCAGGCCGAGCGAGGGACCATGCTGTATGGGCAACACATGGTCTCTACCCCAGGCCTTCACCCCAAGCCTTGTGCTATGGAGAGGTATAACACCATCCCTGGTCTTCGCCGTTGGTTGTACTTATAAAGCCTTGCTAGAAGCGCAATGTAACAAACTATCGTCTGTGAAGACGGCAAGTTGCCAGCACTAGCACCATACCCAAATAATCCGGGTAATCATTCTACGGTTTTCATTTGTTTCTGATGAGATTGCTTAATTTCTATGCTTTCACGTCATTCATATTTGTTTGCGTTTTCCTCAGAAACCACATTTCTCATGTCATGAGATTTTTCTGGGATAAATTAATTTCGTATAAATTACTTAGCACACATCATCGATTTTACTTAGCACACATCGACAACGTTGCATAGACCATCATTACCTTTATGTAACAAAACATCATGAATTTTACTTATCACATATAATCAACTGTACTTAGCACACATCATGAGCTTAACTCAACACATTTCTTCACCTTTACCGCACACACATCATCAACCTAACCTAGCACACATTATCAACTTCACCTAACATACACCATCAGTTTTACCTAACACATATCATCAACTTTACCTGGCACACACCATCAAGTTTTCCTAGCACCCATCATCTCAACTTTACTTCGTACACACCATCAACTTTACCTCGCACACAGCATTATCTTCACCTCGTACACACCATCAACTTTACCTCGTACATAATACCATCTTCACCTTACACACACCATCAACGTCACCTTACACACATCATCAACTTTACCTCGCCACACACCATCAACGTCACCCCGCACACACCATCAACTTTACTGTACCCAGGCTACCGATGGAAGCGGATCTTCAGCCAGCGCTAGAGTTACCTTCAGAGTCACAGACGTGAACCACCCGCCAGTCTGTGCAACAGACACTATCATCTTGAACGTGGACATCCGATGGCAGCCGGTGAGAAACCTGGGGTCCGTCTCTTGCTCAGACAGTGATTCTGTTGAAGCTTTCAGGAGAATTACTTACACCGTCGAGGGAGACTTGTCGGGTAAGTTAACTGAGTCAGTGCCAAATAAAAACTAGGTTTGGACCAAACAAAAATGGGTAGTAGAAAATGGGAAATAGGGGTGTGCCACAGTTATGACTTTAAAGTTGTTAAACAGTTGCAGATGTTAGTTAGTTAGTCGACATATCATCCACATTTCACATTGAACCATTCAGTTCATAAGTGCTTGGATCCCTTCCCCTTCCCTTTCGCAGCGTGTAGCACTGACGACACCAGTTCTATGTTTGTTTATTAATCTTCTTTGGCATCCTGCATAGTGTTCTTGTTTCATTATATATCTTTTAACTGTCTAGCCACTATGTCACCGCGGCTTCCATTGATGATGGTATTGATTATTAAAGTTTTTTTTTTCCTTTTAACTTGTTGTTCTCGCAGTTTGACCATAATTGTAGATTCACAGTCATCACTTGGTTCTCTCAAAAGACTTACTTCTCGTAGAGCATTCAGAATATCAGCCTGGTCCATGGCTCGCCCGCCCTACACAGTAGCCTTACCTGCGAGCTTTTCAGCCCGCTCATTTCCTTGTACACCTGCATGCCCTGGCACGAACATGAAACTAATCTTTGCCAGGCGTGACCGCTCCAAAGACAACAACCACAGTCTTCGGACCCACACCATCTCTATCGCCCTGAGCAGATATGTTGCTTTATAACGCAACGATAACATTTGAGCCATATAAAAGCCTATGACAGTAATGGTTATTTTGTATGGATGTGAAGGGTAAACAATGAGAAGAAAAGCTGAAAAATATATCATGACTGTGGAAATGTGATTTCTGAGGAAAATGCAAAGAATACCACGGACAGACAGAAAAACAAATGACCAAGTCCCACAAGAAACAAATGAAAACCGTAAACGGATTAGAAAATTAGACGTAAACAGTCACAAATTTTTGGACACGTTATGAGAAGAAATAAATTGGTGAACTTGATGACAACTGGCAAGATTAAGAAGAAAAGAACAAGGGGAAGGCAGAGAAGTAAATACCTAGATGGCTTGGCCACTTGGTGTAGTCGATACAAGACCACAGAGCCTGTCCACGACTCTGGCGATCGTGTGAGATGGCAAAACAAGACAGCCTACACTTAGCATAGCACACGATGATGATAATGATGATAGTCGCGATGATGACGACGATGATTATTGTGAGGTTGATGAAAGTGACAGTGGAGCTGAGTAGTCTCGATGTGTGGTGTCGGCCTCGAGTACTGGAGGTCCCGGGTTCATGCCCGGTGAGGACCGGGATTTTTTCACGTGGACTTCTAGTAACAAAATTTCCCCTGGTCTCGGGGTAGTGAGATCGGACGCCCGTGTGTATTGTTGCGCAAGTAAAAAATCCTTTGGCAGTTGGAAATCGAAAAAGAGTAGCCTAACGGTGCTGCCCGGGCAAAATTTCGAGTTAAAAATCTACCCAAAGTATTTCAAGATCCTCGCCGGTGCTACGGAGTTCGTGCACTGAGCTGAGATTCACCGGACTCAAGCTTGAATTATGAGTAGAACGGAGTACTTATGGGTTACGCCTGTGCGCCGTGATGTTGATCCGTCGACTAAACTAAACCAAACTAAACTAAAACTAAAACTAACTGATGAAAGTGACGATGAAGATTGTAAAGTTATTTTTGAAAAGTTTTAAAAACTGTGCCAGTAACGCCTTCGGTGCCGCGCCAGATTGAATAGACGAATATGTAATTAAGCGGCTCTATAGAATAGAAACTACAGAATGCATTATATTTTCTTAAATTTACAACTTTCAATTAATAAACGCGGAATTTGAAAATTGGCTAACAGGTCCACCCAATAATAAAATGGATGCCGTGGTGTATCCTGGGGAAGTACAGACGAAAGGGCAAGATAACTGGCTCATCATCCAATGATCTCCGATTGATTATCCTTTGAATAATATGGGTTTAGCACCATATACCCAGGCGATTGTGGAGTGTAGAAGTGTCAATTACTTACTGTATGGTTAAATAGACAGACAGACATGCAGGTAAACAGGCAAGCAGATAGGCAAACACCCTGGTAATCACGCAGACATGCAGGCATGTAGGTAAACAGGCAAACAGATATACAGACAGCCAGGCATTCACGCAGACAGACATGCAGGTAAACAGGAAAACAGACAGACAGACATCCAGGCAGACATGCAAACAGACATGCAGATAAACAAGCAAACAGGCAGGCAGGTAGCAAGGCAAACATCCAAGTAAACAGGCAAACAGACACACAGACAGCCAGGCAGACATGCAAACAGACATGCAGGTAAGCAGGCAAACATACATGCAGACACCCAGATAATCACGCAGACATGCAGACATGTAGGTAAACAGCCAAACAGACAGCCAGGTAGACACGCAGACCGGCAGGTAAACAGGAAAACAGACAGACAGGCACTTATGCAGACAGACATACAAGCAGTTAGTTGCCTATGCTTCACAGGACGTCGCAGTAAACCGCAGCATGTTTTTTTTTTTGCTGTGTGTAATTTCTTGACTATTTACGTTCAGTAGTATGTCATTGCTTTCTGAGCGACCAGCACTCATACCATTGTATGAAAACCAGCACAAGGCGGTCTGCTGCCAAATCGCTCGCAGCTGTGTTTTGAGCGCGGTATGCGGGATTACGAACTGCGCCCGTAACCTTTTCATTACATTACAGGCAAGCAGACGGATAGACAGACTGGTAGACAGACAGACGGGTGGAAGCCTGCACAGCCATTCATATAGACAGACATCCCGACCGACCGACCGACCGACCGACAAACTGGCCGGCAGGCAGGCAGGCAGGCAGACAGACAGACAGACAGACAGACAGACAGACAGACAGACAGACAGACAGACACACAGACTGGCCGTCAGATGTATACATAAGATGTACACATAGACAGGCATACAGTTGTTCAATGTTAATTATATACCTTTTCTTTAATGTTATCAGAGTATTTCAGTGTTGATGCTGATGGAGTAATATCAATGTACCAAAGTGTGCAGAGCCTAGAGCCAGGACTGCTCACGTTTAATGTCACCGCCACAGGCTACAGTGCCTTACCTGACCCTGCCTTTGTCTTCAGCATACCTGTCCAAGTCAACCTTACAGGTAAATGTGAAAGTTGACTGCACTAACTTGTCTGTCACTCATTCTGTCCGTCTCATGATGATGATGACGATGATGATGATGATGATGACGATGATGATGATGATGATGATGATGATGATATTGATGATGATGATGATGATATTGATGATGATGATGATGATGATATTGATAATGATGATGATGATGATGATGATGATGATGATATTGATGATGATGATGATGATGATGATGATGATGATGATGATGATGATGATGATGATATTGATGATGATGATGATGATGATGATGATGATGATGATGATTATAATTTTTTTATTCGTTTGCTCGCTTTGAACTCAAGCGTAGTCCATACACATGCTGTACTTCTATGGCACTGGACTGGATTTTGCGTGTGGATTAACTTTCCCTATTACCAGTGTCCCTCGCTATAAGGCGACCCCACTCCAACGTCTGAGATACTTGTAATTTACGTCCCCAAGTCAAGGACGAGAAGTCAACATTTTAGTTCAGCTGACCATTGCAGGTGTTGAAACTGCTACCTCGGCATCAGCACAACGGAAGTCTAAGACCGAGCGCCATTATCCATTCGGCCTAGCTGACCTCTGATTATTATGATGAAAACACACACACATAACATAACATAATAGATGCACCTCCCCAGCTCAGAGATTGGTGATTGTAACATAAGTATGCATTTCTTCTACTATACAGATTTCAAATGAGAAAACTAGCTTCATCTACCCATGAGCTTTTCTTTTCCTAATTTTTCCAGTAGTTTTCCTCTCGCGCGCGCGCGCGCGCGTGTGTGTGTGTGTGTGTGTGTGTGTGTGTGTGTGTGTGTGTGTGTGTGTGTGTGTGTGTGCGTGTGTGCGTGTGTGTGACAATATATTTGGAAAAAGTAAAGAACAAAAGTATCATTTTCCGATATAGTCACCACTGTGTTCAATGCAAGTCGTACAACGCCGATAAAGTGCTTGGATAACTGTAGAAAAAAAAAGTGCTCTTGATTGCGTGTGTAACCACTCACGCACCAGCTATACCTCTTCATCGGACCGAACAGTTTTGAAATTTATTACTTTACTCACACACTTGCTGGACTGACAGGCATGCATCACCATACTGAAATTTTATTCGCCCCTTCACTGATAAAAACACTGATATCAGAACGCTGCTCCTCTTTTGGTGCATGTCAAAAGTGGGGCGGCCATCTTTAAACTGTTCTTATGACTTCACCGTGTTCGTCTCATGTTATGTCACGTATTTAACCCTCTTGACACCCTCAACAATAATATTGACAGTTTACAAGGCAATGACATGGTTGTTATAATTTCTATCACACTTTTTAGGTTGTCATGTGTTGAAGCCCTCTCCTATGTCACGTACAAATGACAGGTGATCACTTTCCTATATTGATATCAAGATTTGTCTTATAATAAATGTTAACCTTTTCAAGGGTGCACAGGGTCTTTAGCGAAGTTGATAACGAACTGCTCTGATAATGAAATGTGCACGGTAGGCCGAGGGTTCAAAGCTTGGCTCATCGCCTGGGGACGTGAGGGAAAGCTTTGACACATGCCTCCCTGCGCCCAGGCCTACAACATGTGGTGACAGTGTCAGGTCACAGATCCGTAGCGGGAAACTGTCCCGGGGCAAAAATCTTTGCAAATTTATTTAACTGATTCAGACAAGGATAAATATAGCCTCTCGTGACCGCCTATTTGGAAAGAATGACGTGATATCGCCATATTAGGGTCATGGTGTTGTTTGTTTTGTTTCGTTTCGTGGTATCTTCCACAATTTTAATGCTCAGGGAACGGAAATTACATTATAAAACTTGTTCACGTCGTTGTGAACTATGTTTGGTCCAACCCTAGTTTTTGTTTGGCTTTGAATCAGTTAAAAATAATTTGAAGTTCATTTTTTGGGGGCTTTAAATATATATATTTCTATTCACAAATCCTCCTGTACGTATTAAAAGATTTTTGAAAAGTCTTCCCCTTTCTCGCTCCGAAAATTCCTTTTCTTCTTTCTCGCCTCAAAACGCCTTTTCATATTCCACCATATAACGTACACAAAGCCACACTGGCATTTATTCCCATTTGACCCATTCTTCTCAACAATCCCATTCTTCTATATATCTTATGAAAAACTTCCTTATAGGCATTTTAACAATGGTTTGTTTGAAGATCCACGTTTACACATCAATAGAATCCCCCTGTTTGAATGCTATTTAAATATCCATCCACATCTTGTTTGTTTTGTTGTATTTGCAAACGATAGTTTGTAAAATAGAGTTATACCTCTCCATAGCACAATACCTGGGCTATATTGTAGAGACCATGTGTTGCCCATGCATCATTAACACTCTCTCGGCCTATCTATTTACTCCAGAGGAAAGGTAACACCAATACGCCTGGAACAATTCATGTTGTAGAAGCTGTCGGATCAGCACAGCAATTTTCCAATATTCCCGCCTGTTGGAGCTTCCAACATAGACGAGTGCCAACAGAGTGGCTGCCAGGATATTTAGTCTTTAAGTTGCATTTCTTCGCGCCAAAATAAGCATACCCCTGGCTTGTGCCGTTCGCTAACAGAAAGCAGGTAGTACCGTCTACTTAGTCATATCTGACGAAAACCTGCCATATAACAAACAGGCTACAAAATAGTATCTCAAAAATGATGTTGAATTGAATCAAGAACCGACATAACACCACTCGGGTCATTCCAATACACGCCCCATCGTCATCTTCATCAACACAGTACCAATAGTACCAGCTGCCTTCTGATTATATGGCCGTCTGATCTTTCCTCATAGAACTGAGTGTGGGTCATATCCTCTGGTCGCTCCCTGCAGCAACATTCTCTCCTGGCAATGATGATTTATCTGTTCTTCCAGACTATACACATGATCTCAAAGTGCCCTGGCCACATCTGCCTTATCGAGCAACAATACCTCAAACACTTATTAACATGCAATGTCTTCGGCTCTAAAGTTTGTCCTGCCCGTTTCACGACCAGTTCGAAGCTGATGAATAAACTCACTATATATCCACTATCCGTACTGATGCCCTAAAATCGGGATCTTCTGGCAGTGTTGCCAAAGATTCGGCATCATCATCAAGTACCATGCTGGCTGGCGTAGGCGTTCATGACTTTCCACATATCTCGGTCTTTGGTTTTCTGGATCAACTCGACTGTTGATATTCCTCCATGTTACCGTCTCAATCCATCCAGCATAATTTCTCTTGGTCTGTCTCTTCCTCTCTTTGCCTTAATCATTCCAGTTGTCACGATGTTCTCCGATGCATCTCTTCTCATCACATGACCAAAAAAAGCTGTTTGTCTCGTTCATATTGTTGTATATAATGTTCTAATTTCATTAGTCTCTTTCAGGCATTCGTTGTTAGTTACTTTGGCAGTCCAAGGAATTCGCAACATTCGTGTCAGGAACCACATCTCTGTTGCTTCCAATCTCTTCCTAATTTGTTAACTTACATTTCAAGATTCCCAGCATACAGCACAACAGGTTCTATATAGCACTTCAGCATTCTCTTTCTTACATTCAATGATAGTGACTTATTGCATAAGATAGTCTTTATTTTCTTAAATGCAGACTTTGTTTGTTGCCCTATTCTGCTCTTAATCTGTTATACATCTTCCATCTTATGTTATAAGTGCCCCTAGATATTTAAAACTATCCACTTGGTGAAGAATTTTCACTTCTATCTTCTTCTTCTTCTTCTTCTTCTTCTTCTTCTTCTTCTTCTTCTTCTTCTTCTTCTTCTTCTTCTTCTTCTTCTTCTTCTTCTTCTTCTTCTTCTTCTTCTTCTTCGTCTTCTTCTTCTTCTTCTTCTTCTTCTTCTTCTTCTTCTTCTTCTTCTTCTTCTTCTTCTTCTTCTTCTTCTTCTTCTTCTTCTTCTTCTTCTTCTTCTTCTTCTTCTTCTTCTTCTTCTTCTTCTTCGTTCATTCAGAGTTTTTTTTAAGGATGTGACTGCGTTGCGTGTTTACAGCAAAGCTGCGTTCTTGCGCCGTTAGGCCGACACATCCGACTTCTGCGGGCATTTGTTGACCGGGTTAACCATCCCGGACTTCTATCTCTATTTCACATGTGGGTGTCACCTTTTTCTTCGATATCACCATTGTTACTGTTTTCTTGATATTCAATGAGAGCTCTTTCTTTGCACTCTCTATTACTACAATGTCCAATAATTGTTGTAGATCTTTCGCATTATCCGCCATCAATACTGTGTCATCTGCATAGCGTATATTGTTTATATTATAACCTCCGAATATTATTCCTGGCTTCTCTTTGATCTCTGTCATTATTACTTCGCTATAGATGGAGAAGAGACCCAGGCTATTTTTAGTTATTTCGCCAAGCTTTCTTTGTCTGTTCCAGTTTCGCGTGGTCGCGTCGTGCTTACAACAACATATAACTGCCCTTCATTTTATTGAATCTAAAACTGAAATGTCAAACTGTAATCGCGCGTTCTGCTCTATAAAACAGCTCCTCTTTATATCACTTTAATATCCTGTTTATTTAACGTTTGTACTTCAGATGTCAATACTCTACACTTGCATTCCCAGGCCTGGTGTGTTGTCATGCTTACGTCCACCAGAGTTTGTTAGCCGGTTCCATGGTGAAGGACTTACGGACGCGATTCCTAAGCTCGCTTACCCGCGTTCGAAACACAGCTGCGACCGATTTGGCAGCAGACCGCGTTGCGCTGGGTTTTAACAAGTTGGCGAGGTGGTATGGAAGCCGGTCGTTCAGAAAGCAATGGCCAACTACTGAACGTAAACTTGCCAAGACATCAACAATAGCAGGTAAAATGCTGGTAGTGACAGCGATGTCCTGTAAAAAAAAAAGATATGCAAAAGAGTTTGTTAAGCTCTTGCTTTGTTGCCTATCAGCTGGCGTTTTGGCGGAATCGTTCGTTCCTTCGTTTGAGAGAGAAAAAAACAAATAAAAATTCGACCTCGTTCAATCTGCCTTATGCGGCATTGGCTATAATTGAGGTACGGATTTTGCGGTCCTATATTCTTTCCTTTTGCTTTGTTTAAATTCTGTATTTTCGTGTGGTAATTTCATGACTATGACGTCAGTTAGTGTGGTTTCGACTGTGTTTGGGGTACGCTGAAAATGCCATGAGCAAGGCCGGACGAGAGTCCAACCCATGCATTCGTCGTCCGCTAAATGAGGAAAATACTGGCCATTTATTCCTACGTGAATTCAGGCCTTCACAGTGTGATGATCATAACACGTTACAGACCTTCACATAGCAGAGCCTAGATGTTTTTACATCTCTTTGTGTTTATCCATCGTCTTCTTTGTCTTTCCCTGTCTCTTTACCCAGACCATTGTTTATCGTCTGCTCTTATCGGTAGCTGATCATGTTTCATTCTCATAAAATGTCCATACCGCTGTTTTTGTGGTCTCTCGATACATTCGATGTACTGACATCATCATCATCATCATATGCCATGCCGATAAGCCTTGACTGTCATGTTTCGCCATGTCACACAATCACCGTGGATCAGCTCTGTGTTCTTGTCTCGATCATGCCACGTGGCCAAACCATCCAGATATTTACGTCTCTGCCTTCCCCTTGTTCATTTCCCCTCAATCTTGCCAGTTGTCACCATGCTCTCTAGTTTACTTGTTCTCATAACGTGCCCAAAACATGTTGACTGCTTACGTTTAATTTATCTAATCAGTTTACGGTTTTCATTTGTTTCTTGTATGACTTGCTGCTTGGTTTTTCTGTCCACCCATGGTATTCTTTGCATTTTCCTCAGAAACCACATTTCCACTGTCTTGAGCTGTTTTTGAGCTTATCTACTCATGGTCCGGTGTATAGTACACTATACCTATAATATTTCCTGTAACATTTCTGATGACGTAATTTCGTATTCTATCTCTTCTGGAAATCCCTACAGCTTGAGATGATTATGATGTAGATTATGATAACAGTTAACTGCACACCACTTACAGCACGTCGCAGTCAACACCAGCATTCCTTGACTATTTCTGATTTCTGGGCAAGTTTACGTTCAGTAGTTTACGACTGCTTTTTGAACGACCAGCACTCATACCATTATATTAAAACCAATGCAAGGCGGTCTGCTTCCAAATCGTCTGCAGCCCTGTTTCAAACGCTGTATGCGGGATTGTGAATCGTGTTCGAAACAACTTCACCACAGCACGGGCTGTAAATTTACCTTGTCATCATCATCATCATCATCATCATCAAGTGCTCTGCCAGCTGGCGTAGGCGTTCATGGCTCTCCACAGATCTCGGTCTTTGGTGTTCTGGATCATCTCTGCTGATGATATTCCGCAATGCCATCGTCGCGATCCATCCAGCATCATTTCTCGTGGTCTACCTCTGCCTCTCTTCCCCTCGATCTTTCTAGTTGTCACAATGTTCTCCAGTGCCTCTCTTCTCACCACATGACCAAAGAACGCTGTTTGTCTCTTTCTTATTGTTGTGTATAATGTTCTAGTTTCATTAGTCTGTATTACGCAGTCATTGTTAGTTACTCTGGCAGTCCAAGGAATTCGCAACATTCGTCTCAGGAATATCATCTTTTATCTTCTCATCTCATCTCATCATGTTCCTCTTGTACCTTGCGGTGCGAAGGTGAAGTATAAACACAGGGAGAGTGCCCGTTTATGGGCTTCATATCTATGTCCATTTGGGTAAGTCCGATTATACTTCTTGATATTTCTACGACAATTATAAAAATCCCATGCCGGTTCGCTAGGCCTATCGCAGGTTTAGGACAAAAATCTGATCAACGTGAGTCCACCCCCCCCCCCCCCCCCACCCCGCGAACCAGACTCAGTTGGCCCATGACCTCGTGGTCATGGTTTCCCGGTCTACACCGCGTGGAGGTGGGGTTGATTTGTGTAGTCTGCGGGTCATCGGCAGGCTACTAATTTTCACTTTTCACCCCTCCTGGGAAAGGCTAGCCGATGCTAACCTTTTTACCCTGCTCGGACAAATTCTACTTTATTGTTAGCTGTTCTACTCGTGCTCTGAGTGATACTTGTGGCAGGCCGCACAGCGGTAAGAGACAGAACCTTATAGGATAAACCCGGTGCAATGAGACCAAATGGAAGCAGAAGAAGCCACAGACCATGTAAAGGATGGACAGAGGGAATAGAAGAGTCCATGGGAATCTCGATAGATGAAGCCCATAAACGGGCACTATCCCGCTGTTTATGCTTCATCTCGACATCGCAAGGTACAAGAGGAACAAGATGAGATGATGAAAAAGTGTCTCTTGTCTTTAAACCAATTTTAAACCCCCGTGTTAATCTTTCTTTCTTATTTTTTATTTAGTTTTTTTTTTTTAAACTTTTATTTCGTACATAACAGTGTGTATTTACAATGTGCGTTGTGTGTGTTTTGTTTTCAAATTTGCGAATATAACACACACACACACACATATATATATATATATATATATATATATATATATATATATATATATATATATATATATATATATATATATATATATATATATATATATATATATATACGTGATAATATTACATGCATGGCATGGTGTAATCACCTAAACATTACTTGTTGATGATAATAGTGGGGTAATCATTTGCTCTCATGCATACTAACGTCTTCCAATAGAAATTCTTTCATTCTCGAAGTATTAAGATCCACTCTTAGTTTTATTTAAAGAAGTTTAATGTTCAATGGATCATACATTAATATGGAAAGCAAATCCACATGCAAAATTCAGTCAAGTGCTACTAGACTACTAGTGTATATATGGACTACACTTAGGTCACAGCGAGCGAGCCCAAGAAACGCACCGAAAACATTAACATTGGAACAAGCGCCCCTTTGCGCGCGCGCACACGAGGAGATAGAGAGAGAGAGAGAGAGGAGAGAGAGAGAGAGAGAGAGAGAGAGAGAGAGAGAGAGAGATGAGAGAGAGACCCACAGGCCACAATGGATTTATTTGGGGTGGGCGGGGTTAGGGTGGAGATAAATGAATTTTTGTCTTGGTCATGCATCATACTTTCAACTTCTCGACTGACAAAGCAACGAACCTATGAGATCCAGGCCTCCCTTTTGTGCTGGGTAGCTCCAATGAACTTTTCTCCCTGACTGTGGTAATATTTTCTGTCCAATCCCAAGTGAAATTGAAGAAAAATGTTTTTACTATGTACTTTGTAATATCATTTATCTCTATATCACTATGTATAGAGCATTATTTTGCTGATCTTTTACCATCCTGTGCAATTATTTATGCATTTATTAATTTATGATGGCATGAATTGAAGAAAATGTGTTTACTATGTACTTTGTAATATCATTATCTGTATATCATATTATAGAGCATAATTTTGCTGACCTTTTACATCCTGTGACTTATTTATGCATTTATTAATTTAATGATTCAGTTCCGGAACCAATGTGTAACCTGACCATCTCAAGCACCCCGGATCTCTGGGCACCAACACAAGTGTGTGCTGCAGTTGTCGTGTGACGTCAGCGGTGTTGGACAAGTTGAGGCCGGTGTCATGGAATCTTCAGGATGTGTTTAATGCTAGCTTCACCAAACAGAGTCCTTCCGTGTACACTGTAACTCTGATGTAATACAGTACACACCGGCTGCTTATACTGTACGTTGTATTAACGGCTCGTATTTAACAGTTAGTCTGTATACCTATTTATATACCTACCAACCCACTCAGTTGTGTCCTGCTTACATGACCTACTGAACTTTAAGGCCCTAAACCTTGTTCGGCAACTGGTCTACGATGGAAGTTCCGACAAGCGGGCAGTTAGAGAATTGCTTTGCTGATCCGGAAGCTTCTGTAGCTTGTCTTGTTCCAGATGTATGTGTGTTACCTTTCCTCTGGTAAACTATTCAGGCCGAGAGATGGAACATGCCTCATGGGCAACACATGGTCTCTACAATTCAGCCCAGGCTTTATGCTATGGAGAAGAAAAACTACATCCCTGGTCCCCGCTATGGGTTGTGATTGTTATGCATTTTTGAAGCACAATATTACAATCATCTGTCAAGACGGCCAGGTGCCAGTAGTCTGACCTACCTACCAATGTTTTGATACTCTGCATTTAAGAGTTTGTCTTCGACCTCTCTGCATACCTATCTGCTCACTTTATTATGCACCAACCTTCTAGAGTTACCTACCAGCATACCCCCTGCCTGCTAATATATATGCATACTTAGCTACTACCCGACATATGTATTTACATACTTGCCTGCCTGCTTTCCTATATGTTTACCTACTTACCTACCTGACTACCTACCTACCTACCTACCTACGCACCCACCCACCTACCTACCTAACTACATACCCACCCACCCACCCACCTACCTACCTACCTACACCCCTACCTACCTACATATATACCTTCCTGTATACTTACCTACATCCTTACCTACAGACCTATCTGGCATACGTTCATGCCTGGCCCACCTACATAACTACTTATCTACATACCATACTATCTGACATACATATCTACATGCTTGAAGCTACCTGCCTGCCTGCCTGCCTGCCTGCCTGCCTGCCTACCTACCTACCTACCTACCTACCTACCTAGGGGTAACTGATTGGAATGCAATTCGAAATTCCGCATAACGTGTTCGACACACATTTGCGGGCGATATGGAAGCAGATTTGGAAGCGTTGGTTTCCATACAAAGGTATGAGTGTCGGTCGTTCAAAAAGCAATGCAAAGCTACTGAACGTAAACTTACCCAGTAATCACAAACAGCCAAGACAAAAAGGTGGGGTTGATTGCCCCGTCCTGTAAAGGATATGCAGTTAACTTTAACTCTTGTAATTCTCACTGGAGCATGACCAACAGCCATCCTACACCAAACCGGCACAACATTGGATGTCTCTTGCAGTTTCTTCCATGTCTTTGCGTGTAGGATACATGACCAATATAGGTCTATTCCCAGCCAATCTGTATGTCCTGTCCTGAATCATAACCTCGTTACATCATAATATACTTCTCTGCAGATGTGAAGTTCCAATGCCGGTCCACACCAGGCTGGGTTGTGAGTCTGGAGAGGATAAATTGAGATCTCTGTAATACGGTTTCCTTGGGGTGTACATTGTTGCCGGGTCGAGAGAAGAATATATACAACAACCGTAGTCCGATTATTGCCAGCTCTTTTAGGGGTTTGGAAATTTGAACGCAAACAAATCAGGCTTACAGCTAAAACTAAGTTCTCCAGAGGATTAATAGATAAAAACAACCACAATAGCAACAACTACAACACCAATAGCAACAACAACAACAGCAACACCAACAATAATAGCAACAAAACAACAACAATAACAACAACAAACAACAACAAAATCAATAAAAAATAGCAGTAGCGCAAAATGTCCAAAAGGCGTCTCTTCGCCATATATTCTGATGGCATGTGCATTTTTTGTGTGCTATGTATGTCATAGTTGTTGCCGAATGCTTTCACCCAATCCTCGCCTTGCAGGGTTTGTCTTCCAGGTTATATTTTTTTGTTTTTTTTTTGTTGCGTATCCCTTACGGGACGTTGCAGTCAACACCAGCATTTTCAGCTGCTATTGATGTACTAGGCAAGTGTTACGTTCAGTAGTTTGCCATTGCTTTCTGAACGACCGGTCTCTATACCTTTTTCGAAAAAACCAGCACCGCCGTGTTTCGAACCCGGGTATACTGGCTCACAAACCGCGTTCGCAAGCCCTTCAGCCACAGAGACCAGGTTATATACAAGATATTTATCCTGAGATAGAAGATTTTGGCTCTCGGCTCACTCCAGATAGACCGCCCATCATGATCAAGGTGAGGTCAGCGAACTGGGAGCCCGCCAACTCAGTTTCTCTCAGTAATAGTATATCTGATGGTGATACACTCGTACCTAACTGCGAATACATCTGAGGTACTATCTCAACAACTAGGTGAGAATGATGAAGTCCGACGGTTATTGAATTGACAGATTCAGATGTGGTCTAAGAGACAGATCGTCTTAAGGGACTTTGTATTTTATCCATCACTATGACATCCAATCTACTTGACCAGACCCAGTTGGGGTCAGCCCGGTTACACTATTAGTCGCCATACGATTGACACTTCACATCTAATGGTGATGGAGTTTATCAGAACGACGCAGACCCATCACAGGTCAGTCAGACACTTGTGACTTAGTTGAGCTATCAAGCTCCAACATGTTGCTTTGTTTAGAGATCTTCGTAGGGGGACGCCAACTGTTATAGGGTCTCCCCAGACAGACTTTTCACTGAGAATCCAGTTAGTGGTCGCAACGTCACCGGGTGACACAAATTCAATGACTTGTGTGATCATTGACTTCCCGTCCTCAGATCACAGGATAGCTCTGTCCAGATAGTAATCATCGTGGTACTTGGGTGAGACCGGAAGTTTCCGCTATTACCAAGGCAGCTCTCACATGGAGGGATCGGATGGGCTAAAAGACAAGACCCGACGTACGCACACTACGAATCTCACGTGCCTCATGATGATATCTGGATCATCGTGACTCTTCTACACTCTGTTGTCTAAACTGTATATAGACCTAATTTCTACCCTAATCTTCATTCTTCGTATCTGGACTGCTTTGTAGAATACAATTTGCATTTTTGTGACCATGTCTTTGTTTGAGCTTATGTATGTCTTCTGGGGGGAGCTCCCAAAAGGGTATAAATCCATAGGGGGAAGTGAAAGAAAGGTGAAGTGCCGAGTCTGTGGGGGTTCGGTAGATGAACTATACTTGTGTGGTGGTCAGTACAGGTAGGGAAGGTCGAAATGTACCCCTACCTATCAAAGCCCCAGGGGTCTCGGTACAAGCACCAGCAGCAGCAACAACAACAACAACAACAACAACAGTAATAACAGCAATAGCAACAACAACAACGATAACAATAGCAACAACAAAACAACAATAACAATAGCAACAACAACAACAATAGCAACAACAACAATAGCAATAACAAAACAACAATAACACAGCAACAACAACAGCAGCAACAAGAATAGCAGCAGCAACAACAACAACAACAACAACAACAACTATAACATCCAGTTATAGCGACCCCCACCCCACTCCCCCATTTCTTGAGTTGAGCGGAGTCAAGAACCGACGTCACAGCACTCGGAACATTCGTGTCCCGCCCTCGTCTTCAACAACAAGCGAAGAGTCCCAATACAAATGGTACCATAAGCAGACTTATCATATGTCCATCTGGCCTTTCTTCGGAGAGTTGGCCAGATCCTCTGGTCACTCCCTGCAATCTCTCCGGGTCTACCCTCACCTCTTGTGTTAGGTATATGGTGCAAGGCCCACGTTTGTATAGGCCTATTGTCACTTTGTGAGTGACGTGGTCAGTATCAGATCGCCCGCTTTTACCTTCCGCGACATTTTACGGTACATATTTTATGCTGGGTCGACAAGAGAGCCCAGGTCAATTTTTTAAAATCTGTCCCGCTACGGATTCGAATTCATGTCCACCGAAATGGCACATGGTTACATGAAAAAGCGATACACCAACACGACACTGGAAATGGCACACGGTTACATGAAAAAGTGATACAGCAAAACGACACTGGAAATGGCGCATGGTTACATGAAAAAGCGATACACCAAAACGACACTGGAAATGGCGCATGGTTACATGAAAAAGTGATACAGCAAAACGACACTGGAAATGGCGCATGGTTACATGAAAAAGTGATACACCAAAACGACACCGGAAATGGCACATGGTTACATGAAAAAGTGATACAGCAAAACGACACCGGAAATGGCACATGGTTACATGAAAAAGTGATACACCAAAGCCAGAAAGAAATGTTTTTAGCATGGGAAACGAAAGTGTAGGGGGTGGGGAGAGTGGGGGCGGAGAGGGGGTCGTACACCATCCTATTCTTATCTTTCTAAGAATCTCTACCATTGCCCACACAGATAGCAGTACCTGCTAGAGTTTGTGAGAACGTCACACCTCTTAACTACCTCACCCCCATTTTCTTCTTCTTCTTCTTCTTCTTCTTCTTCTTCTTCTTCTTCTTCTTCTTCTTCTTCTTCTTCTTCTTCTTCTTCTTCTTCTTCTTCTTCTTCTTCTTCTTCTTCTTCTTCTTCTGCTGCTGCTGCTGCTGCTGCTGCTGCTGCTGCTGCTGCTGTTCCTGCTGCTCCTTCATTTCCTCATCCTGCCCCTCCTTCTTTTTTCCTCTTTCTCCTCATTCTTTCTCTTTCTCTTCCTCACTTCTTCTCCTCCTTCTCCTTATACTTCTTCGTCTGCCTTTC
Source organism: Cepaea nemoralis (assembly GCA_014155875.1). NCBI lineage: Eukaryota > Metazoa > Mollusca > Gastropoda > Stylommatophora > Helicidae > Cepaea > Cepaea nemoralis. The sequence continues at coordinate 161,796 of JACEFZ010016930.1, read as the reverse complement.
ATCTCTCAATAGAGTATAGTCCCTCAACGAACTCACTTTAAGCCCTTTACAGACATTTATTTTTACCTTATTGACCTTTTGCTTACATAAGTCCATTATAGACTTAGAAAGATTCTCCATATACTTATCCATGATTGGTTTGACTTCGCAGCTAGTTTCCTACTGGATAAGTTAACTAGCCTCCCGCCAACCCTTCTTGATCGCCTCGTTCGACACGCATTTCAGTTGGCACCACCCTTTGTTTCTTCAACGAGCCTTGATAACACACCATGTTATATTCTTCTACAGTTTGTAGTTCTAGCATCTCTTGGGGGTGCATCAACTCTAGCTTCTGTGACTATAGAGATGTACAACCGCCCAAAGTTTGACCCACAAACCATTACAACCCACGTCACGGACACCGCTGCTGTAGGGACACTACTTGTTGTACTTGTTGCAGTGTCGGGCATCAACAATGCAACACTTGTGTTCAGCATAAAAAGTGAGTTCAGCTGTTGACGTGCATACAGCTAGTTCATGCATCTGTGTACATTCAATCATTTCTTTGTGTATTTAGCCATTCACATGAGTAAGTTCAGTCATTGTTTGTGTACATTTAGCCATTCGATTCTGAACACTTAGCCATGTTTGTGTACATTTGGCCATTTTGGTGTACATTTAGCCATTTTTGTGTACATTTAGCCATTCGTTTTTTTTAAACAAAAATACATTTAGTCATTTCTGTATGCACATTTACTCATTCGTATTTGTACAATCAGCCATCCGTTTCCGAATATTTAATCATTCATATCTGTATATTCAGTAATTTTTTAAATACATTTTAGCCATTTGTTTGTGCACATTTATACACTGACACCTTGCCGTCTTGACAGACGATATTTTGTTTACATTGTGCTTCAAACAGGCATAATAACTACAACACATGACGGTAGCGAATGAGACTAATCAGACCAATTCGCTCTGTAAATGTTCGTCCACATTGGATGCATGTGAAAAAATTGGCATTTCCACCACCACCCACTATCCAACGTCTCACAGTTCAGTGCGTGACCTATCTGCAGTCAGTTTCTCCTTTTTATTCCATTTCTGATCTTTGCCCTCCATGCAACACGTTCAGCTGCGACTTTCCCCCAAGGTGCAATATCAATGCCTGTATCAATCATGTCCCGCTTACGCACATCTTTGTTTCGTAGTAGAGGCGCACCCTAGATCTTTTACACATCTTTAATTCACCAAAAAAGATGTCCTTTGTATTCTACCTTCATCCATCCTCCTAACATGTCCTATCCATCTAAGTCTACGAAGATTGAACATGGAATACAACCGTCACACAAGCTGATCTTTCCAATACTTCAGTATTTGTGATTTTGTCTTGCCACTTAATACCAAGTATTCTTCGCAGACACCACATATGAAAGCTGTTTAAACGTTTCTCTTGGTGTGAGTAAGTTGACCAGGCTTCACTGCCATAAAGAAGAGTATTAAGGACACAGGCTTGATAAGAATGACATTTATTTTGGCAGTAAGCTTCCTGTTCTCCAATACTTTTTTTTTAAAACCTGTTTAATGTTGTTGCTGCCTTACCAATTCTGATGTTGATTTCCTGATCTAGGGGTAATGTGTTATTTACCTCTGACCCTAAATACGTAAAATGGTCTACTATCTCCAGTTCGTCGCCGTAAATAAAGATTGATGGTACCCCATGTGCACCTTGTGACAAATCTGTGTCTTCTTTTTGCTAATTGTTAAACCAAATTCAGAACAAGCATTGGAAAATGCATATAGTAGACGTTGTAATTCTTCCTCAGAGTGGGTCGTAACTGCAAGCATCATCTGCAAAAAGCAACTCTCTGATCAGTACCCTCCTAATTTTGGTCTTGGCTTTCAATCTCTGAGCATTGTAGAGGCCGCCATCTGAGCGTGAGTGAATGTATATACCACCATCCTGATCAAGAAAGGCATATTTCAGTAGAGGAGAAAAGTATGTTCCCAAGAGGATGGGAGCAAGTTACACAACCTTGCTTAACTCCACTCTTGATTTGAAACTCTTATGAAGTTGTACACTCACACTTGAATATACCCTTCATGCCTGTGTGGAACAATTTCACAATGGACAGAAGAGTTGATTGGCAGCCGATCTTCTTTAATGCCATTAACAGACCCTCACAACTGACCACATCAAATGCACAATTAGTCATTTGTTTATGCACATTTAGTCATTTGTATCTGCACATTTAACCACTTGTTTGTGTATATATTTTGTGTAAATCATTTGTACTTGTACATTCAGCCATTTGTGTGTGTACATTAGTCATTTGTAGCTATACATTAACTAATTTATGTTTGTAAATCCAATCAATTGTTTGTGGACAGTCAAAATATTTGTGCATTCATTCATTTCTCAAGCTCTTTCATTGTTTTCCTACTCTAGGCGGAAACAACGAGTCCCTCTTCAATTTAGGAAACAACGGAACGTTGTACTTAGCACGGGACCCTCTATTGTTCGCTGGTTCAACATTTCATCTTGTCATTGAGGTATCCCGTTAATTTACCATGCACTGTTTTGTTTTGTTAGCAGTTTCTTCTCCCTCACTCTCACATTTATGTATAAGACCCGTGTGAAAGCTCAAAGCCGCCAGAAACCTTGCGTGGATCTATCGACCAAGTCATGCAAGGGCATGTAGACAAGAAACTCAATAGGCCAAAAACATTGATGAATGGTTTTATTGCGTGGGCGCGATTCCCGTGGCGAAGTGGTATATCTCGTGCTTCGAAGGTTGTGGGTTCGATTCCGGGCTACGCTGTTCCTTTCACGAGTGCAATTTTCTCTGAGACTCCTGAGGGGTCGTCTCTGGAGCTACGAAGTTCGTGCTTTGTGCGACGCTTTCAGCTGGCCGCCCTGCGGAAAGGGGCCGAGCCATATGGGATAATACCCAGTATGCCGGGACCCATAAGGGAAGCAAAGAATAGCAACACTGTAGCCTACTATGCATGTTGTAAGAGGCGACTAAGGAGGCTTGATGGTTCCGTCGCCCTGCTACTGAGTTAGTGCGTGGCGCGACACTGTGAGCTGTGAGTTTCGTGTGAAATGCTTTTGAATCTGCCCAAGGGTTTTTGGAACGTGACTGCATGTTCGGAGCGATGGCAGATGGCTATGTCCCAGAGTTGACCGGTTTTTGCCTTATGCAGAAATGCGTGACTGCTGGGCTTCTGGTTGACTGCCACTGCCATCGACAATGAACTGTATTTTCGTGGACTGTGTGGGTGAACATCTAGGAAACATACAGATGGGAAAATGACTGCCGATTCCATCAGAGATAAACTGGGTGTTTCGTGGGGGACTATTGTGTTGACATTCTGGCGGCGGCTATTATGCACAGTGTATCTGTGTGGGCTGTTGTTTGTCGAGACTCCTGTCTTTTCCACTTTTCACATTGGGCAGTGGGGAACGTTTTGTGTGATATTCACTGGCACAGGAACGGAGCATAATGGGGACGACCCGTTGCTGTGAAGTTGGAACCGCGACTAACTAACTAACTAACTAACCCAGTACAATTAAGTGGACCCTCTTCCTTTTGGCCTTTTAAACCCTTTATATTGTCTGTGTTCTCTCGCACATATTTTACCAGGGCTGCTAATGGAAGTAAAGATTGTGGGGGAAATAGTGTGTCCTGTACGTTCAACGTATTTCTTTTATTTTGCAAGTGCAGATAAACCTCAATACCTGTTAATGTATTTCTCATGCTATTTCACTCTTCTCTTATTGGATTTGTAAACTGAAAATGTCTTTGACATCATTCATGTGGAATCACTTTGGAAATTAATGAGGTATTATGGGATCACACATAAAATAAATAACTTAACAGATTAGTTAGTTAGTAGCGGTTCCAACTTCACGGCAACGGGTTGTCCCCATTATGCTCCGTTCCTGTGCCGTGGAATATCACATAAAATCTGCTCACTGCCCAATGTGAAAGTGGAAAAGACAGGAGTCCTCGCAAGCCACAAACTGCACAGATATACAATGTATAATGCTGCCGCCAGAATGCCAACACCAAAGTCCTTCACGAAAAATACAGTTCATCGTCGATGGAATCGGCAGCCACCAAAGAGACTTCATTGACCCGGGTTCTATCCCATATGGCTCGGTCTCTTTCCGCAGGGTGACCCGCCGAAAGCGCTGCACAAAGCAAGAACTCCATAGCTCCAGCGACGATTCCCAGAAGTCTCTTGAAAAATGCATTCGTGCACCGAAAAGGCAAACCAGTCAATTCAGCAATAGCCGGCCGCCATCGTTCCGAACACGCAGTTCACGCTACAAGCAACTGCGGACAGATGTAAAAGCATTCCACATGAAACTTAACAGATTATGTGCCAAAGAAAAAGTAGATTTGTATCAAACAAAAATTAGTTAGTTAGTTAGTTAGTCGACAGATCATCCTCATTGCACATCGAACCATTCAGTCCATAAGTGCTCGGATCCCCTCCTCAGCAAATCCCGCAGCGTGTAGCGGCTAACGCCGCCAGTTCTGTGTTGGTTTATCAATCTTCTTTGGCTTCCTGCGTAGTGTTCTTGTTTGGCCACCCCTCTTTTAATTTGCTGTTCTCGCAGTCTGGACATGGTTGTAGATTCACAGTCATCACTTGGTTCTCGCAAAAGTCTTACTTCTCGTAGAGTATTCAGAATGTCAGCCTGGTCCATGGCGTGTCCGCTCTCCACAGTAGCCTCACCCGCGAGCTTGTCAGCCCGCTCATTTCCTTGTACTTCCGCATGCCCTGGCACGAAGATAAAACTAATCTTTGTCAGCCGAGACCGCTCCACAGGCAGCAACCATTCTCTTCGGATCGACCCCTTCTCTATCCTCAAATCCTCTTTCATCAAACAAAAATTGATAGCGGAAAATGGAAAGTAAGGGCGTGTCACAGTTAATTACTTAAAAGTCGTTAATATAGTAGCAGGTATGTATTATATTATACAGCAAATTAAAGGGGGTTGTATAGGAAATACTACTGTATTGATTTTTTTAGGATAGTTTGATTTATAAGTCTATTGCGGTTACGGGAAGTTAGAATAAGACGATTTATCATTCCCTGGCACTTAACCAATTAATAAAGACACTATGTAGAGTTCTACTTAAAGGAAAACTGAGACATTTCAGGGAGTTGTAAAGGGAAAACTACTATATTGATATTTTAAGTATAGTTTGATTTTTAACCACACGGAAGTTATAGGAAGTTAAAATAAGACGATTTATCATCCCTTACAACTTAATTAATAACGACATTATATAGAGATATGTGGTCACAGTTATCAATGACGAAAAACTGAGACATTTCAAGTAAGAATGGGAGTGCGACAAGGATGTCTGTTATGTCCTTTATTACTTCTTACCCTACTGTATCTTGATTATGCACACACATACTATATTGAAATGGATTCAATGGACTACTGACAAAGGCAGGCTGGTCTGTATTGCTAGATGACATTGCCCTCCCTTCCGCAGATCAGGAAAATCCTTTTCAGATATACTAAACAAATTGGATTGGAGATCACACATCATCATCATCATCATCATGTGCTATGCCAGTAGCGGAGCGGTCATTTTTGCCATCCACTCGATCACCAGAGTCGTGGATCAGCTCTGTGTTTTTTGTCTCTTATTATGCCTGATATGCTAACTCTCCAGATATTTACTTGTCTGCTTTCGCCAGGTTCTTTTCCCTTCATGCTTGCCAGTTGTCACGGGGGAAGTTCTTAGTTTATTGCCTTTGTCTAATGTGCTAAAAATGTGGTCTAAAAATGCATGGGAAGGGGGGGGGGGGGGCAAAGATAATAAGGATGAAACAAGTAAAGATATCCTATCCCCCTTTGGGAAACTCATTTCAAAGAAACACAATCATACGTCTTTTAGTACCGTGTTTCCTGAAATAAGACCTACCCTATAATTAGCCCTTGCACGAGGGTAAGGGATGCTTTTAATATAAGACCTACCCCTAAAATAGCCCTAGTAAAGATTGCCAGCTAGAATGAGAGACTTGTTGCTGAATGGCCAGTAGGAGTACAGGCGCCACTGATGCACACTTAATAATGTACGATGTTCATAATTCAATACGTCACTCGTGTGAAATAAAGTTACCAATGCACCACGAGCAGGCTACATGGACAAGAAATGCTCATTTAAGGATAGCTTTATTGCTGGACATGAGAGACTGGGATTAATGGCTCTACAGGAAATGGAGTCGCGAAAAATTCAGACCGGAATTATTCGGGATTTGGAGTTATGACAATGTTCCAGAAAAAGATAATATGACTGTATTTGAATAAATTTATAATGTTGTACATGAATAAATGTAGATTTTTGTATCTGAAAAAAAAAGACATCCCCCGAAAATAAGTCCTAGTGCATTTTTATAAGCTAAAATGAATATGAACACGGTATTATTTTCGGGGAAACACGGTAGCAATGTAGACACAGATGGGGGGAACAGTTAAAGATATTTAAATAATAATGCAAAAGGCTATACTAGCTTACATAGCTATAGGAAATGGGTAAGTCAAAAGAAATTGAACTTTGCAGCAAACGGAGAATATTTAACACCAATGTTAAATCGAGTCAGCTCTGTGCGGAATGGGTTACGGACATAATTCGTAATCCCGAATACGCCATTCGAAAAAGTTGTGAAAAATATATGAAAATATAAGACTCAGGGAAACTGGCGAAACATTCAGTCTTTCCCATGTGCCGTGACGAAAGTGCTGCTCTGCAAAGACCCTGCAACATGATAGTGATGCTGACTGTGTCAGGTGGTGCAACATGCCAATATTTAAGAAGTTTTAATTCACCAGTCAGTGTTTTAGCCTGCAGAAGCCTGTGGTGTGTGATACACGTGTATGCTTGCCCCATCTCCAATGTCCCAAAAAATGGATATCTTTGTAATAAGAAACAATAATTGTTTGTTTGTGTACAGGCAGTGTATGTTAGTCCTGTCTAACTTAGCTGATGCTATATTTGTTTAAATGAGTGCGTGTATTCTACGTGTGTACATGTGGCCGCTTGGGTTGGGATTTTATGGTGTCATGAGAGCGTATGGTGTCCTGAGAGCTGATGGTGTCCTGAGAGTTTATGGTGTCCTGAGAGTTTATGGTGTCCTGAGAGTTTATGGTGTCCTGAGAGTTTATGGTGTCCTAGGAGCTGATGGTGTCCTGGGAGCTGATGGTGTCCTGAGATCTTATGGTGCCCTAAGAGTTTATGGTGTCCTCATATCTTATGGTTCCTGAGAGTTTATGGTGTCATGAGAGCTTATGGTGTCCTGAGAGTTTATGGTGTCCTAGGAGCTGATGGTGTCCTGGGAGCTGATGGTGTCCTGAGAGCTTATTGTGTCCTGAGGGTTATGTCTCATGAGAGTTTATGGTGTCCTGAGAGCTTATGGTGTCCTGAGAGCTTATGGTGTCCTGAGAGTTTATGGTGTCATGAGAGCTTATGGTGTCCTGAGAGTTTATGGTGTCCTGAGAGCTTATGGTGTCCTGGGAGTTTATGGTGTCCTAGGAGTTGATGGTGTCCTGAGAGCTGATGGTGTCCTGAGAGCTTATGGTGTCCTGAGAGTTTATGGTGTCATGAGAGTTTATGGTGTCCTGCGAGCTTATGGGGTCACGAGAGCTTATGGTGCCCTGAGATTTTATTGTGTCATGAGAGCTTACGGTGTCCCGAGAGTTTATGGTTTCCTAGGAGCTGATGGTGTCCTGAGAGCTTATGGTGTCCTGAGAGCTTATGGTGTCCTGAGAGTTTATGGTGTCCTCAGAGCTTATGGTGTCCTCAGAGCTTATAGTATCCTGAGAGTTTATGGTTACCTGAGAGCTTATGGTACCCTGAGAGCTTATGGTGTCCTGAGAGTTTATGGTATCCTGAGAGTTTATGGTGTCCTAGGAGCTGATGGTGTCCTGGGAGCTGATGGTGTCCTGAGAGCTTATAGTGTCCTGAGGGTTTATGTATCATGAGAGTTTATGGTGTCCTGAGAGCTTATGGTGTCCTGAGAGCTTATGGTGTCCTGAGAGTTTATGGTGTCATGAGAGCTTATGATGTCCTGAGAGTTTATGGTGTCCTGAGAGCTTATGGTGTCCTGGGAGTTTATGGTGTCCTAGGAGCTGATGGTGTCCTGAGAGCTGATGATGTACTGAGAGCTGATGGTGTCATGAGAGTATATGGTGTCCTGCGAGCTTATGGGGTCACGAGAGCTTATGGTGCCCTGAGATTTTATTGTGTCATGAGAGCTTACGGTGTCCCGAGAGTTTATGGTTTCCTAGGAGCTGATGGTGTCCTGAGAGCTTATGGTGTCCTGAGAGCTTATGGTGTCCTGAGAGTTTATGGTGTCCTCAGAGCTTATGGTGTCCTCAGAGCTTATAGTATCCTGAGAGTTTATGGTTACCTGAGAGCTTATGGTACCCTGAGAGCTTATAGTGTCCTGAGACTTTATGGTATCCTGAGAGTTTATGGTGTCCTCAGAGCTTATGGTGTCCTCAGAGCTTATAGTGTCCTGAGAGTTTATGGTTACCTGAGAGCTTATGGTACCCTGAGAGCTTATAGTGTCCTGAGAGTTTATGGTATCCTGAGAGATTATGGCGTCCTCAGAGTTTGTGGTGTCCTGAGAGTTTATGGGGTCATGAGAGTTTATGGTGTCCTGAGAGTTTATGGTGTCCTGAGAGCTTACAGTGACCTGAGAGCTGATGGTGTCTTGAGGGCTTATGGTGTCCTGAGAGCTTATGGTGTCCAGAGAGCTTATGGTGTCCTGAGAGTTTATGGTGTCCTGGGACCTGATAGTGTCCTGAGAGCTTATGGTGTCCTGAGAGTTTATGGTGGTCCTCAGAGCTTATGGAGTCCTGAGAGCTTATAGTGTCTTGAGAGTTTATGGTGTCCTGAGATCTTATGGTGCCCTAAGAGTTTATGGTGTCCTCATATCTTATGGTTCCTGAGAGTTTATGGTGTCCTCATATCTTATTGTTCCTGAGAGCTTATGGTGTCACGAGATCTGATGGTGTCCTGTGAGGTTATGGGGTCACGAGAGCTTATGGTGCCCTGAGATTTTATTGTGTCATGAGAGTTATGGTGTCCTGAGAGTTTATGGTGTCATGAGCTTATGGTGTCATGAGAGCTTATGGTGTCATGAGAGTTTATGGTGTCATGAGCTTATGGTGTCATGAGAGCTTATGGTGTCATGAGAGTTTTATGGTGTCATGAGAGTTTATGGTGTCGTGAGAGCTTACGGTGTCCCGAGAGTTTATGGTTTCCTAGGAGCTGATGGTGTCCTGAGAGCTTATGGTGTCCTGAGAGCTTATAGTGTCCTGAGAGTTTATGGTGTCCTCAGAGCTTATAGTGTCCTGAGAGTTTATGGTTACCTGAGAGCTTATGGTACCCTGAGAGCTTATAGTGTCCTGAGAGTTTATGGTATCCTGAGAGATTATGGCGTCCTCAGAGTTTGTGGTGTCCTGAGAGTTTATGGGGTCATGAGAGTTTATGGTGTCCTGAGAGTTTATGGTGTCCTGAGAGCTTACAGTGACCTGAGAGCTGATGGTGTCTTGAGGGCTTATGGTGTCCTGAGAGCTTATGGTGTCCAGAGAGCTTATGGTGTCCTGAGAGTTTATGGTGTCCTGGGACCTGATAGTGTCCTGAGAGCTTATGGTGTCCTGAGAGTTTATGGTGTCCTCAGAGCTTATGGAGTCCTGAGAGCTTATAGTGTCTTGAGAGTTTATGGTGTCCTGAGATCTTATGGTGCCCTAAGAGTTTATGGTGTCCTCATATCTTATGGTTCCTGAGAGTTTATGGTGTCCTCATATCTATTGTTCCTGAGAGCTTATGGTGTCACGAGATCTGATGGTGTCCTGTGAGGTTATGGGGTCACGAGAGCTTATGGTGCCCTGAGATTTTATTGTGTCATGAGAGTTTATGGTGTCCTGAGAGTTTATGGTGTCATGAGCTTATGGTGTCATGAGAGCTTATGGTGTCATGAGAGTTTATGGTGTCATGAGCTTATGGTGTCATGAGAGCTTATGGTGTCATGAGAGTTTATGGTGTCATGAGAGTTTATGGTGTCGTGAGAGCTTACGGTGTCCCGAGAGTTTATGGTTTCCTAGGAGCTGATGGTGTCCTGAGAGCTTATGGTGTCCTGAGAGCTTATAGTGTCCTGAGAGTTTATGGTGTCCTCAGAGCTTATAGTGTCCTGAGAGTTTATGGTGACCTGAGAGCTTATGGTACCCTGAGAGCTTATAGTGTCCTGAGAGTTTATAGTATCATGAGAGCTTGTGATCAGTTACGGAGCGACTGACTGAGTGACTAAGAATGCCGGCTTCTCCTTCGGGAGACCCGGGTTCTAATTCTCGGAAAGGTGTGGATTTTTTTCTGTCGGGGAAAAAATTAAAATCCCAACCTGCACAGTTCGCGGTGACTGCACTAGGCTGGCGGCCTTAATTCACCAGGCTCAAGACACCCCTGCCCCACACTGCAAGGTATTATAGGCAGTAGATGAATAGACAGTTACGGTGCAGTGTCAATGCTGTAAGATGCACCGGGTATCCAATATTTGCCCTGCGATTGTGGGATGGCTTCTGGGCAGTCACTACTGGGTGATGTCAATAAGTGTAAATGTACAATCACGAACGTCTCGACAAGTGAATACTCACGACAGGAGTAAAACGTCTGGGAGTCATGACCTGGATGGGCTCAGGCCCTGAAAGTGTCAAGAAGATAAACGGGCCGAAACATTCAACGAGGGGGTAACGACTTCTGACGATCAGATGCCTCATGTCGTGCTTGCTCCGCGGCAGAGTTTTTGCCACTGTTTAAATATATATCAACTCTGCTCTGCGTCTTTTACATAAACTTTCTCACTAATAAACAGGTGCAAGATTCCATCAGTGGCTTAACTGACACAGCAGATGTAATAATAAATATTACCGACACTAATCAGCCACCAGTTTGTGACAATCCTGGACAAGTAAGGATCAACTCCAACCTGGCACCTGGCAGTGTCATTACCAGGATCTCCTGTAATGATTCAGACATTACAGAGCAATTCAAGAATTTGTCTTACAGTATATCTACAGGTAATGAACAATTATTTATCTCAAATTTTGTTTCGGCAAGTGAAACATTCAGTTATTTTGGAGATTTGTGAAAATCTAGAGATGGTGCAGAGGGGCTGGTGTGCCAACATCAGGGTTTATACTGACCAAGCCCTCTCTTTGGGAACCACTGAAGCAGAGTCACTAGACACGAAGAGACTCCTGTTGTCCCGGTGGTCATTAATTTAAAAAAAAAAAGTTAGTTGCATATCCTTTATAGGACGTAGCAGTCAACCCCAGCATTTTTTGGCTCTTCATGATTCCTGTGCAAGATTACGTTCATAAATTTGGCATTGATTTCTGAACAACTGGCGCCAATAACATTTCTTTAAAGAAAAAAGAAAACAACATAAGGCAGTCTGCTGTCAAATCGGCTGCAGCTGTGTTTCGGACGCGGTATTAGGGATTACAAACTGCGTCTGTAGGTCGCTGTAACCATTTCTCACGGGAGCAGGTCATGAATGTGAATCTGCAGAAAGATGGATTTTTAAATTGACTTGGCCTTCCAGGTAAACTCAGTCAAATATGGGTACCAGAAAGTGACTTGGGAAGTCAAGGTCATCACGTGAGACTGACCATCTCACCCACGTGGTTCCGAGTGGTCTATAAATATAGGTCCCTAGCATCATATAGCCAGTGAACCTTCATCATCATCCTGTGCCATGCGGATAAGCGTTGCGGTCATGTTTCGCCATCTCACACGATCGGGAGACTCCGTGGCGAAGTGGTCAAGACGTTGGGCTCGGGCTCCGAAGGTTGTGGGTTCGATTCCGGGCTGTGTCCTTCGGTTCACGAGTGAAATTTTTCGGACGACTCTTGTGGGTCGTCGCTAGAGCTACGGAGTTTCGTGCTTTGTGCGACGCTTTCCGCGCTGCGGAAAGAGACCGAACCATATGGGATAAAAACCCAGTGCAATGAAGTCGACCCTGTCGACTTATAGCGACTTTTTTAAGCATCTCACACGATCACCAGAGTCATGGATCAAACTCTGTGCTCTTGTTTCAACCATACCACATGACCCAAGCCATCCAAGTATTTACTTCTCTGCATTCCCCTTGATCTTTTCCCCTAATCTTGCCAGTTGTCATCAAGTTCTCCAATTTATTTCTTCTCATAACGTGACCCAAAAAAATTTGACTGCCTACGTCTAATTTCTCTAATCAGTTTACGGTTTTCATTTGTTTTTGTAGGACTTAGTCTTTGCTTTTTTTGTCTGTCCATGGTATCCATTGTATTTTCGTCAGTAAACACACTTTCAACGAGCATTTTATAATTTTCAGCTTGTCTGCTCATAGCAATTAACATCTTATTATTAGTCAGTATGTTTTCCATCTTGCAAAAGCTTACCTTCGCCATGGCGATTCTTGTTCTAATCTCCTCAATACATCTCCCATCAGATGTTATGACTTTTCCGAGATAATTGTCTCCTTTATCGAAAGCCTTTGTGTAGTCAGTAAAGCGAAGATGTAGATCTTTATTTACTTCTACCATCATCGCCATCTCTCAAATTCAATCATACTGTAACTATTCTGTTGTGGGTATGTTTTAGAAAAAAATATTTTCGACTTACTCTGCACAATTCCAACTGTTGCGGGAACTATAATGTCTGCAGTGTGCATACAAGAGCTACTAGTTTTGGTTATTATATGATAATGTTAGACATTCAATCTGCTGTCTAGAAATCAAGTGGAATGTGACATCAGGTACTTGCTCATGCTGGTGTGGTGGTAAATGAGCAGGCAGAGAGATTGGCTGGGTCTGCACGGCTATGTGATGTACTGGTGCATTATCAGACAGACATGCTCGTGTCCTTTGTGATTGTGTGTGTATTGTGGTTGAACAGATGGATCATCATAGCCTGGAGAGAGTGGTGCTATAGGGAGTGACCAGAGGATCTGGCCGACACTCACGCTTCGGGGAAAGGCTAGACGCACACATAATCAGATTGCTACTGGTACCATTAGTATTGGGACTCTTCACTGGCTGTTGAAGATGAGGACGGAGCACTATGGGAATTTCCCGAGTGCTGTGATGTCGGTTCTTGACTCAACTAACTCTTCCCGCACTTCTTCTAAGACATTGGCTCTAACTTCGGTTGTTTGAGATCTCTGTCCCTCTTTGACATTTTAGTAGCTGTGTATTGTTTTTGAAAACTTAAATCTAGAGTGGGTGTCTGTGTGCTTACGGGCATAAACAGTTTCACAACTTCCATTCATACCTAGTCAAGGGTTCATAATCAGCCGCACACCATTTGGAACCAGACTTTCTTGTATTCAATGGTGTGAGAATTGGTTGTTCAGACAACAATGGCAACGTTCTGAACATAAAAATTTGCCTTGTAGATGATCACCTTGTGCCACATATATTGAAAGTCAGAAGATCAAATGGTTCGGCCATCTCATTAGAGTGCAACGCAATCAACCACCAACACTGACACTGTATCACAGAAGATATTATGCAAGAGGAAGAGCACGCCTGAGAAGAAATGGGTTGATGACACCAAAGACACTGTACAGTCACATAAAATGATACTATCCAGTGCCTCCCTTCGGGCACTGGAATGTCAACTATTCCTCCCCAAGGGGCTTGACCCTAAAAAATGGATAAAGGTAATGATGACCACAAATACTGAAATGTTACATGATTTGAACATTAAAGAAAACTTGTTCATAAGCAGCTTAGAAACTGAACCACTTCGGCCATATTACACGTCGTTGTGGTTGTTGGGAACAGTGATGGAAGGCATGGTTCCTGGTAGAAGAGGCGGGGTTCCTGGTAGAAGAGCGTGGTTACTGGTAGAAGAGGCGTGGTTACTGGTAGAAGAGGCGTGGTTACTGGTAGAAGAGGCGTGGTTACTGGTAGAAGAGGCGTGGTTACTGGTAGACGAGGCGTGGTTACTGGTAGACGAGGCGTGGTTCCTGGTAGAAGAGGCGTGGTTCCTGGTAGAAGAGGCGTGGTTCCTGGTAGAAGAGGCGTGGTTCCTGGTAGAAGAGGCGTGGTTCCTGGTAGAAGAGGCGTGGTTCCTGGTAGAAGAGGCGTGGTTACTGGTAGAAGAGGGGTGGTTACTGGTAGAAGAGGCATGGTTCCTGGTAGAAGAGGCGTGGTTCCTGGTAGAAGAGGCGTGGTTCCTGGCGGCTTGGTTCCTGGTAGAAGCGGCTTGGTTCCTGGTAGAAGAGGCGTGGTTACTGGTAGAAGAGGGGTGGTTCTTGGTAGAATAGGGGTGGTTCCTGATAGAAGAGGCGTGGTTCCTGGTAGAAGAGGGGTGGTTACTGGTAGAAGAGAGGTGGTTCCTGGTAGAAGAGGCTGGGGTTCCTGGTAGAAGAGGCGTGGTTCCAGGTAGAAGAGGGGTGGTTACTGGTAGAAGAGGGGTGGTTCCTGGTAGAAGAGGGGTGGTTCCTGGTAGAAGAGGGGTGGTTCCTGATAGAAGAGGCGGGGTTCCTGGTAGAAGAGGGGTGGTTCCTGGTAGAAGAGAGGTGGTTCCTGGTAGAAGAGGCTGGGGTTCCTGGTAGAAGAGGCGTGGTTCCTGGTAGAAGACGGGTGGTTCCTGGTAGAAGAGACAGGGGTTCCTGGTAGAAGAGGGGTGGTTCCTGGTAGTAGAGGGGTGGTTCCTGGTAGTAGAGGGGTGGTTACTGGTAGAAGAGGCGGGATTCCTGGTAGTAGAGGGGTGGTTCCTTGTAGAAGAAGGGTGGTTCTTGGTAGTAGAGGGGTGGTTCCTGGTAGTATAGGGGTGGTTCCTGGTAGAAGAGACGGGATTCCTGGTAGAAGCGGCTTGGTTCCTGGTAGAAGAGGCGTGGTTACTGATTGAAGAGGGGTGGTTCCTGGTAGAAGAGGGGTTTTTCCTGATAGAAGAGGCGTGGTTCCTGGTAGAAGAGGGGTGGTTACTGGTAGAAGAGAGGTGGTTTCTGGTAGAAGAGGCTGGGGTTCCTGGTAGAAGAGGCGTGGTTCCTGGTAGAAGAGGCGTGGTTCCTGGTAGAAGAGGGGTGGTTCCTGATAGAAGAGACAGGGGTTCCTGGTAGAAGAGGGGTGGTTCTGGTAGTAGAGGGGTGGTTCCTGGTAGTAGAGTTGTGGTTCCTGGTAGAAGAGGTGTGGTTCCTGGTAGAAGATGGGTGGTTCCTGTAGAAGAGGGGTGGTTGCTGTAGAAGAGCTGGGGTTCCTGGTAGAAGAGGGGTGGTTCCTGGTAGAAGAGGCGTGGTTTCTGGTAGAAGAGGCGTGGTTCCTGGTAGAAGAGGGGTGGTTCCTGATAAAAGAGACAGGGGTTCCTGGTAGAAGAGGGGTGGTTCCTGGTAGTAGAAGGGTGGTTCCTGGTAGAAGAAGGGTGGTTCCTGGTAGAAGAGGGGTGGTTACTGGTAGAAGAGGGGTGGTTGCCTAGTAGAAGAGGTGTGGTTCCTGGTAGAAGAGACAGGGGTTCCTGGTAGAAGAGGGGTGGTTCCTGGTAGAAGAGGGGTGGTTCCTGGTAGAAGAGGGCTGGTTCCTGGTAGAAGAGGGGTGGTTCCTGGTTGAAGAGACAGGGGTAGACCAGCACGAAGATGGATACGGGACATTACAAACATCTTGGGAATGGGAATTCATGAGGCCAAATAATTATGGGGTTGATTGCAACAGTCTGTAAAGGACAGGCAACTAATTTTTTAAACGTAAGTTGTCTTCTAGAGTTATTTGTGAATCGATGGTTGCATTTTGCTTGATCAACAGTGCCAGTCACAGTGGCACTTGGTGTCAGGAACAATAAGGAGATCGTTCTACTGGAAGTCCTGCCAGCTGCGGTGACCTTTGTTTCTGTTGTCGTCAATGTGTCAGATATCAACTTGTCCACTTTGGTACAGTTTAACATTACTATAACTGGTGAGTAAGGCTTGAGAGAGGAGAGAGAGAGAGAGAGAGAGAGAGAGAGAGAGAGAGAGAGAGAGAGAGAGAGAGAGAGAGAGAGAGAGAGAGAACAAAAGAACGATCGAACATTATTTTCAAAGGGTAACAAATTGGGCACGCAGGCCCGTCTTACATTCATATAGTAGAAAAAAAAAACATTGTCAAATGAATGTTGTAACCATAAACAATGCATATTACCATGTTATGAGACAGGCAGACACATGTGCACATGCACATTCGTAAAAACACACATACCTGCATACATACTTACATCATTTGCAAAAACGTACAGTTTTGCACTCACTCAATAACACACAAATACACACTCCCTCGCATATACATATATTTAATCACAATCACTAACTCAATGACAAATGAGAGAGTGGGAGAGAGACAGAGAGTGATGGAGAGAGAGAGAGAGAGAGAGAGAGAGAGAGAGAGAGAGAGAGAGAGAGAGAGAGAGAGAGAGAGAGAGAGAGAACACAGAGAGATAGAGTGCATGTGTGTGTGAGTGAGGTGAGAGAGTGAGAGAACACAATTACATAAAACAGGACGTTGTGGCAACTAGCCGTCATCAGCAAACAAATACTAACACAAAACACAGCATATAAACATGGATAAGATACTACAATGACTACATTAAGACATTAAAAACAGGATGTGAAGAATAGAAAGATGGAAAAAGAGAACAATGAAAAGAAAATGAAAAAAACTATTGCTACTTATCTCAGACACAAACAATAGATTGCACAATTTATTGCCTGACATATTTCGCTGCATCTCATCAGGTGCATACCGCAGAAATGCAGACGAGATGCAATGAAATATGTCAGGCTAACAATCGTACAATCTACAGCTTGTGTCTTCGTTATGCAAAACGAATTGGTATCGAAATCGCAGACTGTGATACGTGTGAACTGTCAGAATACATCCTTTACGACTGTCACATGTGTTACTAGTTGTGCCTAAAACATGGGCTTATGGCAGAAAACATCCACTCAAAGCCATTTGGGAGTCTCAGCTAGCTCTCTTGAACAGGAACACATATCCAGAAGACTGGACTTCTTGTGAAGACATTCTAGAATAAATGAAAATAAGAAGAAGAAAAGGAGGAGAAGGAAGAAGATGAAGATGAACAGGAGGGGAAGATGAAGTGAAACAAGAATAAGAAGAAGAGAAGAAGGGAGAAGAAAAAGTTTTAAGAACAGGGGAGGAGAAAGGGGAGAGATGTGAAAACAA
Source organism: Cepaea nemoralis (assembly GCA_014155875.1). Classification (NCBI taxonomy): domain Eukaryota; kingdom Metazoa; phylum Mollusca; class Gastropoda; order Stylommatophora; family Helicidae; genus Cepaea; species Cepaea nemoralis. Next base: position 144,578 of record JACEFZ010016930.1, on the reverse strand, counting down.
GAAGAGGAAGGAAAGGAGAAAAGGAAAAAAAAGAAGAAAATGAAGAACAGGAGGGGAAGAAGTAGTGAAAGCAAGAATAAGATGAAGACGAGAAGGAAAAAGAAAAAGATTTAAGAACAGGAGGGGGGGGGGGGGAGGGGAGAAGAGAAAACAGAAGAAAAGGAAGAAGAATAAAATGAATATGAACATGAAGAGAAGAAAACGTGAAGACGAAGCAGGAATATGATGATGAGCAGTGAGGAAAGAATAAAGAAAAACAAGAAGAAGAAGGGAAAAAAACAAGAGGAAGGTGAAGAACAGAATGGGAAAAAGAAGAAGACGGCAAGCGTACTAACAAGAACACAGAGCTGATCTACAACCATCTGGTGATCAGGTGAAACATGACCGCACACGCATATCAGCATAGCACATGATGATAGTGATAGTCATAATATTGCAATTATATGTTTTAATGTACCATGCTCTACTAACACTTCTGCCTTTTGCCCTTATTACCTTGTGAATTCAGGTTAAGGCCTGAAGGGTCGCAAGTGACATTAGATTCCCCTCCATAGAATCACAACTGAGAGCAACCAGTGAGACTGAAATGGGATGTTGAAGAGAAGAATGTAGTGGATAGCGATGGCAGAGATGATAATCATGCAATGGATGAGGATTGAAGTTGTGTTTGAGGATGAAGTTCAAATGGTTTGGTCATCTTGTTAGAATGCAACACTGGCAACTACCAGCACTGGCCCTATGTCAAAACAGATCTTCTGCCAGAGCAAGAGGACGCCCGAGAAGAAAATGGATTGACGACATCAAAGACACGGAATGACACTATCCAATCTCACCCATCGAGCGCTGGAACGCCGACTGTACCTCCCATGACGCTTGGCGAGGTAGAAGACGATGATGATGATTGGCTGGCCTCCTGGAGAAATACTGAGGTTGCAGCTAGTGATACACGATGCTATGTTCTACTTCTTCCTTACGTTCGCTTGAAATTTGTTTATATCTGCACTGTTATCTCTTGTTTGAATTTCTTTGATACTACCTATAAATTATGACCTTTTCCATGAAGACACAAATCATTGACCTCAGGCGGCCATGAGTAACTGAATAAGGAACCTAATTTGGCACTAGCAGGAAGTGTCATGGTAGAGGATAAAGCAAGGCATGTGTAACCAGCTGGCCACTGGAACCAAGAAATCCATACTCTTTGACGTCATCCAAGGGGATTGGAGCACGTATGGAACTGTCCTGAGCGATGTGACTCATGTCTTGGATGACAAAGTCTGACACATTATCCCCCTAAGTACTAAAGTTGATTTAACTGCACCATGTTTTCCCCACATGGCTCTGTGCGTCATCGCACAACAACAAGCATCTTGTCAAGAGCATGACACAAAGCATGAACTCCGTAGCTGCAGCAATGACTCCCCAGGAGTCTGGAAATATTGCACTCGTTGTCGAATGACGCAGTCCGAAAAAAAACACTCATTCCCTTCAGAGCATGAGACAGATGGCGTAACCATTTCGTCACAGAGCGCCCCCCCCCCCCCCCATACACTATGACCCTATTGAGCATAGGTTCTCAACGACCATAACCACCCAGACTTCTTATATTATGCTAGCTCATGTAGTTTCTTCTATCTCTTTCTCACATTACTCATCTCATACTTACATATAAACAATCAACATTCCCTACTAGTAATCGTGTGCCCCAAAAAGGAGACAGAGTTTGGACTCGTCTTCCCGGAAACCCCGGTGAATTCTGTGATCAACATCAGCTGTCCTAATAGATACTCAGGTAACATATCTGTGTTGTTTGTCCTAGCTAGTTGCATGTCCTTCACAGGACGTCACAGTCAACCCCAGCATGCTTTTGTTACTTGTGATTTACTAGGAAATTTTTACATTCAGTAGTTTCACATTGTTTCCTGAATGACTGACGCCTCATACCATCGAAATCAATGACAAAAGCGGTCTGCTTACAGATCGTCGGCAGCTGATTTTGAACCCTCAACTTGGTGTGTCGGGGAATTGTGAAATGTGTTTACTGTCCCTAAGCCACACCGCCGGCTGTCTCTCTAGACCCAGAGAATAATAACAATGTTTGGTCCGTCGTTGCTTGCCTTCTAAAGATCATGACTTTGTGTTTGTGGGTATGGGTTGGGGTAAGAACAAACAGCTGGAAGAAGGAATGAAATGCCATCTAACTCTGGGTGCATTTAGGAACGAGATCAAGGTTTACAGTTGATAGTACTAAGTAGTTGCTCTAACCGCTACATGTTTTCTTTCTGTTGAAAGGTGAGGTGTCCAGACAATGTAACTTGAATCAGACCTGGGGTACGTTCAACTACAACAGCTGCAGAAGGAAAGACCTTGCAAATGCAACTGCTTTGGTAATACCGTAATTGGGTTTTAGATAGATTTAATATTTTAACAAACATTGTGTGTATAATAGATTTAGTAGTTGAACAAACATTGTGTGCATAGTACATAGTACATATAATAGTAGAGCAAACATTGTGTGCATATAGGAAATAAAAACAGTTAGGTACTGTAACTCCTGCGAAACAGTGGAGATACAAAACTCAGACATAAGGTGTATACCTTACAATGAACTCCACTATGGCAATCGTAAATCACAGAGAGGGGTGGGGGTGTGTAGAAGAGAGAGAGAGAGAGAGAGAGAGAGAGAGAGAGAGAGAGAGAGAGAGAGAGAGACAGAGACAGAGACAGAGAGAGAGAGAGTGATGATATCCAAACAAATAATAAAATGAAAATAAGTATACTACCACACAACAAATCGATGTTTCGATTATACTAATCTTCCCTGGGAACAACACAAATAGATTTAAAGAAGAACATGGAATTAGAAAATTTAATAACATTAAAACACAGACAGAAAAAGTTAAGTTTATTGTATTGTGTGCATATCATAGTTAGCAGTTTAACAAATATTGTGTTTATAGTAGATATAATAGTTGAACAAAAATGTTCATATAGTCATAGAGCATTCTGTTTAATTTAGACAAAGCAAATGAGGATGTTGGCAAACCCCTAAATTATATGAAAGTATTGGGCTAACCTATTAATAGCACTCATAAAGGAAACCATGGTAATACAGTGCCTAGCTTGTTGGCCTGGTGTTCAAATATCTCTGAGATGTGGATTGTAGAAAACAAAAATCTGACTTGAACTCTGAGGTCATCCCAGTCTAAAAAGGGTGTCAGGAAATGCTCTGGGTTGTAAAGGCAGCCGATGTGATAGCAGGCACATTGCCCTTTGAGTTCCAGATAGTCAATAATGAGATGGGGTCAACACCATATTCCCCATGTATCCCAAGGAATGGAACAGGGGCCTTCTACTCTTTTTACTCAACACTCTGAGTGGTGAAGTGCTTAAATTGTCTGCCTCGTGCTCCGAAAGTTGTGGGTTCAATTCTGGACTTGGTCATTCTGTTTATGAGAGTTTTTTTTCCTCTGAGACTTCTGGGGGTTGTCGCTGGAGCTATGGAATTCACGCTTTGTGCAACGCTTTCGGCAGGTCGCCTTGCGGATAGAGGCCGAGCCATATGGCGGTGCAGTGAAGTTGAACCATTCTCCTCTAAACTACTTAATAAAAGTCGCTTAAAAGTCAACAGAGTCAACTTCATTGCATCGGGTTGTTATCTCATATAGCCCAGTCTCTTTCTGCAGCGCCGAAAGCGTCACACAAAGCACAAACTCCTTAGCTCCAGCAACAACCTCCAGGAGTCTCCAAAATAATGCACCTGTGAACCAAAGGACACGACCCGGAATCGAACCCACAACATTCGGAACCCGAGTCAGATAAACTACTTCAAATTCATAGATAAGAGAATAGGACACTATTTTTTTTTTTCACTCGCTTGCTTTGAAGCCGTCTCTAAACACTACTTTTAGTAGCACTGGGCTGAATTGTGCACGTGGATTAGCTTTTTTCTATTACCACTGTTCTCAGCATTAGGCGAACTATCCGACTTCAGAGGTACTTGTAATTTACGCCCCCAAGTCAAGGACGAAAAGTCAACATTTTAGTCCAAATGTCCAGTGTAGGGGTTGAAACTCTTACCTCGATATCTGCACGCCGGATGTTTAAGAACGCTCGTTCTTGTCCATTCGGCCAAGCTGACCTGATTAGTACATTAGGGACAGAAGCAAATATCAGAGATCCTGCTAGAGAACAGAAGCAAACACTTGTGTATCCATTAAATAAAATAATTGTCTGTGTTGATCCATACATAGGTTACATTTGGAGTCATTTTATTGGTAATTATTTAATTATATTTATATTGCAGTTTTATTTCCTTGTTTCATTTACATTTTAAATATTTTTTTCTGTTTTGCTGTTTTTGTGTGTGTGTGCTTTGAACAGTTACTAGCTGAAGATACAGTGACAGATGAAAGTGATTTAAGTTGCAATTATAAATGAAATAACATATTTACGATACAATGACAGATGAAACAACATATTTAAGAAACTATGACCGATGAAACAAAATATTTAAGATACTATGACCGAAGAAACAACATATTTAAGATACACCGATAGATGAAACAACATATTTAAGATACTATGACGGATGAAACACCATATATAAGAAGACATGAGTTTGGATTTAAGTTTGGGTTTGGGTAGGAAGGGACATATGAGAGGAAGTATACGGCGTGTTTAATACCAATGAGCTGTTGGAACGATCTGCTGTTTGCTGCGAGAACTTGGTGACAAGTGGCAAGATCGAAGGGAAAATACCAAGGGGAAGACCGAAAAGTAAATACCTGGATGGCTTGACCACATGGCATGGTCGAGACAGGAACACTGAGCTGATGCACGACTCTGGTGATCGAGTGAAAACGGCGAGTCATGACTGCCCACGCTTTCTGGCATGACACATGATGGATGGATGGATGGAATGAGCACTCATGAACTTGCACAGTGGGTTGTTAAATCGATTCTTAAATCAATCGATTAGTCTATTTGTGCTGTGTGTTTATTATTTTACGGTTCACAATTACGTGTATTTGTTATTATTTTTTATTTTTCAATAAAAATAATTATTTCCCCACTTTTATTTAGAAGATAGTTTGTTTCCATAAAATGAGACCTAATCTCCTGCTCTAAGTTTCAGTTGCCTCTTTTCCAGTTTGATATTTAAACCTAAGTTTAACAAATTATTGTCTAATGAAATTTGTAGTTGGTGCATTTGAAAGCCAACGCCAGCCAAATCTCACCTGAGGAAGCTACGGCCGCTGTGAAATCTGTAGCGAATCTGCTAGCCGAAAGCCTGGCCAATGATGGCACTGTTTTGTCGGGGACATAAAGCAAATGGTCGCGTTGCTAAGCGACGTTGGGGAGGTGATGGAACTTTATAATACTTCCAGTTTGGGCGATGAAACTTTGAAGGTAAGTTATGGGTACTTTTGCCTTAATTCACCCCAAACAAACGTCATCAGCTATATTGAGGGTCACCAGCTATATTTAGCACCGCCGGTGATCTCCTCTGTGTTCGGGTACGGTGCGTGTCAGTGCGTTTCAATTTCCCCACAGTGTTTCTTTGGTTTTGGCAACCGTTTCTGTGTGTGTGCGTGTGTGGCGTGTGTGTGTGTGTATGGGTGTGTGTGTGTGTGTGTGTGTGTGTGTGTGTGTGTGTGTGTGTGTGTGTGTCAGTCATCATGAGTTTTCTGGAACTGGCAGCAGCAGCTGTCCACGACAAGCCAGAGTAGCGTTGCCTTTTCTGCAGCAGCATCATGGCATCTGACATTCTGGCTAGACACTGTTCTCATAATCATGTCATCATGACGGAGCGCTTATGGGAATGTCCCGAATGCTGTGATGTCGGTTCCTAAATCAATCAATCAATCATGTCATCATGGTGCTATCGACTATCGCTGACTGAGCGTCAGGACAGATGGAGATGCCGACGACATTCACCATGTATGTCGGCAGGACATCCTCCCGCTGAGACAAGGCGCACATGGCTGCAAGGCCTCGCGTCTCCCTACAGACAGGTCATCATCATTCTTTTCGTATACTGCTCAAGAGTTGACAAGCATTTCATTTGGCCAGTTACAGTTGGGGCGGGGATGTCGCCGAGAACAACTGTTGCACACCGATAAAATTGCGCACCGAGCTATGGCGCAACACAGGGAACCCCTGGATGTGACGTCATACCCTGGGATTCCGTTTGTTTTGGGTGAATTAAGGCAAAAGTACCAAGTTATGTGTACACATAGTTGTGCCGCAAGAAAAGTGTACACACATCATCATCGTTAAAGGTTCAAGGTCGGTTAAAGGCAAAAGGACTAACTTCATTACACCGGATTATATCCCATATAGCCTGCTCTTTTTCCACAAAGCGACCTGCTGACAGCACGGAGAGCACAAACTCTGTTGTTCTAGTAATAATCCCCCAGCGGTCTCTGAAAAATCAGCACTCATACACCGAGTGATGGAATCGAAAAAGAAATACATGACCTTGTAGTGAAAGGCAGTCAACTTGGCCATTCTGCCACAGAGACACTACAAACCATCCTTCTCCACATTTTAATGATACTTCTCCAAATTATGATCATATTTCTCCAAATTTTAATCATATTTTTCCATATTTGAAGCATCCTTCTCCAAATTTCAAGTGTAATAAGGCACATGACTATTTTGCCACAAAGACACACTGACTGCATTATTATCATCATCATTATAATCATTGTCATCAAATACCTTATTTACTAATATAGCAAATCATGCTTCACTAACTTTCTAGCAATGCATATGAATTCATTTGTCGAACATATTTTATGGTAAAATACGCATATTTTAAACCCATTCATCATGTGCCATGCCGATTAGCGTGGGTGGTCATGTTTAGCCACCTCACTCGATCACCAGAGTCGTGGATCAGCTCCGTGTTTCTGTCTCGACTATGCCACATGGCCAAGCCATCCAGGTATTTACTTCTCGGGCTTCCCCTTGGTCTCTTCCCTTTGATCTTGTCAGTTGTCACCAAGTCCTCCAATTCATTTCTTCTCATAACATGCCCAAAAAATTTTGACTGTCTACATCTAATGACTCTAATCAGTTTACAATCTTCATTTGTTTCTTGAAGGACTTGCTCATTGGTTTTTCTGTATATCCATGATATTCTCTGCATTTTCCTCAGAAACCACATTTTCACAGCCGTCAGATGTTTTTAAGCTTGACTGCTTATTGTTCACGCTTCACATCCATACAAATGTACAGGTTCTATGTAGCACTTCAACACTCTTTTTCTCGTTTCAGTTGATATCTTTTTATTGGTCAGTATGTTTTTCATCTTGCAAAAGGCTACCTTCGCAATGGCAGTTCTTGTTCTAATCTCTTCAAGGCATCTCCCATCAGATGTTATGATTCTTCCGAGATAACTGTACCAATTAACTGCGGCATTTCCTTCTTTACAGTGACGACCATAATATGTTTCTTCTTACTATTCAATTCTAACCCTAGTAGTTGCTCACTGTGCAACAGCTGCATCTACTAAATGTCGCATATCCTGTTCATTGTCTTCAATCAAGACTGTATCATCTGCATATCTAATTTTATTGATGCATCGTCCCCAAATGTTGATTCCTTCTAAATCTATATTTCTGAAAATATTTTCACTGTACCAGGAAAAAAGATCTGCAGATTTTTCATCAATTTTGCATATTTTATGTGAAAATAAATCAAAAGCATTATCGAAACATAATGGTTTTCAGCAAAGAGAAGGCCAAAGGTAAATACCTGGATGGCTTTCCCACATGGCATAATTATGACAGGAATGCAGACCTGATCGACTGGGGATTGTGTAAGCTGGCAACCCATGACAACCCATCTTAATGACATGGAACATGATAATGATGATGAAATATTTTATTTATCGAACCTTGATCATTCTTTGTGAGCCTAGATTTCTGTGGCATTCGTCCCAGCTATTGATTCTTAGTGCATGACTCCTAGCCATATAACCATTGTGGTACATCTTGCTAGGCTGTATCCCGACCATATCTTGATGTTGTCTGTCCATTTGTATCTTTGACACCCTCCAGCTGTTTTGCTGAAACTTTCACCTCCATTTTGATTCCCAGTAGTGTCATTTGATATGACTAAAGTACTGGATCATGTGATGTGACTAAAGTACTGGATCATATGCTATTGTCTTGATTATTCTACTTAGCCTAGCCATTCAGGTGGTTATCTCTCTGCCTTCCCCTTGCACTGTTCTCAACAATTTTGTCACTTTTCACCAAATTTTCAAGTTCTGTTCTCTCCTTAACGTGCCAACAAAAATCTTGACTACCTGCATCTAATTTCTCTAATAAATGTATGGTTTTCATTTGTTTTTTTTTGGTTTTGTTTGTAGAACGTTATCATTCATTTTTCTATCATCCCGCAGAATTATTTGCATTGTCCTCGGAAGCCACATTTATAATACCACTAGATATAAAGTATAGAGCACACGTCTCACTCTATGAGTCAATTTTCAGTAAACAAATAATTTCTTTTGTTTTCTGAAATTGAACAGATCATCATCATCATCATCATGATCCCTAACAATTGTTGTAAGCATTAAAACATCCCTACAGATCTGCCTTTTGTGTTCTGTATCAGTTCTGTTGAACACCTCCATGCCATCATCTCAGTTCATCCAGCATCATTTCTCTTGGCCTGCCTCTTCTGCCATTCATCTTTCTCTTCGTCAAGATATTTTCCGATGCCTTTTTTCTCGCTATGTGACCAAAGAATTCTGCTTGTTTCTTTCTTATGAAAACATTCAAAGTGTGATAGAAATTAAATAACCATGCCATTGTCCTGTAACCTGTCAATACTGTTGTTAAAGACGTCAAATGTGTTCAGCATGTGACATTACACTGCAGATGAAGACGGTGATATCATAAGGACAGTTTAAAGATGGCTGCACACTTTTGACTTGCACCAAAAAGAGAAGCAGCGTTCTGTTATGTGTTTTGTTTTCAGTGAAGGGGTGAAACCTATATAAATTCATCAACGAATGCCTGTTAGTCAAGCAAGTGTATGAGTGGAATAGGAAGTTTCAAACCTGCATGACTTCTGTGACAGACTGTTCACGACCGGGTCAGACACACTGAGTAGTGACCCCAGAGCCGATCTTTCTACAGGAATCCAAGCATTTTATCGGTGCTGGAGGACTTACACTGAATGCAGTGCTGACTACATTAAAAAATGATACATTTTTTCTTTACATTTTCAGAATATTTTTAACAAAAAAAAAACACACATTTAAGATTTTTATTTGAAACCCCTCGTAGTTGTATGTAATATTCTGCTTTCATTAGTTCATTCCTTACATCTTGTTAATTTGTTAATTACTCTGGTAGTCCAAGGTATTCACAATGTTTGTCTCTGGAACCACATCTCTATTGCCTCTAAGCTCTTTGTAATTTATTTTCTCATGCTCTATGATACCAGCAGATGCAATACTTTTAATTCTTTTTGTAATGTAATAAATGTAATTTATCTCTCTACTGAATAGAGCTTTGCCTCGTCTTCAGACAGCATCATTGGTGCAGATGTGCTTATGTGGCAACAGGCTGTGATAGGAAAAGACGAGGGGGCCAGGATGTTGCAGGCATTGGACAGTATAACTTCTGCCAGTGTACGAAATACAAGCTTTGATGAAGACCCAGTTGTGAGACAAAACCTAGGTAATGAGGCTATTTGTACACTTTGTGTGATGTGAGGCAACACCTAGGTAAATGAGGCTATTTGTACTCTTTGTGTGTTGTGAGGCAATACCTAGGTAATAAGGATATTTGTGCTCTTTATGTGTTCTGAGACAATACCTAGGTAATGAGGCTTTGTGTGATATGGGAAAACACCTATGTAATGAAGCTATTTGCACTCTTTGTGTTTGATTCTCAGCTTGAGAGATTCATTAACAACTGTTGGTGAGCACTCATGGAAGGCACCAGAAAAATGCATAATCAGAGCTCCCATGGAAGACACAGGAAAGATGCATAATCAGAGCTAACATGGAAGACACACAGGAAAGATGCATAATCAGAGCTCGCATGGAAGACACGGGAAAGATGCATAAGTCAGAACAATAATACCTGTAGGGGACGCAGAGGTGTTTCCAAGGCACCAGGGCCGGGTTATATACTGGCCAAGACCTATTGACGCGTCCTCGTCGAGCGTCCTGGGCAACAGGTTCCTTCAGGGTCCTGGCTAAAGTCAATAGGATCGCCGGTTCCTCCGAAGTCGGAGAGTGTCTGCCTGTACGGCGAGGAACCACCAGTCTGCGCACCAATAAGCCAGACATGGGACAACGGATACTCACGCAAACCTCAGGTCTGTATGACATCACACTGATGTTGGACAACAGGATGCTTCATCCGACATACAGGACATTCGCGTTGGAGCTCAAGCCAACGAACACAAGCAAGCAAGCATACCTGTAGAATCTCCATTGTGGAGACGACACTTGATTAGCCGATTGAGCCATTGAAATTTTCCTTATCAGCAATAAACAGATTGACATTGGCTATTCTTCTTTATCTGCTCTTTATCCCCCATTACAGTGCAGGTCCACAACCGAAACCATCCTGTCTGTTAATATCTCCTGTAGCTGCCTCATTGTGTCGTCTCGGTATTATTAATTTATGTCTGTAAATCTCTTCTTCGTGTGTTTTATGCTATTTCGTTTGCCTTATGGTCTCCAGACAAGAGAGTGTCTAGTTATATTGTCCTCATGTTGTCCCAGCGTGTGTCCTATGTATAATGTAGTGTCAGTGTCTTTTCTTCACCTCTTGGTTTACTGGGATTTGTTTAGTTCTCTCCATGAGCTCTACCTTGGTGATTCTGTCATACCAGTTAATTTCCACTATTCTCCCCATAATATCATCTACTGAATATTTACAGTTTATTTATACGAAGGCTATTCCAAAATCAACCACCGATTGACTGATAACAATAAACCAGTTGCCATAGCAACACCGTCCGTTGCTTGCATCATTCAGTAGTCTTTTAGCTCACTACACATCAACCTACAGTCGTATTTACCGATTTAACCCTTGGAGTTAAACATTCCAAGTTTGGTGCTAAGTTTCACTTCCTTTGATTTTCACAAACTTCCTAGCGTTATGCTAGCTCCCCTCTTCGTTTGTGTTCTTATTTTATTAATATCTCTGTCGTCTGTACGCCTATTTTTATTAGTTTAGTTTAGTCGACGGTTCAACATCACGGCACACGAGTGTAACCCATAAAAGCTCCGTTCTACTCCTAACTCAACCTGAGTCAGTATAATCTCAGCTCTTTGTATGAACTCCATAGCACCGGCGAGGATTCTAAAATACTTTGTGTAGATTTTTAACTAAAGATTTTGCCCGGGCAGCGTTGTTGGCTACTTTTGTCGATTTTCAACTGCCAAGGGACTTTTAACTTGCGCAACAATACACACGGGTGTCTGATCTCACTACCCATAGACTAGGGGAAAATTGGTTACTAGAAGTCCACGTGAAAAATCCCGACCCTCACCGGGGCTTGAACCCGGGACCTCCAGCACTCGAGGCGGACACCACACCTCGAGACCGCTCAGCCCTCCCTCGGATGGGAGTCTCCGTGGCCAGGCTGTCTGACTAGAGTTCCGAAGGTTGTGGGTTCAATTCCAGGCCGCGTTCTTCAGTTTACGAGAGCATTCCCCCCCCCCCCCCCGGATACTCCTAGGGGTTGTCGCTGGAGCTACGGAGTTCGTGATTTGTGCGAAGCTTTCGGAGTTCTCTGCGGAAAGAGACTGAGCCGTATGGGATAAAAACTCGGTGCAATGAAGTCGACCCTGTCAACTTTTAAGCGACGCCTATTTTTATCTACATTGCATCCGAAATCGGTGTATGATGCCACTTCTTGAAGTGCCGTTTCATTGGTAATAAAAGCAGTCAAAACAAACCTATACATACATATTCTACACTCAAACACATAGTGTAGTTACACACACATGCATACACGAACAAAACACATATACAAAAATGCATATCACATATATGAACCCACCCACAGACTCACACACCACCTCACTCACAAATACACATATATAAAATCACACACAAGTACACACTCCGACATGTGCACAGAAATAGGCAAATACACACTGACACACAAACATTTACATGGTACTCAAATATTTGCCGTCAGCAAATGACACAATTTTGATACCTCAAATCTAGAATCTCTTCTCCTCCTCTTTTTCCTCTTCCTACACCTTACTCTTTCCTTTCCCCTTCTTCCTCTTCCTCCTCCTTTTTAAAATTGTATTTTACCTCAAGAACAAGACTGAAATTGTAATGGACAGCAATAGAAATTTCAAAAATATATTTCACAGCAATAAAAAGAGCGGTCAGTCGGGAGAACATTGTGTTCCCAGACACTGAAGACGGTAGCTACCAGAATTACAGTGGCTGGGTCATAAACTCAAACAGCAAAGCTTTCCTGTCCAAGGAAGCATTTCAGTCAATAACAGGTAGTGTGGAGTAGTCTGTGGTCTTAGTTCGAATCTGCTCTACCAAAATTGTGATTTTACATATAGTTTTTGTTATTACGCCCGCTTTGTGGCGAAGAGGCTGCGAATGCAATTCGTATCCCGCAATCCGCATTATAAAAAATAAAAAATAAAAAAAACAGCTGCTGTATGAGTGCCGGTTGTTCAGTAAGTAATGGAAAAACTACTGAACATAAACTTGCCAAGAAATCAATCATAAACAGCCAAAAAATGTTGGGATTGACTGCTACATCCTGTAAAGGATATACAAGTATTTCAAGTAACTTTATGTTGTTGTTACATGAGATATAGACAAATGTAGTTTCAATCTGCTTTAGTAAAGTTTTTTCTTCCATTTATTCATTCAGTAGCATGTCCTTTGCAGAACCTCGCTCCCATAACAACCTTCCGGAAAAACTTCTCTATCACAAGCAAGATGTCCCGCGTCTGATACATCCCATCTGGAGATCATCCGCCACATCCTGCACCCATCTTCTCTTTGGCCTTCCTCTTCCTCTCTTCCCAGGCATATACCCCTCCATTATTGTTCTCCCCAAACTTTCATGACGTTTTAAGTGACCAAAATATTTCACTTTTCTGTTTTATCGTCTTTAATAGCCAACCCTCTTCAATATTTAAGCTCCTTAAGTATGGATTCATTTGTTCTTTTCTTTACCCAAGATATTCTTAGAACCCGTCTCGCTTTGATTCCGAGACCAGTTAAGACCAGGGATGGAGTTATTGCCTCTCCATAGCACAAAGCCTGGGCTAAAATATAGAGATCATGTGTTGCCCATGCAGCATGATCCCTCTCTCGGCCTGCCTAGTTCACTCCAGAGGAAAGGTAACACCCCTACATCTGGAACAAGACAAGCTGCAGAAGCTGCCGGATCAGCAAAGCAATGCTCTAACTGTCCGCCTGTCGGAGCTTCGATCCTAGACCAGTCGCCAACCAAGGCTTAGGGCCTGGTCTGCCCTGCCATGACAATTTTTGTCTTTAGCTTGCATTTCCTCGCACCAGGGTAAGGCTTGTACCCTCCCAATTGCGCTCTTCCGCCCGAAGCCGTTGGCACAATGTGGGGTGTCGGGTTGGTAAGCGCCGCCCAACGTTCGGCGCTAACAGAAACCAGGTAGTACCGTCTACTGTTATACGGTAGCTCAGTCATATCTGACTAAGACCTGACACAGAGAACCCGTCTATAACATGTGTATTCAAAGGCATTTATGCGCTGTTCAGCTTATTTGCGTATGTTGCAATGGGAAAGATGCATGCTCTTAAAAATCTAATTTTTGTAGTTCTATCTGTCCCACTCCATAATTTATTGTTTCTTCCACATAAAGTATTTTGTTTAAATCTCCTATATCAAAGTTGGTTTTTGTTTATAGCATAAAGTTTTTCATGTTTAAATGAAATGTAGCCGGCTTCGTGGCTTAGAGGTTATGACTTTTCTCCGTAATCTCGTATACTCTCGTCAGGTAACGTGATGACGGTTCAAATCAGCAGTGGTTCGAATCGCATCGGTAACTTACGGGGTATGTGAGCCGAACCGCTCAAAAACAATGGCAAACTACTGAGCGTAATCTTGCCAAGAGATCAAACATCCACCTGAAAGATGCTGGTGTTGACAGCTAAGTCCTGTAAAAGGATATGCTTAAAAAAAAAAAAAAAGATACATTTAGATTGAAGCAGTGCTACAAAAGTTTTTAAAGTAGTTTAAAAAAAAAAAAAAATGAAATCTGGATATTTTTTCTTTAAACCTTTTTCTTTCGCATATCCTTTACAGGACATTGCAGTCAACACCAGTATTTTTCAGCTGCTGTTGATGATGACTTGGCAAGTTTTACGTTCAATAGTTTGCCATTGATTTCTGAACGACAGGCTCACATACCTCCGTAAGTAACTAGTGTGACGCAATCCGCTGCCGAATCTCGCGCAACTGTGTTTCATACGTGAGTATACGGGATTACGAACAACGTCCTTAACCCCTTCGCAGGGAGACAGGCTGTTTAAACCTGCTTTTTCAAAATTATTATTATTATTATTATTTGTTCTCCATTAACATTTTATTGTGACGTGGAATCCAGACCATTTTAGTTGTACCTGTTGTGGCAAAATCATTTAATTTTCTTGGGCATACATTTTGTATATTTTCATGAAATCTAGGACAATTTAGATTGAACCTACTCTACTAAAGTTGTTTGTTTAAGGTAACGTTATTATATAAAATCTGGAAAAATGTAGTTTCGACTAGCTCTACCAAAGTGATTTTTTCAGCAAACAATTTTTACTTTTGCGATACATTCTAGAAATATCTTGGCATATTTGTTGAATCAACATGCCCCATTGACACTGTAGCAACGGGGCTACGAATGCAGATCACCCTGCGTTGGTTTGCATACAATGGTATGAGTGCCAGTCGTTCAGAAAGCAATGGCAAGCAATTGAACGTTAACTTGCCCAGGAATCACAAACGAAGAAGTAGAAAGGAATCTATATGTTGTGGTTTATAAACTGAAGTGATATTGATGTGCTTCAGTTTCTTAGTTTAAATGTAGTTTTAAACGCACTCAGGTGGTGAGCAGTGGCAGAGCCATGACTAGCTTTCATCAGTATATAAGAAGAAAATACAACATATTCACAACATATAAACCACATAAATAACATTACACTGACTACATTAACCCCCCCCCCCCCCCCCCCCAAAAAAAAAAAAAAAAAAAAAAAGAGCAGAGTGAGAAAAATTGTGCGGTGCTTATATAAAATAGTGAATATTCTTAAGAAACAAGTGCTGATAAATACTTCATATTTGATTTCCAAACTAGGTTCAGTCAAATATTCAGTCATTCTTTACAAGAATGTCACAGAGAAATTCAAAGTTAACAGTACGCTACAAGATGGGTAAGTTACAAAAATGTGACAGATAAATTCAAAGTTAACAGTGAGTTTCCTTATGGGTAAGTTACAAACATGTGACAGAGAAATTCAAAGTTAACAGTGAGTTTGAGGATGAGCAAGTTACAAGAATGTGACAGAAATTCAAAGTTAACAATCAGATTAAGCATGGGTAAGTTACAGGAATGTGACCGAAATTCAAAGTTAACAATGAGTTTCAGGTTGGATAAGTTATAAGAATGTAACAGATGAATTCAAAGTTAACTATCAGTTTCAGCATGGGTAAGTTACAAAAATGTGATAGAAATTCAAAGTTAACTATCAGTTTCAGCATGGGTAAGTTACAAGAATGTGACAGAAATTCAATGTTAACTAACAGTTTCAGCATGGATAAGTTACAAGAATGTGAGAGAAATTCAAAGTTAACTATCAGTTTCAGCATGGGTAAGTTACAAGAATGTGACAGAAATTCAAAGTTAACAATGAGCGTCAGGATGGGTAAGTTACAAGAATGTGACAGAGAAATTCAAAGTTAACGGTGAGCTTCAGCTTGGGTATGTTAACAAAAATGTGACAGAGAAATTCAAAGTTAAAAATAAGCTTCAGGGAGGGTAAGTTATAATAATGTGACACATTCATAGTTAACAACAAGCTTCAGGATGAGTAGGTTGCAAGAATGAAACAGAAACTCAAAGATAAAAATGACATACAGGATGGGTACGTTGATAGTTTAAATTTTCCAACATCCTGGTTATTTCTTCATATGTTGTCTTGCCAGTTGCTGTTATCATCATCATCATCATCATCATCATCATCATCATCATCATCATCATCATCATCATCATCATCATCATCATCATCATCATCATCATCATCATCATCATCATCATCATCATCATCATCATCATCATCATAATCATCATCACCATCATCATCATCACCATCATCATCATCATCATCATCATCATCATCATCATCATCATCATCATCATCATCATCCTCATCATCATCATGTGCCATACCGAGTAGGGCAGGCAGTCATATTCTCCAAATCTGTCCTTTGTGTTCTTGATAGATTAAACAATTGTGTCATCTTAAATGCCACTCTGCTGACCCATCCAGCATTTTCTCCCTCTGCCTCTAGCCCCATCAATCTTCCCACATGTCTCAACCTTCTCCAGACTTTACTTTATTCAAACCAGACTCTCGGATTGTCAGATATCATTGATGCTTCCGCCTAAATTGGAATAAAAGAACACTTGGTGGAACAGATCAGTGGATGGTGTACACATGCATGTATCACTACATGGAACAACGCAACATTTGATATACCAGTGATTCCACATCGCTGTCCAGGATGAAAGACCTGGGAGTAAGAATCGGCACAGCCAGACGCGAGAGGTACATCGGGAAAACAAAGCGCCTCGTCAACCAACACAGAACTGGCACAATTAGCCACCGGACGCTGATGCATATGCTGGGGGGAGGATCTGAGCACCTATGGACATGTCCGGAGTGCAGCGAAGATACCCCAACTGATAACTGATAACTGAACTGACTGATAACTGAATCTTCCACCCAACCTACCAACCAAACTTCCACCCAACCTACCAACCAATCTTCCACCCAACCTACCAACCAATCTTCCACTCAACCTACCAACCAATCTTCCCCCAACCTACGAACCAATCTTCCACCCAACCTACCAGCCAATCTTCCACCCAACCTACCACCGGACGCTGATGCATATGCGGGGGGGGGGGGGGGAGGATCTGAGCACCTATGGACATGTCCGGAGTGCAGTGAAGATACCCCAACTGATAACTGATAACTGATAACACATGCATGTATCACTACGTGGAACAACTCAGCAATTGATGTACACATGCATGTATCACTACGTGGAACAACACAGCAGTTGATGTACACATGCATGTATCACTCAATGGAACAACACAAAAGTTGATGTACACATGCATGTATCACTACGTGGAACAACTCAGCAATTGATGTACACATGCATGTATCACTCTGTGGAACAACACAACAGTTGATGTACACATGCATGTATCACTACGTGGAACAACACAACAGTTGATGTACACATGCATGTATCACTACGTGGAACAACACAGCAGTTGATGTACACATGCATGTATCATTCTATGGAACAACACAACATTTGATGTACACATGTATGTATCACTACGTGGAACAACACACTATTTGATGTACACATGCAAGTATCACTACATGGACAATACAACATTTGATGTACACATGAATGTATCAGTCCATAGAACAACACAACATTTGATGAACACTTGCATATATCACTACGTGGAGCAACACAACATTTGATGAACACTTGCATGTATCACTACGTGGAACAACACAACAGTTGATGAACTTGTGCATGTATCACTTCATGGAACAACACAACAGTTGTACACATGCATGTATCACTACATGGAATAACACAACAGCTGATGTACACATGCATGTATCACTACATGGAACAACACAACAGTTGATGTACACATGCATGTATTACTACATGGAACAACACAACATTTGATGAACACTTGCATGTATCACTACGTGGAACAACACAACATTTGATGAACACATTGATTTTTGAATTGAAGCCTGCCACTCGGCATGAAGCATGCCTGTCTTCACCTTTCTCAGCATGCTCTGTCAGTCCATTACAGTGACATGTGTTTGCTGTCTGTCTTCCATCCAACGGAATGAATATTGCTATGACTGCCTTTATCTCCCTTCTCATACTAGATATCATGGTATCATATGCCAGGCTCTCCTGCTCTAAACACCGCCCATTAACCTTCACTATGAACCCTCAGCACTTCTTTTGCCTCTTAACAATTAAAACTAAGAGTGACCAAGTGTTGCATGGACTCTATACTATTGTATTATGCAGAAACATGAGTAAATATGTATTTTAGGGTAAACTTGAAGCTTTTGAAATAAGGTTATATAGACTAATTATAAGAATATTGTAGCATGATAAAACCAGAAAGTACAAAAGTATTACAAACCTGGGATTATGAATACATTACCGGAGGAGTAATCGTGAGAGTTAGAATTAGGAATGAGTAAATTAAAAGACTACTAGGTCTGAAACCAGTCATGCACTTCATTAAAGAACAACAGATTAAATGTTTTGTCCACCTCACAAGAATACCTTGATACCATCTGCCACAAAGAGCCACATTAAAGAAATATAATGGATACAGAGCAAGGGGAAGACCACATAAAAGATGAAGTGATGGTATCAAGAACAACCTTAGAGAAATGAATGCCAATTTACAAAGTGCATTAGAAAGAACATATAAGAGATCTTCAGATCTCCCCCAAAGCTTCACTGAGGTAAATAGAGGAAGAGAAGAAGAAGAAGAAGATGAAGAAACTAAATGGTAGAATGTTGAATTGTAGTATTTTATTCTTTTGCAGAGTCTTACGTAACAAAGTCTTACATTCAGACATTTTATCATTCACCGTGGACGCAGCTCTGGGAACTCTATCCCCACCTCTGCTGATATCATTGCCTATAATTCAGGCAAGTTGTCAGCTAAGATGAATTTGTGAATGTGATAGAATATCAGAAGTCAGAGTACTAGGAGTGTGTATATTTCCCGTGGGTGTGATAGAATATCAAATGTCACTACACTAATGGCATGTATATTTCCTTTGGGTGTGATAGAGAAACAGAAGTCAGTATACCAAAGGCGTGTATATTTTCTGTGAATGTGATGTCATATCAGAAGTCAGACAGTGAACGAAAGAATGAGCAAACTTTATTTTCAAATTTTTACAAATTGGGCATGCCCGTCTTACATTTGGCCCTTCCAACCACTCATCTTTCCTTCATCAAATATCTATTCTGCATGTTACATTCACATAGAAAAAACATTGTCAAATACAAAATACAATCTGTAAACATCCATCCATCCATCATGTGCCATGCCGGTAAGCGTGGGCGGTCATGTTCTGCCATCTCACTCGATCAACAGAGTCGTGGATCAGTTCCGTGTTTCTGTCTCAACCATGCCACAAGGCCAAGCCATCCAGATACTTGTTTCTAGGTCTTCCCCTTGGTCTGTTCCCCTCGATCTTACCAGTTGTCACCAAGTTCTCCAAATCATTTCTTCTCATAACATGCCCAAAAAATTGTGACTGTCTACGTCTAATGTCTCTGATCAGTTTACGATCTTCATTTGTTTCTTGAAGGACTTGTTCATTGGTCTTTCTGGCTGTCCATGGTATTCTTTGCATTTTCCTCAGAAACCACATTTCTACAGCCATCAGATGTTTTTCAGCCTGTAAACATAAACAGTGCATATTACCATGTTATGAGACAGGCAGGTAGGCATACACATAGACACTCACACATGCATAAACGTAATCATACACACCTACATACACACATTCATACATACATCATTTACACAAACTCTCACAGTTATCACCCCACTTAACAACACAGAAATACACACTCACATACACATATACTCTCCAGTGCCGATAAAGTGCTTGGATTCCTGCAGAAAGAAAAATGCTCTTGTTTGCGTGTGTAACCACTCATACACCACCTGCTGTACCTTTTCACAGATGTCATGCCATTTTGAAACTTCCTACTCCACTCATACACTTGCTGGACTGACAGGTATGCATCGCCCTACTGGACCTTCATTCGCCGATGAATTTCTATAGGTTTCACCCCTTCACTGATTAAAAAAAAACACAGGATAATGAAAGTTTGCTCCTCTTTGGTGAATGTCAACAGTGCGGCAACCATCTTTAAACTGTCCTTATGACATCACTATGTTCGTCTGCACTGTGATATCAGATGCTTAACACTCTTGAAATTCTTAACAACAATATTGAAAGGTTACAAGACAATGGTATGGTTATTGTAATTTCTATCACACTTTTAAGGTTTTCATTTGAAACCCCCCTCGAACATGTTTATGCCCAGGGTGTCTTCAATGTCCTGTGCCCATCTTCCTGCTGGCGACCCTTCTCTCTTCTTCTAGAAAACATGTCTTATTGCACTGCTACCTCCATGCCACTGTGGTGTTTATTATGGCTAAAGTGTTTCAGTTTCCGAGACATGATACAGTTTATGAGCTAGCTTTTTTAGGGCTGTAGTAGTAGTAGTAGTAGTAGTAGTAGTAGTAGTAGTAGTAGTAGTAGTAGTAGTAGTAGGAGTAGTAGTAGTAGTAGTAGTAGTAGTAGTAGTAGTAGTAGTAGTAGTAGTAGTAGTAGTAGTAGGAGGAGCAGGAGCAGGAGCAGGAGCAGGAGCAGGAGGAGCGAAGTGGTCAAGCTGTTTGACTCGTGCTCCGAAGGTTGTGGGTTCGATTCCGGGCCGCGTCCTTCGGTTTACGAGTTAAATGTTTCGGAGACTCCTGTGGGTCGTCGCTAAAAGCTACGGAGTTCGTGCTTTGTGCGACGCTTTCCGTACTGCGGAAAGAGACCCAGCCATATGGGATAAAACCCGGTGCAATGAAGTCGACCCTGTCGACTTTTAAGCGACTTTTTAAGGAGGAGGAGGCCTCTTTCAGTCCTGTAGGACTTTAGAGTTGTGCCGCTGGGGAGGCACCTGACAGCGCCGCTGGTGACTGTATAGTCCAATGAGAGGGTGACAATCTCTGTCACAGTTTCCGCATCTGTAAGACGAGGCAGGACCGGCAGTAAGTGACTGCATTTTATGTCTTTGCCTCCTATCCTCAGTTTGTTGGATCAGACTGCACTCAAAGAACACCAGTCCGTTTCATACGTCTCTTCTCCAGGAACACCTGTCTGTTCCAACTCTTTCCCACGTGTTTGGATCTATGCCAAGGGTTTTCATATCTTGTTTACACACATCCTTGTATCGCATTTGGGGTCTTCCGGTTGGCCCCTTCCCTGATGCTAGTTCTCCTTGTAGGAAATCTTTGGAAATACGTTCATCCTCCATTCGAGATACATGGCCCAGCAACCAGAGGCGTCTCTTCTCTGCTTGAGGAATCAGAGCACTGTGGTAATATCCGCTCTTTCAAGCACGTATTTGTTTGTTATGTGGTCTTTCTACTATATGCCCAGGATATGTCTCAGACACCTCATATGGAAGGAATTCAGCTTTCTTTCCTGTCGTGAGTACAATGTCCAGGATTCAGACCCATAGAGTAGTGTGCTAACAACACAAACTTTATATACTTGAACTTTTGTATGCTCTGTTAGTCTATCATTCTCCCAAACTCTCTTAGCCTGGAAAGTGTTGTGGATGCCTTTCCAATGAGTCTGTCGATTTCTGTCTCTAAGGAAAGTTTATCTGATATTGTCGACCCCAAATACGCAAACTCATGGGCAATCTTCAATTCGTAATTAGAAATTTTGATTGATGGAGGCGACTAGGACTGAATAACCTAATAAAAATGTTTGTAGATTTTGAAGTTGTAAAAGTAGTTGTAGACAAGCTGCCTGTTTGTCATTTTCAAATTAAAATATATTTGCTATTGAACTCCACAGGCCAATTATTCTGAGCCCTTGTGTGGATATTTGAACACATCTGCCAGGTGAGTGTTCAGTTTTTACATCTTGTGATCGTGTGGCTTGTGTGATCATGTCTTCTTCTGTGACAAAGTTTCTTTACTTTGCAGCTTGAACAAATAGACGTGTTGCCTTCATGAATGAAATCA
The DNA here is from genome assembly GCA_014155875.1 of Cepaea nemoralis. Taxonomy (NCBI): domain Eukaryota; kingdom Metazoa; phylum Mollusca; class Gastropoda; order Stylommatophora; family Helicidae; genus Cepaea; species Cepaea nemoralis. Next base: position 122,452 of record JACEFZ010016930.1, on the reverse strand, counting down.
TCAGATGAACATGCTCCGGCTCCAGCCTCTCTTCAACTTTTGTCTCCTGAGCCCAGGGTTGGTCTTAGAAGTCACCAAAGAAGGAACGAATGAATTTTTTTTCAAAGGGTCTCTATTTTGGGCACGCAGGCCCGTCTTACATTCAGTCCATCCAACCACTTATCTTTCGTACACAAATTAATCTGTTGTGTATGTTATATCCACATAGAAAAAAAAAAAACACAGTCAAATGAATGATGTGAACATATACAATGCATATTACTATGTTATGGAACATTTAGGCAGAGACACATACATTCACACACATACACTCACACGTGCATAAATACATACATACATACATACATACATACATACATACATACATACATACATACATACATACATACATGCATGCATGCATACATACATACATACATACATACATACATACATACCTACCTACCTACCTACATACCTACCTACCTACCTACCTACCTACCTACCTACCCACCCCACCCACCCACCCACCCACCTACCTACCCACCCACCCACCCACCTACCTACCATCCCACCCACCCCACCCACCTACCTACCCACCCACCCACCCATCCACCTACCTACCTACCCACCCACCCACCAACCTACCTACCCACCTACCTACGCACGCACGCACGCACGTACATACATATGTACATACATCATTTACACAAACACTAACACACATTAACTCATACATACACACTTGCTCTCCCTCCATTCCTCTCTCTCCCTCCTTACCCATCTCTCTCCCTCCTTACCCAGCTCTCTCTCTCTCTCTCTCTCTCTCTCTCTCTCTCTCTCTCTCTCTCTCTAACGCTCATATATCCTCATTCATACATAATGCAAAGCACACACATACACTCCTTCACACACAGAATAAACACATACTCGTGTACATAACCACACATACAAGCATGCATGCATTCATACAAACATACATACATACATACCCACCTAACCCACCCGCACACACACACACACAGAGAGAGAGAGAGAGAGAGAGAGAGAGAGAGAGAGAGAGAGAGAGAGAGAGAGAGAGAGAGAGAGAGAGAGAGAGAGAGAGAGAGAGAGAGAGATTTGCAGCTTGTGTTCTGAGGTTTATTTTGACAAGTGCCATTTTGGCCCCATGCATTTCATTTTTGAGAGGTGTTGAAGATCATGTGGCATGCTGATGTGCATGAATAGTCGTGGTTCGCCACCTCACACAATCCCTAGAATCCTGAATCAGGTCAGTGCTCTTGTCCCAATTATGCCATGTAGCCAAGCCACCTAAGTATCTATCTCTTTTTCTTCCACTTGCTCTCTCTTCTTCAAGTTTCCCAGTTGTCACCAAGTTGTCATGTTTACTATATAATAATTTTGTACTATATAATGCAAAGTTAGGTGTTAGTTAGATATGACTAAACTATTGTATGACCGTAGACGGTACTACCTGCTTTCTATTAGCTCCAAATGTTGGGCGACACTCACCAAACCCAACACCCCACAGTGTGCCAACGGCTTTGGGTGGAGAATCAGTTTGGAGGGTAGAAGCCTTACTCTAGTGTGAGGAAATGCAACCTGACTAAATGTCCTGCCATGGCAGATCTGGTCCTTAGCTTTGGTTGTCAATTGGTCTAGGATCAAACCCCTTACAGGCGGATAGTTAGAGCATTGCCTTGCTGATCCGAGATCTTCTGCAGCTTCTCTTGTTCTAGAGGTATTTTTGTTACCTTCATCTGGAGTAAACTAGGGAGGCTGAGAGAGGGATCATGCTGCATGAGTACACATGGTCTCTACATTTCAGCCCAGGCGTTGTGCTATGGAGAGGTTTGCCTTGTTTGAAGCACGATGTAACAAACAATTGTCTCTCAAGACGGTCAGGTGCCAGTCACTATATCGTGAAAACCGTGTATATATTTCCAGTGTTGCAGGTGTCTGGGCCACACAAGGTTGCACTCCTGAAGTTTTCAGTGACAGAATTCAATGCTCCTGTAACCACCTGACCAACTTCGCTGTGCTCATGAGCCCATTTGGGAGCAAAGTAGGTGGCATTTTGTCTTAACTATACATGTATATTACCTCAGTCGTTTGTGCGGTGGTGCCATCCAGACACTCTGATCTTTCATTGCCCATGATGTGTGCATACTCTGGCACGGATAAAGATTGCAACAGCACAAACTGTGAACCTCTGCAACAATTCAATCCATTGCCAGCATAGGAAACCTACTTCTTAACTTTAATCCATTTGGGACAACTGTCATCCAGTTTGGAAAAAGGATTTCATTCAGCTGGGAAAATTATCATTCACCCGTATATGTTGACTGTGTGAGCGTGTTGAATAAGGAACGAACAGACTTTAAATAATTTCTGCATTTCTTATCTCTCAGCTCTCCACTCCACTCCACTCCAATTTTTGAAAAAAAAACAGAACTTTCCACCTTGTTTCAACCAGCCCGTGCGGCATCGGTTATAATAGCGGTGGTTCATGGTGCGTGGATTATTACTTTCTCTGCGTGCCATTAGAAGCTGGCTTATCTGTTGTGCAGGTTGTGTCTGTGAAGTCAGCAAGGGGGATTCGTTGGCCGGCAAGTTTTCCTTTTGTGTGTTTTTAGGCAGTTTCTTCTGTCAGTGTTGGCTTCTGGCTCGTCTGCTGTGCTAGGGTGCTGTCATCATATTGGCTTCTTGTGAGGTTATTGGTTAGTCTTCCTCTTCCTCTGAGCTGGAGCTGTTGGTGGACCATGCATCTTCTTGTTTTTGTCGTTCTTCTCTCATTTTCTGTCTGAGGCGATTCATTCCCCTTTTATATTCTTTGAACCATGTGGGGCTGTCTAGAGGCTCCTTCATTGCTGCTCTGACTTTTGGTTCGTTCCGTCTTTCGACAATATTCCACACCTTGTCATGTTCAGCCTCTTGATGCTCCTTTCTTGTATATGCCCCAGTCTTCTTCCGGTTTGTCGGTGTTTTCTTCGTACTTTCTTGTTGAGTCTGGTTGATTTCTGGTTTCCCCTGACTCTTTTTGGGCATCATGGCTGGGCTGGTGTCCTTAGTTTGCTGTTTTTGCTTGGGCATGGTGTTGGCTTCATCTTGCGTCTTCTTGTCTTCTTTCTTGTGGATTGTCGTCATCAGTTTGTCGATGTTTTTCAGTTGAGTTTCATCTGGCGGTGTCTCTGCGTTCTTTTTAATGGGTTCATCTAGGCTTGTTTTGCATTAGTTCCATTTCAGCTCTGTGCAATTCTCTTTCGGTCTTGATAATTTGTAAGATTTCTTCGTTCTCCTTCTTCAACTCGGCCATGCGCTCCATCTCTTGTTTGATGCTTTGCTGTATCTCCTTCATTTCCGCAAGCAGTTTTTCATTGTCGCTGGTTTGTGACGGTGTTAGGAGCAGCTTGATTTGTCTTTTTAATTCGTCAATCTGGCTTTGCAACATTGATTTTTCCGCTTGCGAGATGCATGGTGCTGTCTCGCACCTCCGTATTGCTTCTTTGAATGGTGTTTTCGTCGTTATGGCGATCTTTAATACATCTCTATGTCTTTGGAGGTACGGACAGCCCAGGTACCTTGCTCCATGATTGCCCATGCAGTTGGCGCATTTCCTCTTGTTATTGGGTGCTCTGAAGTCGGTGTCCTGTTTTGCCAGCGGACACTCCCTGAATGCGTGGTGATCGGCACAGTAACGGCAGATTTCAGTCTTGCTGCGGCAGATTGTTCGACTGTGGCCGGCCCTCTGGCATCTTGAGCATTGGTTGATTCTTGGTATAAACCAATCAGGCTGTTGAGTTATGTTGTTCATTGACACCTGGTGTGGAATCTCGTTGCCCTCAGTCGTCACCACCGCCAGTGTAGTTGGTATCTTTGAGTATGTCAGGATCCGCTGTGCCTTCAGAATTCTCATGTGTAGGTTTTCCTCCTGTAGCTGTTTCATGATTTCGTCATCTGACAGCTCCACTTGAACACGTTTTACAACCCATCTGGCTGTCTTGAGGTCGGTGTTACCGACTCTGGTGTCTTTCTCCTCCTTCTTCTCGGCTGTCTTGGCTCTTGTCTGTGGTGGGCTGACATCCGTCTTTCTCGTGGTAGCATCACTTGATTTGGCTGTAGCTAAATGGTCTTTACTGCAGCTTGCAGGCAGGTTCTCCACATTAGTCCTCTGTGCAGGCTTGGCGGCTCCAACGCTGCACTTCTTGTGAGTCTGCTGTTTCTTTGAGTTGGTTTTGCGAACCATTTTCCTCCCCCGTATCAGGCTTCTTGATGAATTAGGGCGACTTCTCTTGAAAGCGCTAAAAAGTGCTGTCGAGATCAAGTGTGTGAAGTAGGAATTGTATGTGTAGGAATTATATGTGTAGGGATAATATGTTGCAACTGTATGTATATGGATAATATGTTATGATTGTATGTGTAGGGATAATATGTTACTATTGTATGTGTAGGGATAATATGTTGCGTTTGTATGTGTAGGGATAATATGATGCGATTGTATGTACAGGGATTGGTTGTGTCTGATTTCATGTGGAAGAAACTATTGCAGCTAGCTGTAATCATGTCACATACTGTTTAATGATATCCGGATGATTCTCAGCGATCACTGTGAGCCAGTAACCAAGTAAAACTAGCCACGAGATTTGGTGTGAGCATCAGGACAGTAAATGGAGGCTTTGCCTGACTGACTTACGACACATAACCAATCAATCAATCAGGTGCCGTCTCCGCAATGAAGTTTGGCTGCAATGGATCTCCAACACTGTCTGTCTCTTGCCTTGACTGTACATTCTGTCAGGCTGATGTTCGTCCATCTCTTGATGTTATCTTCCCACTAGTATCGTTGTCTACCTCTTGCTCGCTTGCCCTCAACCTTGCCTTCCAGTTTGGATTTTGTAAGAGTATCATGACTTTTAACGTGGCCAAAATAGTTCACTTGTCTCCTCTTTATTTCTTTCATCAACTCTCTTCATTCCCCGTGTTTCTAGCGCCTCTCACCAGAAGACAAAGTTACAGTAACATTTGTGAGAACAAGTATCTTTTCTGAAAGTCCAGGAACACAATCACCAAAGAAGAAAATTGGGGCTTTTGAGCTTAAATCTCACATAACAGTTCCTAGAATAGAGTCAATCATGAAGGGCATTGGGGCTTTTGAGCTTAAATGTGACAGAAAAGTTCTTAAAATAGAGTTGATCATGAAGAAAATTGGGGCTTTAGATTTTAAATCTTACAAAAAGTTCTTAGAATAGAGTGGATCATGAAGGAAACTGGGGCTTTAGAGCTGAAGTCTTACAGAAAAGTTCTTATAATACAGTGGATCATGAAGAAAATTGGGGCTGTTGAGCTGAAATCTTACAGAAATTCTTAGAATAGAGTGGATCAAGAAGGAAAAATAAAATATTGAAATTATAAAAGATCTGAACATCATGTCTCGGAAACTAGAATAGCTTGGCTATATTAAATGTCACAGTGGCTTGGAGAGAACGTGGTTTCTTAAAGGCAGGAATTGACCAGCATGAAGATGGACACCGGACATTGCAGACACCCTAGGCATTAGGCTGAATAAATGGAAAGAAATCAAGACACGTTTTGGCGGGCCGTGATGAAGAGACATTTTGCTATATGATGATGAACTATAGCACTGGAGTTTGCTGGTGTTTGCAGTTGCTAAGTGGTCTTAATGTGGTCCGAAATATTGTATGATACTGCACTCCACCCTTTGGGACATGGGTTTCGCTGTAGAAAGTAACCAATGTCAGACATCATTGCTGTCACTCACAAATGCTGCGGAACAGGAAGTCACACACTTGAGAATCATATCCGAGTCCAGGAACATGCTATGAAACACTGCAACTGGCAGTCCCCGCTCCAAACGTCTCCAACTTCAGACGTCGAGCTTCATATCACTCAATTGGATGCATGCACCTGGGCATGCCGGAGTACAAGGTAGTGAATGCACAAACCAGCTGTCAAATGATGTACCAACACAAATGAGAAGAAGCATGGACAGGACTGATATGATCAATGCAGTACACAATCGGCAGTTAGATCCTGACGAGACTCCAAATTGACCAGACTACACAAACTGAGAGTTAAGCCTGGTCAATCACATCAATGCTGCCTTCGAGGACACCTCCTTATGGGAACAGTGAGCAGAAATACTTTATGATCGCTGCTGCATCAGAGGTCTGAGCATGTATGGTAATGCCCAATGTGCGGTGTTCTCATTTGACATGACATAGACATCAATTGAAGAACAACTGTTGTATGCTTATGCTCTACAGTGGTAATAAAACTCAAATGATTAGCACGTATATAATGTCTGGTTTCAGATTAGCAGCCTAGATGAAACAATCTTAAGTATTATTTCAGCCATCGGCTGTGGGATTTCCATGTTCTGCTTGGCCATCACTATCATCATTTACATAATACTGTGGAGGTGAGTTTTAACTCATTAAGTGTCATGTGATGATTAATCGTCTTAAGCTACTTCCTGTATCTGCCATAAGCTTATATACAGTAGTTTCCCTAAGAAACCCTCTTTAGTTTGATATATAATACAACATGTCTGCTACCATATTAACACATTTTAAGTGGTAACTGTGACACATCCAACTTCCTATTTACGCCATCCATTTTTTGTTTGGTCCAAACCATTCATTTTTATGGCGTTGCTGCTGCTGATTCTTCCTCTTCAGTTTTGATGTAAATGCCAGTCAATTTACATAGGTAGAACAGCATGACAGTTAGAAAATAGAATGGCAGAACACATTCCTAAATGGATAAGGAAACTAGCACTGGGCAAATCTGGTAATCTACTAATTCTACCCATTGAAAAAAGCCACCCTTTCCGATATCACGTTAATATAACTTGGACGGGTTGCAGACAAAGAGGATTACAGGCTGTTCACTACACATAACCAGTTAACAAAATATGCAAAGGCATCTACTATTCTCTCGCCCTGCTACTGAGTTGAAATGAGTGGAGGGACACTGAGAGCTGTGAATTTCGTGGGGAGTGCTTTTACATTTGTCCGCTGTTGTTTGTAGCGGGAACTGCATATTCAGAAAAATGGCGGCCAGTCGATCGCTGAACTAACTGGGTTGCCTTTTTAGTAATGTGTGGCTGCTGGTTTTCTAGTGACTGCCTCTTCCATCGATGATGAACTGTATTTTTCGGGGTGGACTTTTGTGTTATCATTCTGGCAGTGGTATTATGCATAGTATACCAGTGCAGACTGTTGGTTTGTTGAGACTCCTGTCTGTTCCACTTTTCACATGGGGCAGTGAGGAGCATTTTGTGTTATATTCACTGGCATAGGAATCGAGCATAATATGGTCACCCTTTGCCGTGAAGTTGGAACCGTGACTAACTAACTATTCTACTATGCATGCTGGTTTTAAAAAAAGGGCACGATAGTCTTTTTAAAACTGCCCTGGTGACAATGAAACATATAACAATGTGTTTTGTGTATTTAGTTAAAAAGATTTATTACGATACTTCAGTATATGTTGAGCATTTTTCTGTAGTACGCACCGCACGAGAAACAGTGAAATATAAAGGAATAAATAGTGCAGTATATTGTCTGTCTTAGTTATTGAAATCAATATGTTCTTATATCCTGATATCATCTGCAGGTATGTTAAATGCGACCGGGCAGTGCTTCACGTCAACTTAAGCGTCTGCCTCATTCTGGCCTATGTTGTCTTCCTCGTGGGCGTCGACAGAACTGAAAATGAGGTACGGCAGCTATCTTTGATCTCTGACTTGTGGTAATCTTATATTGAAGGGGTATGTTGAATCATTGAGGAGCAGCTGGCCGAGTGGCTAGAACGCCAGGTTCTCCTTTAGGAGACCCGGGTTCAAATCCTCCATACGGTGTGGATTTTTTTTTTCTGTCGGGGGTAAAAAGAAAAACCCTAACCTGCACAGTTCCCGGCTACTGCACTAGCCTGCCGGCCCTAATTCCTCAGGCTCAAGACCCCGCTGTACTGCACTGCAAGGTATTGTAGTCAGTGTGTGACATACAGTTGAATCATAATGTACTGTTTCAACTACATAGGTACAGTCATAATGTCAGGTAGAAGATCATATAGAAAAAAAGGGGTTGGCAGTGGTGGTCAGCATGGCTGAATGGACAAGACCTCTCGTTCTTAAGCTCCCGGTGTCCTGATACTGAGGTAGCGGGTTCATTCCCTACACCTGGTCAGTTGGTCTAAAATTTTAACTTTTCCTCCTTGACTTGGGGACATAAATTACAATTACCTCTTAAGTCGGGGTGAGTTCGCCTGATGGTTGATACTGGTAATAGGGAAAGCTAATCCACACGCAAAATTATGTCCAGTGCACTAGAAGCAGTATCACGTTTACGGTACGCTTTAATTCAAAGCCAGCGAACGTAACATAAAAAGGGGGGGGGGTATTTACTGCCAAGCTGATTAACAAAAACAAAATGTGATTAGGAAGCTCGAGGAATGTAACACTACACAAATACAGATAAATGCTTCAGCCGAAGTCTTGATCGGTGACCAACAATAAAAAATCCCAAAAAGAATCGCATTTAAAAAACAGATAGAAAAAAACAAACAAATCCATATCTCAGCAAATACATTCTTGACTACTTTAATGCTGAAATAAATATTCTTATGTTTTATCTGTTTATGCTTGCTTGTGTTAACTGGCTATGAAGTCCTGTATGTCGGATGAAGGCATCCTGTTGTCCAACATCAGTGTGATGTCATACAGGACCTGAGGTTTGCGTGAGTATCCATTGTCCCATGTCTGGCTTATTGGTGTGCAGACTGGTGGGTCCTCGCCGTGCAGGCGACTTCGAAAGAATCAGCGATCCTACTACGTTAGCCAGGACTCCGAAGGGACCTGTTGCCCAGGACGCACGTCTAGGACGTGTTAGTAGGTCTTGGCCAGTATAGAACCTGGCCCTGGTGCCTTGGAAACACCTCTGCGTCCCTTCTGTTTATTATTGTTTGCTTTTCGGAGGGACACAATTGAGAGATTAAAGCCTTATCCTAGCGCAAGGTCATGAAACCTAAAGGCGACATGTCATGACAGCACATATCAGGCTCTAAGCCTTGATTGGCATCTTGTCTAGAATCAAAGCTCCGACAGGCGGTAGCTTCTGTAGCTTGGCTTGCTCCAGATGTATCGGTGTTACCTTTCCTCTGGATTAAAATAGGCAGACCGAGAGAGGCATCATGCTGCATTTAACATGTATATAATACGCTCTTCTCCGGAGAACTGTTTTCTTTAACAATAATAATAATAATAATAATAATAATAATAATAAGTCTTTATTTTCAAAGGGTTAAGAATTGGGCACGCAGGCCCGTCTGACATTCTATACAGCTGTCTGTAGGCATCAAAAGACACAGTAGCCATTTGTGTGTTCAGTACCGAAAAACCGGTAGATAGCGATGGCCAGGAGAGAATGATGCTGCAGGGAGTGACCAGAGAATCTGGCTTACACTCCAAACTCCGAGGCAAGGCCAGACAGACACATAATCAGACTAATACTGGTATTGGGACTCTTTGCTGACTGTTGAAGATGAGGACAGACCACGTATGGGAATATCCATGTGATGTTGGTTATTGACAACACAACTCTAGAACACCAGGAGCCGAGATATTTAGAGGGGAATGAATGCCCTTGCCACTTGGTAAACCACATGATGATGAAAATTCAAAAGTAATTGTACAGAATGAAAGAGAATTCTTTTTCCAAACCTGAAAGTATATTGTCTGTGTTATATCCCAGGTTGGGTGCAAGTAGTGGCTGCACTCCTTCACTATCTTTTCCTGGTGGTGTTTTTTACAATGCTCTGTGAAGGCATTGAGATTTTCAAATCTGTGACCTTCGTATTCACTTCCGAGTCCATAATACCTCAATTACTTTTAATTGCATATGGTAAGTATGTCTGTAGTTTATGCATTTGAATGTTTGCTAGTCATTTCATGTCTTTTTTTGTGTGGTGTGTATCACCTGTCTAAGCATCCCGGTGCAATAGTGAAGGGGTTACGAATGCAATTCCCAATCCTGTATACCATCTTTGAAACACAACTGCAGGAGATTTGGAAACAGATCACCTTGCGCTGATTTTCATGCAGTGGTATGAGTGCCATTTGTTAAGAAAGCAATGCAAACTACTGAATGTAAACACGTCTAGTAAACTGTTATCAGCCAAAAAATGCTGGGGTTGAATGCGACTTTCTGTAAAGAATATGCAGCTAACTTGTATCTAAGGAGAAATAAGGCATCTTCTTGCAGCTGCTAGCCTATGGGACACCCTTGGACAAGATGGAGTACTTGTTTAGTCTCCCAGACAGGGTAACGTGAAGCCATGTGTGCTGGTGGTGGGTGGAGCTTGAGAGTGCCCGACAGGTAGCTGTTGATTTTAGTCTCTAATTCATGTTTATAGGCAATGCATGAATCACCAAAAAACGAGATGGTAAGCTTTGTTAGAATATTATGCCTTCAAACTGCCTTTTTTGGATGATCTCATGTTGTTGTTGTCGTTGTTGTACTTCTTCTTCTTCTTCTCCTCCTCCTCCTCCTCCCAATGAACTATATGCCCTCAACCAGCTGACTGCAAGCCCTTTGTAGACTTGTTCATGATCGGTTGGAATTTGCAGCTACAGTTGTCTACAGGGCAGTGTAGGGTGGCAGTGTTACTATTCCTTGCTTCCCTTATGGTCCCCGCTACCCATGGAGATGCACCTGGATGCTGCTGGATAGGTCAAAGTTCTCCTACACGTGTTACTTGCGGAACATTTTGTTCTATTTGATCAGTATCATATATGTTGTTATTCTTATTCTGATGTTTATCTGTATGCATTGCCTGCAATCCTACCTACTTATCAGTCTACCATCTCTTGTCTGTTTATTGGTCTGTCTATTGGCCTGCTGATCTAACTTCCTGACTTCTACCTACCTACCTAAATACCTACCTACCTACCTACCTACCTACCTTCTCATCCTACATAGCTACCTACTCACCCATCTGTCCTGCATGCCTGCCTAATTACTTTTTTATTTCTGACTGCCTGTCTTTCTGTCTGTTTAAATTCATGTTTTCCTGTCCATATTTATTCTTTCCTTAATATCCCCCAGGTGTGCCTGTGGTTATCGTCGCTGTCTCCCTTGGTGTGACCAAAACAGAAGGATACGGCAGTAAAACCACGTACGTTAACTTCCAGCATTGTTTACATCCCAGAGCTGTATCTAGCTATCATAAACCCATTGGATGATCTCTTGTTCTTCTTCTTCTTCTTCTTCTTCTTCTTCTTCTTCTTCTTCTTCTTCTTCTTCTTCTTCTTCTTCTTCTTCTTCTTCTTCTTCTTCTTCTTCTTCTTCTTCTTCTTTTTCTTCTTCTCTTCTCTTCCTTTTCCTTCACTTCCTCCTCCTCTTCCTTCTTCTCCTCCTCCTTCCTTCTCCTCTTCCTTCTTCTCCTCTTCATTCTTCCCCTCCTCCTTCTTCCTTCTTCTCCTCCTCCTCCTCTCCAGCCTCCTCTTCCTTCTTCTTCTTCTCCTCCCCCTTTTGCCTTCTTCTTCTCCTCCTCTTCTTCCTTCTTCTTCTCATCCTCCTTCCTTCTTCTTCTCCTCCTCTTCCTTCTTCTTCTCCTCCTCTTCTTCCTTCTTCTTCTCATCCTCCTTCCTTCTTCTTCTCCTCCTCTTCCTTCTTCTTCTCCTATCTTCCTTCTTCTTCTCCCTTTCCTTTTTTTCTCCTCCTCCTCTTCCTTCTTCATCTCCTCCTCCTTCCTTCTTCTCCCCCTCCTCCTCTTCTTCTTCTTCTTCTTCTTCTTCTTCTCCTTCATTTTTCTTCTTCTCTTTCTCCTTCCTCTCCTCTTCCTTCTTCTCATCTGCAAGTTTATATAATTATTGTCATCTTCAGTTTCTCATTTGGCTTTCTCTGGAGCAGTTGTTTTCGCACTGAAGATTTTAGACTTGACTACTTGTTTTTTGATTTGTTAGTTAGTCGAAAGATCATCCTCATTGCACATCGAACCATTCAGTCCATAAGTGCTCGGATCCCCTCTTCAGCAAATCCCGCAGCGTGTAGCGGCTAACGACACCGGTTCTGTGTTGGTTTATCAATCTTCTTTGGCTTCCTGCGTAGTGTTCTTGTTTGGCCACACCTCTTTTAATTTGCTGTTCTCACAGTCTGACTATGGTTATAGATTCGCAGTCATCACTTGGTTCTCGCAAAAGTCTTACTTCTCGTAGCGCATTCAGAATGACAGCCTGGTCCATGGCGCGTCTGCCCTCCACAGTAGCCTCACCTGCGAGCTTGTCAGACCGCTCATTTCCTTGTACTCCCGCATGCCGTGGCACAATTCTCCCTCCGGCCCGCGCCGTAAAGGCCAATGACTAGATGTGATTATAATAATTATGAGATTTGAGTATAATCATAAGTACATGTGATTATACTCATTAGCTGATGTGAATATAATAATCGTGAGATTTGCGTTTAATTATCATGAGAGTTTAATCATAAGCAGATTTGAGTATACAAAATTATAATAATTATTAATTTGTTTTTCCATATGAGAACATAATTTGCTTCAATGCCATTAATATTTATGATAAAACCATCATGCTATCTTTAAACTCAGACCCCACAAATAATATGTTGCACCATTTATTGCCTGGCATATTTCGCTGCATCTCATCAGTTGCATACTGCACAGGTATATATGATATGAAGTGATTATCCCGTGGGGATAACAGATGCTCCAAATGCGAACAATACCTACATGTTTTCAGTATTTCAGCTTAATTATTATTCATATATTCACTTCAAGTGATATATAACTTAAATTAATATTCATTTATTCACTCCATATGATATATAACTCTGCAGTAAACACCTTGACGTGATGCAGCGAAATATGTCAGGCAATAAATCGTACAACCACAACCCATGATTTGTGGCTTGTGTGTGTAACTTCACTAAAGGAATGCGTTGTTTTTAACATTACCCTATCACTGAATTATCCTCCAGTTGTTGGCTGTCTGTTGACAATGGACTGATCTGGGCGTTTGTTGGTCCCGCTCTCTTGGTCATTTTGGTAGGTACAATCTATTATTAATTGTTTCATTAATGATTCCTACAAACCCGACAGTTTGTGTATTGAGCTGAGTTTCTCCAGACTCAGATTTGAGTTAGGAGGAAAACGGAGCACTTATGGGTTAAACCGTGTGTCGTGATGTTGATCCAACGACTAAACGACTAAACAAACCGGACATCCCACTTTGTGCCAACAGATTTGGGCGGGAGAGCGCAATTGGGAGGGTACAAACATTATAACCTATTGTGAGGAAATGCAACCTAAACACTAAATGTTATAGCAGGCATACCAGGCCCTAAGCCTTGGCCAGCAACTGGTCTATGATCAAAGCTCTGACGGATGGACAATTAGAGTATTGCTTTACTGATCTGGCAGCTTATGCAGCTTGTCTTGTTGCAGGCATATTGGTGTTACCTGTCTTCTGGAGTAAACTAGGCAGGCAGAGAGAGGGATCATGATGTATGGGCAACACATGGTCTCTACAATTCAGCCCAGGCTTTGTGCTATGTCTGTCTAATTTCTTTCCCCATATTTCCATTCTTCTCATTCCATTCTTATGCTTTAATGTAGTCACTATAGTGTATTCCCCATGTGTATATGTTGTGTTTTATATACTTGTTTGCTGATGAAGGCTAGTCGTCGCAACGTTCTATGTTTTTTTCCGTAATTGTGTTTGTTCTATCAAGCTGCATTATTTTGTGTTATTGCTTATTGGATCCTTATCTGTATTACACAATTTTCGTATTTTTTTTAGGCACTTATGAAAATATATGTACGCAATGAAAGTAAGTAAGACAGGGATGTGTACTCTCCCCCTGCTGTTAAGTATCTTCACATACAGAATATCCACAAAAGCAAGCCTTGACAGAACAGATTCAGAAAATTTTGAAATCTTTACTTCAGACGAAACAGCAGATCCACCCGCAATAAATGAGCTTTTATTTGCGGACGATGAGTGCCTGCTTTACAGCGACGAGAGCAGACGGTAAAATCATATTAATAAGCTGAGTTGAACATACAGCAGATATATTATGAATATTAATACAACCACATCTGAAAGTAATTGCAAGGTAGCAGATCTCCTGGTCCATTAAATGTGCTGATAATAGTACACCTCTGACGTAAGTTAACGAATTTAAATATATAGAAAGTTTGATCACAGAAGATGGCAAAATACAGAAATCGAAATAAAAAAGCAAGTGCACTTATATATCAACTATCACACATCTTGAAACATCCAAATATACCCATGTCTGCAAAATGACAGATAATAAAGAACATAATCACACTGACCCTATGTTGTCATTGTCAAACTTGGACATTATCCAAATGACATTTACGCAAAATCAACACATGCGAGATGAGATGCTCGGGAAGAGTTGCCAACAAACTATCTGAGACCGCGTAAGAAATGCTGTTATCAGACAGACTGTGGGATAAACACCTTGTAGCACATATGTTGAAAGACAGATGATCAAATGGCTCGACCATCTGGTTAAAATGAATCACTATCGCCTACCAGCACTGGCGCTACATCAAAGATCTGATACGAGAGCAAGAGGGCGCCCGAGAAGAAGATTGACGACATTAAAGACATTTACGGTCACATGGAATAACACTATCCTGTGCCACCCATTGGGCCCTGGAACGTCAACTATTCCTCCCCAAGATCCTTGATGGCAAAAATGGAAGATAATGATGATGATTAATTAGGGTCAGTAAAAGTAAAGCAATGGACCTTGCTACATGCCATGAGGCATGTTGGGTACATGGTTCAAACCCCATATCTGTTTAGGTCAGCATTAGCTCAGTCATGTGGCCAGCACTAGCTCAGTCATGTGGCCAGCACTAGCTCAGTTATGTGGCCAGCTCTAGCTCAGTCATGTGGCCAGCACTAGCTCAGTCATGTGGTCATCACTAGCTCAGTCATGTGGTCATCACTAGCTCAGTCATGTGGCCAGCACTAGCTCAGTCATGTGGCCAGCACTAGCTCAGTCATGTGGCCAGCACTAGCTCAGTCATTTGGCCAGCACTAGCTCAGTCATGTGGTCATCACTAGCTCAGTCATGTGGTCATCACTAGCTCAGTCATGTGGTCATCACTAGCTCAGTCATGTGGTCAGCCTCACCTTGGCTGCCTCTACTTCCCAAGAAATGTCCTGACGACGCCCATGTTAGGCCGAGTAAGCCGGGGAGCCCAGTTCAATTACAAACATCCGCTTTAGTGGGGATGTGAACACGGGACTGGCAGACAAGCCTGTTAGCTACTGTGATACTGTGGTTCTGTGGTACTGTGATACTGTGGCATTGTGTTACTGTGGTACTGTGATACTGTGGTAGTGTGGTACTGTGACACTATGTACTGTGGTACTGTGATTCTGTGGTACTGTGATACTATGTACTGTGGTACTGTGATACTATGTACTGTGGTACTGTGATACTATGTACTGTGGTACTGTGATACTATATACTGTGATACTATGTAATGTGGTACTGTGATACTTTGACACTATGTACTGTGATACTATGTACTGTGGTACTGTGATATTATGTACTGTGGTACTGTGATACTGTATACTGTGATACTATGTACTGTGGTACTGTGATACTATGTTCTGTGATACTATGTACTGTGGTACTGTGATACTATGTACTGTGATATTGTCGTACTGTAATAAATACTATGTACTGTGATATTGTGGTACTGTGATACTATGTACTGTGGTACTGTTATACTATGTACTGTGATACTGTATATTGTAGTACTGTGATACTATGTACTCTGGTACTGTGGTATTATGTACTGTGGTACTGTGGTACTGTGGTACTGTGATACTGTGGTACTGTGGTTCTAATGCAATAAGGTGATATTTGCAAATGTGAGCTAGGCCTAAGCCTCGCCACACATGACGTCACTACACATGACATCACTACAATGACATCACCAACATGTAATCACCACACATTACACCACCACACAAGACATCACCACACATTACACCACCACACATGACATCACCACAAATGACACAACCACACATTACATTACACATGACATCACACATGACAACAAACATGACATCACACATGAAATTACCACCCATAACATCACATATTACACCATCACACATTACCTCACCACATATTACACCACCTCATATTACATAACCACATTTACACCACCACACATTATGTTACCACATATCACTCCACCTCATATTACATAACCACATATTACACCACGACACATTACCCCACCCCACATTACACCACCTTATATTACATAACCACATATTACATAACCACATATTACACCCACCACACATTACCTCACCACATTTTTACAACACCTCATATTACATAATCACATATTATACCACCACACATTACCTTACCACATATTACACCACCGCACATTACCTCACCACATTTTTACAACACCTCATATTACATAACCACATATTACACCACCGCACATTACCTCACCACATTTTTACAACACCTCATATTACATAACCACATATTACACCACCACACATTACCTCACCACATATCACACCACCTCATATTACATCACCACATATTAGACCACCTCATATTACATCACCACATATTACACCACCTCATATTACATCACCACATATCACACCACCTCATATTACATCACCACATATTACACCACTGTCGTGGAATACTGAGAGTTAATGATTCCCAGATAGACGACTTTATACACCGACTAACCAGGTAGGAGAAGTGTTAACAAACAAAACAGTAAGGATAACCAACAACGGTGTGACCGGAGTCAATGACCACTAATGTTGACGGGTTGAAGTGTTAACGTAGAAATTACAGCGGCACAGGTCAACGAGAGTGTAGGAGGACGAGGTTAATTCACGGGTTAAAAACATCACGAAATGTCGGGTTGAGTGACCAGGCGCATGTGTTTATAGGTCAAGACACGGAAGTGCCCACCGATAGCACAGGTAACCTTCGCGTGGACAAATAGGTTTGCGACAAAGGCAGACAGCACTATGGGACAGGATCGCGGTCAGGTGATAAAGACAGGATTGAATACCCAGATAATGTCAGGTGTGTGTGGAGAGAGAGTTGGGGCGGAGAAGGAGGAGGAGAGATGGGTTACTGAGGAAAATTTCCACAGAATATTGCGGTCTATATATGACTCAGAGGGAAGGAACAAAACAATGAGGGTTTTATAAAATAACGGAAACGTTTCAGATCAGTAATTTTCCACTAACGGGGATAATGAAGTATTGACTTGAGGTGTCAAGGACTATGCGGCAAAAATGACCTATAAAGAGTAGCAACTCCTTTGTGGAAGTTAGTGTGATTCTTGATTTTCCAAGAGACAAGGGAGTAGGGAAAGGGTGGTGCGGCGTTCGGAAGAACGTTTGTGTATCTATTGTGCATTAGTACCCCCAATTCAGACAAAGATAATTATAAGGTAGTAATATATTAGAGTATAGTTTTAGCCTAGGAATATAGATGTGTGTGAATAGCATTTACCATTTCTTTCTATTAGTGGATAGTTTAGACTTTGGTGAATTCATATGTCTTATGCGGGTGTTTACTTGGAAGCCTTGTCATTATGGCTGGAGAAGGACACTTGCATAGGTAGTAGTAAGGGGCGGACGCTTATCACGGGATCTGTTATACTTCTCCACAGGTTCCAATCTCCTAGTGAAAGCAGAGAAGAGATGAAGAGTACTACACTTGAACAAATAAAGTACTTACTTAGAACCAAACAGAACACAGACAAGTTTTAAGATGAAGAAAGGATAAAGTAAAGTCAAATACAGAACACTGTATGCTCAAACGAATATACCCCTAAAACACTTAAAAGGAAAAGATGTTAACCTGTGGCAAGCAGGGATACTTACAACTACATACGTCTTGTATGCATAGTGAAGAAAGAATTAGTTAGTTAGTTAGTCTTTCCTCTTGAGCCTAAGGCGGCGCATAGGGCAGAAGTCCTGTCTCTCCATGCCTGGCGGTTCGCTGCTATCTGTTGTAGATCTTGGATATTTACTTGGCCATTGAATGAGCCTTCTCTAATGATGGTTCTACGCAGGGTCTCTCTTGGTCTTCCCCGTTTTCTTTTCCCTACCGGTGACCATATGAGGGCTTGGTAGGGGAGTCTTGTCTTGTCCATTCTGAGTACATGGCCGATGTAGTTCCAACGGCGTCTTCTTATGAAATTGGATACTGTATCTTGCTTAGTCTCTTGTCTTATTTGCGAATTGGTTCTGAAGTCTGTCCAGTGGATGTTTAGAAGTCTTCTAAGACATTTGTTCTCAAAATTGTCTAATTTTTTATCTAAAGCTACCGTTGATTTCCAACTTTCACATCCATACGTTAACACTGGAATCACACAAGAGTTGAAGATTTTAAGTTTTGTGTGTTTGCTGAGTGTCTTTGACTTCCAGATGTTTGACAGTTTGTTGAAGGCACTAGATGCCAGTGCGATTCTAGTTGATATTTCTGGTGTTGAGTCCCCTGTGGATGTCATTTTGCTTCCTAGGTATGTGAAGCTGTTGACTTTTTCAAGAACGTAGCTGTTCAATTTGGTCTCATCTGAACTGTTGGTAAGATCAATAGTCTTTGTTTTTGTGGTGTTAATTTGGAGACCAATTTGCCCTGAAACATTTTGGAGGTGGTTTATTTTCTCTTGAGCATCCGGATGTGTTGAACTCAAAAGCACTATGTCGTCGGCAAAGTCCAGGTCTTCTAGAATTTTGTCAACCCAATGAATACCCATATTTGTGTTGCTTGTGCATTTGCGCATGACCCAATCGATAGCTATTCCAAAAAGCATCGGTGATAAGACACAACCCTGTTTCACTCCTGTTTCGACTGAGAACCAGTCAGAGTTGCCTGTTTCTGTTCTTACGCAGCAACGTGTCTCTTTGTAGAAAGATTTTATGACGTTGGTATATTTGGTAGGAAAACCATAGATGTTAAGTAGATTCCAAAGTGAAGGACGGTGGATGCTGTCGAAGGCTTTTTGAAAGTCGACAAAGTTTGTGATTAATTTCGACTGGAATTCTACGGAGTCTTCAATGATTATTCTGAGGGTGAAAATGTGGTCTATGCATGACCGTTTTGGTCTGAAGCCTGCTTGTTCTTCTCTGAGCCTTTCATCTATCGCCTTTTTCAATCTCTCAAGTAACATGCTACAAAAAAGTTTTCCTGGTACTGACAATAGAGTGATACCACGCCAATTATTGCAATCAGACATATCGCCCTTTTTAGGCAGTTTGAAAATTACACCATCTTTCCACTGTTGTGGTGGGGATTCGCTTTGCCAGATTTCATTGATCAGCTGTAACAAACGTTGTAAGGTGTTCTCATCTGCTGCTTTGAGCATTTCTCCTGAGATTTCATCTTCACCAACAGCTTTGTTGTTCTTCAATTTTTTGGTGGCTGCTTTAATCTCTTCCATGGTGAATGACTCGCAGGAGGCATCCAGTGGGGGCATAGTAATTTCTCCATCCAGGTTCGGAACAGTGTCAGAACTGTAGAGAAAGAATAGACAAGTAAAAACATTGCTAGTAATAAAAGACAATAGGAAGAACTGTGACGATGTGGTGTTTTTTCGATGTTGGATACTTACCGTCATGAAACAGATCCGGGCGCATGCATAAACTTACGGGACTTTTATTACGGTACAGTGAATCAGGGGTGAACAGTTTTGTTTCATGCAATAACGGATTTACCATCAGATTCAGCATGCGGATCATCCAGGGTGAGCTCTGTCCTGTTTGATGTGCTGTCCTGTGATCTTGAAGAATGAATGGGCGAGAAGCAACACAGCTGATAGACATTCAGAGTTCTTTCTAGCACCAACATAGAATACACTATCAACTACGCTTACAAAATCCATATATACTCCAGACATAGTTTTTTATTAATAAATCTTTTGTTTATCGTTGAAAGGAACTGTTGTCGGAGTATGTGTTGAGGGAATAACAGAGAGAGTGAAAGAAATAGATATATGGAAAGGAAGACAGAAGGGAGGAGTGTAGACCAAAGTCAGTCAATAATCCCAACAGATAATAAGTTTGAAGATGTGCTTGTTGATTCCTACTTCCTCTCGGGAAAATAACAGGACAACCACCTCATATTACATCACCACATATTACACCACCTCATATTACATCACCGTATATTACACCACCTCATATTACATCACCACATATTACATAACCACATATTACACCACCTCATATTACATCACCACATATTACACCACCTCATATTACATCACCACATATTACAACACCTCATATTACATCACCACATATTACACCACCTCATATTACATCACCACATATTACAACACCTCATATTACATCACCACATATTACAACACCTCATATTACATCACCACATATTATACTACGACACATTACCTTACCACATATTACACCACCTCATATTATACTACGACACATTACCTTACCACATATTACATCACCTGATATTACTTAATCACATATTACACCACCTCACATTACATAACCACATATTACACCACCTGATATTACTTAATCACATATTACACCACCTCATATTACATCACCACATATTATACTACGACACATTACCTTACCACATATCACACCACCTCATATTACATCACCACATATCACAGGCACCTCATATTACATCACCATCATATTACACCACCTCATATTACATCACCACATATTACACCACCTCATATTACATCACCACATATTACACCACCTCATATTACATCACCACATATTATACTACGACACATTACCTTACCACATATTACACCACCACACATTACCTTACCACATATTATACCACCACACATTACCTTACCACATATCACACCACCTCATATTACATCACCACATATTACACCACTTCATATTACATCACCACATTCTACACCACCTCATATTACATCACCACATATTATACTACGACACATTACCTTACCACATATTACACCACCTGATATTACTTAATCACATATTACACCACCTCACATTACATAACCACATATTACACCACCTCATATTACATCACCACATATTACACCACCTCATATTACATCACCACATATTACACCACCTCATATTACATCACCACACATCACACCACCTCATATTACATCACCACATATTACACCACCTCATATTACATCACCACATATTACACCACCTCATATTACATCACCATATATTACACCACCTCATATTACATCACCACATATTACACCACCTCATATTACATCACCACATATTACACCACATCATATTACCTTACCACATATTACACCACCACTATATTACTTATCACAGATATTACACCACCACACATTACATCACCACATATTACACCACCTCACATTACCTCACCACATATTACACCTGACATCACACATGGCATCACACATGACACCACTACACATTACATCATCACATATTACATCACCACACATAACACCACGACATATGTCATCACCACACATGACATCATGAACATTTATTGTCCAGGATTTTGTTCAGAAGTTCATGTACATTGAACACTTGTCTTCACAGATAAACTGTATAGTTTTAATCCGAGTGTTGAGAATCATGCAGCAATCACAGCACATGATGGTTAAAACTGCAAAACAAAGAACGAAGTAAGTGTCATGTTTTTCCAAGAATCTGTCTCAGTTAATACCTGCTTTAAGTTAGTACCGAATGTTGGGCAGCGCTCACCAAACCAAACACTCCACATTGTTCCGGTGGCTTCCACCAAAGAGTGCAATTGGAAGAGTATAAACCTTACCCTAGTGCGAGGAAATGCAACCTAAAGACTAAATGTCATGGCAGAGCAGACCAGGCCCTCAGCCTTGGTCGGCAACTGGTCTAGGATTGAAGCTCCAACAGGTGGACAAATAGAGCATTGCTTTGCTGATCCGACAGCTTCTGTAGCCTGTTTCATTCCAGATGTATTGGTGTTACCTTTCCTCGGGAGTAAACTACACTTTGTACTATGGAGAGGTATAACTCCATCCATGATCTGGTTATAATTATGCCTTTTTTTTTTTTGGAAGCACGATTAACAGACTGTTGTCTGTCAAGACAGCAAAGCATCAGTGTCTCTCACTTAATCTAACAAAACAGAAAAACAGAAGTAATGGCAATGACAAAGACACCTATATCTTCCTAAATGCAGCATCAAATTGAATGGAGCTTGTCTGAAACAAGTCAATGTATTTAAGTATTTAGGTACTTTAACATCAGCAGATGAAAGATATATGTCATCTGTAGATGACAGACAGGTAATTTGACATCAGCAGATGAAAGATGTATATCATCTGTAGATGACAGACAGGCACTTTAACTTCAGGAGTCGGAAGATGCATCAAGGAAGTTAAATTTAAACTAGCCAAACAAAAGCATAATTTTCACAAGATTAAGAATATTCTTTGCAATTTGCCTCGATCAGTGACGGTGAGAAAAAGATTGATTAAAAACCATATCAATCCAATCCAGATGTACAAGAATATTCTCTGCAATTTGTCTCTGTCAGTGACGGTGAGAAAAAGATTGATTAAAAACCATATCAATATAATCCAGATGTACAAGAATATTCTCTGCAATTAGTCTCTGTCAGTGATGGTGAGATAAAGATTGATTAAAAACCATATCAATCCAATCCAGATGTATTGGAATAAATCATGGACAAGTAGCAGACTTGTGAGGAATTATGTGGCGGCTGTGGCGATGTAATTATAGAAGAATGATGAGAACACATGGACGGCTGGACAGAACATTGAGGATATCTAGAAAGAAGTTCACTCACAAAGGGAACTGGTTACTGGCATTAGAAGAAGTCCTCATTCTTTGGGCATGTCATAAGAAGGGGCAAGCTGGAGTATGTCATCACAACAGGAGAGGACATTCTGGAAGTTTGACATCATGACAAGGAGGAACATCAATATCTGACATGGTTGATAGTTCATGAGACATAAGGCTGTTGACAGAATTGACACAAACAATATGTGCGTCAAAAGAAATCCACAGCTCACAGTTTCGCACCAAGCATTCAACTACAGTAGATAGGCAATGAAACAGGGTCCTGCATGTCTGACTGTGAAAAGTGCACTAGAAAACTGTGCCCGGAGACAAACAGCCCTCCAAGGGCTTACCAATCCACCTGCCTAGTTGCCTTTTTGGTCTGGTAGTCCACATCATCTCATCTCGTTCTTCTTGTAGCTTGCAGTGTCGAGGTGAAACATAAACAGCGGGAGAGTGCCCGTCCATTATCTCTTGTTCCTGTTGTATCTTGTGGTGTCGAGGTGAAGCATAAACAGCGGGAGAGTGCCCGTCCATCATCTCTTGTTCCTGTTGTACCTTGCGGTGTCGAGGTGAAGCATAAGCAATGGGAGAGTGCCAGTTTATGGGCTTCATATATCGAGATTCCCATGGACTCTGTTATTCCCCCTGTCCATCATTTACATAGTCGGCCTCTTCTGATTCCGATTGGTCTGTACATCATTGCTTGTTGTGGTATACTGCCAGTCTGTAGTTATATGGCCGAAACATTATTATACTGGATCCAACATGACATACTGGTTAGTGCAACTGCTTTCCAAGACATTGGTATTGGTTCAATCCCCAGCAGTGATTGAATGATTGTTTCCCACCAGAATTGTTTCTAGCCAGTATGACCCAGGGTTCGCGGAAGACCCATAACATGGGCATTGTATATGTTAAAGAATTGTCTGGGAGTTAGCTGGGAAGCCTGCCAGCCTGATGGTTCGGTCACCATCGAGGTGGATTTTTAAACTTGGTCAGGGCTCTCCCAGGTCGACCCAGCGTAAAATGGGAACCAGGAAATGTCATGGGAAGTAGAAGCAGCCGGCTTGATATTGACCCCATGACCTCTGGAGTGGGAAGTAGAAGCAGCCGGCTTGATATTGACCCCATGACCTCTGGAGTGGGAAGTAGAAGCAGCCGGCTTGATATTGACCCCATGACCTCTGGAGTGGGAAGTAGAAGTAGCCGGCTTGATATTGACCCCATGACCTCTGGAGTGGGAAGTAGAAGCAGCCGGCTTGATATTGACCCTATGACCTCTGGAGTGGGAAGTAGAAAAAGCAGCCGGCTTGATATTGACCCCATGACCTCTGGAGTGGGAAGTAGAAGTAGCCGGCTTGATATTGACCCCATGACCTCTGGAGTGGGAAGTAGAAAGCAGCCGGCTTGATATTGACCCCATGACCTCTGGAGTGGGAAGTAGAAGTAGCCGGCTTGATATTGACCCCATGACCTCTGGAGTGGGAAGTAGAAGCAGCCGGCTTGATATTGACCCCAGTGACCTCTGGAGTGGGAAGTAGAAGTAGCCGGCTTGATATTGACCCCATGACCTCTGGAGTGGGAAGTAGAGCAGCCGGCTTGATATTGACCCTATGACCTCTGAGTGGAAGTAGAAGCAGCCGGCTTCTATGACACCCCATGACCTCTGAGTGGGAAGTAGAGGCAGCCGGCTGATATTGACCCCATGACCTCTGGAGTGGGAAGTAGAAGTAGCCGGCTTGATATTGACCCCATGACCTCTGGAGTGGGAAGTAGAAGCAGCCGGCTTGATATTGACCCCATGACCTCTGGAGTGGGAAGTAGAAGTAGCCGACTTGATATTGACCCCATGACCTCTGGAGTGGGAAGTAGAAACAGCCGGTTTGATATTGACCCCATGAATCTGGAGTGGGAGTAGAAACGCCGGTTTGGATATTGACCCCATGACCTCGGGAGTACCTACTGGTATGTATATTGTTGTTGTTGTTTGTCCATCAAGAATGATGATGATCATTCATTTCATCCAGTGGGGTTGAAAATATGGAGCCGTGAGTTCTAAGATGCCCACATTGTCAAAGAACATTTCGAGTCAAAATAGGCCTTATCAGCCATCTTAGAACTGGTATGTATAAATATGGATCTGGTAGTGTCTGCTTGTTATGTCTTTACATGCATTGGGCATATGGTGCTAGATCCATATTTGTATAGATCTGTGGGTGATGGATCTGTATCACCCCATTCACATTTCCTTGCTAAGATTTGATTGGTACCCATGTTAAGTTGAGTCATCAACATTGGGAGCTCAGATCAGTTTGACAAATCAGAATCCAGTTCAAACCCATGAGCACCAGTCAGTAGTCACTACGCTTACCGTGGCTCCCTGCTTTCTTACTTTCTTCATCATCAAGTGCCCTGCCAGCTGGCGTAGGCGTTCATGTCTCTCCACAGATCTCGATCTTTGGTGTTCTGGATCAACTCTGCTGATGATATTCCTCCTTGCCACTGTCTCAGTCCATCCAGCATCATTTCTTTGGTCTGTCCTCTGCCTCTTTTCCCATTGATTTTTCCAGTTGTCACGATGTTCTCCAATGACTGTCTTCTTATCACATGATCAAAAAAATCTGTTTGTCTCTTTCTTATTGTTGTATATGATGTTCTGGTTTCATTAGCCTCTTTCAGGCAATCGTTAGTTACTCTGGCAGTCCAAAGATTTCACAACATTCGTCCAGGAACCACATCTTTATTGCTTCCAAGTTCTTCCTAACTTGTTCATTTACAATCTAAGATTCACTGCCATACAGCAAACCACGTTCTATACAGCATTTCATCGCTCTCTTGCTTACATTCAGTGATAGTGAGTTATTTCATAATATACTCATCATGTTCTGAAATTCTTTTCCTTGCCTTATTCTGTTCTTAATCACATTCATCCATCTTCCATCTGATGTTATAATTGCCTCTAGGTATTTACATTTATCCACTTGCTTTAGCATTTTCCCATCTATTGTTATCTCACATTTTGGTGTCACCATTTGCATTTTGGTCACTTGAAACGTCACGAAAGTTTGGAGAGAACAATAATGGAAGGGTATATGCCTGGGAAGAGAGGAAGAGGAAGGCCAAAGAGAAGATGGGTGCAGGATGTGGCGGATGATCTCGAGATGGGTGTATCAGGACATCTTGCTTGTGATCGAGAAGCTTTCCGGAAGGTTGTTATGGGAGCGAGGTTCTGCAAAGGACATGCTTCTGAATGAATGATTTGCATTGAAATAACTATTGTTTCGATTTTCTTGATATTCAAAAACTTATTTTACCATAATTATTTATTTATTTTTACAGGTCTGTGGTCAGAACTATATTTGTCTTATCGCCCTTGCTAGGGGTCACCTGGGTGTTTGGAGTGCTGTCAGTCAGCGAGGAGACTGTTGTATTCCAGTATCTGTTTGCCATATTCAATTCCTTGCAGGTTTGTATACATGCAGGCTTCTGTTATATTAATTAGCCTTTATTTATTGATAGGCAATGAGTGATTGCCCTTCTCCCTGGTCTAGGGGTTACACGACTTTCTCCGTAATCCCGTATACTCTCGTGAGTAACGTGGCGTGCGCGGGAATCGGTAGTGGTTCTCTCTGCGTAGGTAACTTACGGGTTATGTGAGCCGGTCGCTCAGAAAGCAATGGCAAACTACTGAGCGTTATCTTGCCAAGAAGTCAACAATCAGCTGAAAGATGCTGGTGTTGACAGCGATGTCCTGTAAAGGATATGCGAACAACTCCCCCCCCCCCCCCACCCCCAAAAAATGAGTGATTGTGGTAAAGATGGAAAGTGAGAAGTTAAAGTGTTTCAAGGAGTTAAAAGAGGTTAAAATGTTTCCAGGAATTAAAGTGTTTCAAGGTGTGAATAGAAGTTAAAACATTTCAAGGAGTTAACAGAAGTTAACTTGTTTCACGGAGTTAAACAAAGACTGGGGGATTGATCCTATTTGGTTTGGTCTTCTTCCGCAGTGACCTGCCAAACGTGCCACAAACCAGCAATAGTATCAACTACACAATCAAAACAATCTACTTGTATTTTAGCATTCAGTAGTTTAACAGATTCAGTGTCAAAAAATTGCAGGTTTAGACCAAACAAAATGGATTGTGAAAAATGGGAAGAAGGTCACAGTTAGAATTTAAAAGTTGTTAATATGGTAGAAGACATGTTCTATTATAATGCAATGACATCATTTTGGTGATATATAAGCCGATGGCATATACATAACATCACTTAAGGCAATAAATCATTCCAAGGCACTTAATAACTTAACTTTATTTCATTTATGCATTTCAGGGGCTGTTTATTTTCATCTGCTACTGTCTGTTAACCCCACAGGTTAGTTTGTTGCAATCATTGTGCTGTGTTGTGCTTTTTTAACTTTATTAACTGATATTGCTTGTGTGGGTAAAAAGCCACTTTACTTGCATGTTTATTTGTGAAGGAACACTTTAATGGCACTTTTGATTGTAAATTACCACTTTGATTAAACTTTTGTTTGTAAATTACCACTTTTATTACACTTTTGTTTTTCGATTAATCTTTTGTTTGTACATTATCACTTTGATTACACTCTTGTTTGTGAAATGTTGCTTTAATTTAATTTGTGTTTATTGACATCACCACCAAGTGAGTGTCACTTGGTCTATAAAAGTCTGGGGTTAGCACCATATACTCAATAGTACCCTCTAGACGACTTTATGTTGCCAACCATTTTTCATGTATGTGCATATATGTGATATTGTTGAAGTGAGCACAACAAATTAATTTCCAATCTTCAACAATAATACAGTAACTGCGGCATTGCATTGGTTAAAACCCATAGATGGAGAAAAATGAGATTGCGGGGAATCAGCAGTGTTTCTGGAAGAATCTCAAAACTGAGAGGGAAGACAAGGAGAGCTTTCAATAAGATAGCGGTGGGAACTATTAGTAGTATAACTCTTCGCTAACCGTTGAATGAGGGGACGGAGCGCGTATGGGAATGACCTAAGTGCAGTGATGTAGGTTCTTAGCTCAACGTAACTCAACATATATAGACACACAAAGTTATAAAATAGCTAATCAGCAGAGTTATAAAATAGCTAATCAGCAGTGTTTCTGGAAGAATCTCAAAACTGAGAGGGAAGACAAGGAGAGCTTTCAATAAGATAGCGGTGGGAACTATTAGTAGTATAACTCTTCGCTAACCGTTGAATGAGGGGACGGAGCGCGTATGGGAATGACCTAAGTGCAGTGATGTAGGTTCTTAGCTCAACGTAACTCAACATATATAGACACACAAAGTTATAAAATAGCTACCTGACATTTTTCCAAGCTGGGGAAGGAGGAAAGAAAACAAACATATCACCTAATCTCATATTACCATGAATTAAAACATGTGAAAGCTGATGTGAGTTTAGATGAACTTTACTTTAATGTTTAGGTCCGAGATGGATTCAAGGCCTTGAGACGGAAATACCGCGCCAAATCATTCGACTCCAACCAGAGGGTGGTATCAAGCTCGTTCAGTGTAAGCAGCGTTGAATGCCTCATTCTTGTATCATTTTGTTGATCGAATTTCTCTGTCGGAGTATCTGGGTCAGAAAATATGCACTCGAAAATATGGTATATGTATATGTATTCTCTCTTCTCTTCAGCATTCCGAGCCATTGAGGTTCTTTGCTGCAGATACATGCCGTCTCCATTTGTCTCTCTGTTTGACCTTCTTTTGCCAGTCGCTGATTCCAAGTGCTTGTAGGTCTGTATGTATATTATCTCTCCACTGTCTTCTTGGTCTACCTCAGGGTCTACGGTCATTTATTTCCTGAGTGTGAGTTTTGTTTCTCTATTATCTTCCATTCTTTCTATATGCCCCAGCCATTGCAGTCTATTAGCCTTTATGATACCAGTGATTAGCGGGGACTTAAACAGAACATAAATGTCTTTGTTGCTTCTTCTTTTCCACTCTCCATTTTGTGTATCCCTAATGGGCCCAAAGATGCGTCTTAAGACTTTGTTCTCAAAGGTTTGTAACAAGGCTTCGTCTCCTTTAGTTGTAGGCTACTATATGTAAATCTATATGTATATATATATATATATATATATATATATATATATATATATATATATATATATATCATTGCACCTCGTGTTATCCCATTTGGCTCAGTCTATTTCCGCAGCGAACTGCTGAAAGCGTTGCACAATGCACAAACTCCGTGGCTCCAGCCTGAGTCAGACCACTTCACCACGGAGACTCCCAGTGTATATACATAAGTGGTATATTTTATGTTTGTTTTTTTTAGCATATCCTTTTACAGGACTTAGCTGTCAACACCAGCATCTTTCAGCTGTATGTTGATCTCTTGGCAAGATTACGCTCAGTAGTTTGCCATTGTTTTCTGAGCGGCCGGCTCACATACCCCGCAAGTTACCGATGCGATTCGAACCACCGCTGATTTGAACCGTCATCACGTTACCTGACGAGAGTATACGAGATTACGGAGAAAAGTCATAACCTCTAAGCCACGAAGCCGGCATATTTTATGTATGAGTGGTATATTATAGATATATGAGAAGTACATGTATATGAGTTATATATTAGATATGTACACACGCTACACATCTATCCATCACTTATATTAGATAGTTACTTCCTCTACACATCTATTTGTCACTTATATTAGATAGTTACTTCCTCTACACATCTATCCCTCACTTGTATTACATATGTACTTCCTCTACACATCTATCCCTCACTTGTATTACATATGTACTTCCTCTACACATCTATCCCTCACTTGTATTACATATGTACTTCCTCTACACATCTATCCCTCACTTGTATTACATATGTACTTCCTCTACACATCTATCCCTCACTTGTATTACATATGTACTTCCTCTACACATCTATCCCTCACTTGTATTACATATGTACTTCCTCTACACATCTATCCCTCACTTGTATTACATATGTACTTCCTCTACACATATATCCATCACTTATATTAGATAGTTACTTCCTCTACACATCTATTCGTCACGTCAATTAGATATGTACTCCCTCTACACATCTATCCCTCACTTGTATTACATATGTACTTCCTCTACACATCTATCCCTCACGTCAATTAGATATATTTACTCCCTCTACACATCTATCCCTCATTTCTGTTAGATATGCACTCCCTCTACGCCTCTATCCCTCACTTATACGTACCACATCAAGAGATGGACCAACAGCAGTCTGACAGAATGCGTAATCATGGCGAGGGACAGACAGAGTTGGAGATCCATTGCAGCCAACCTTAATTGTGGGGGGCAGCACCTGATTGATTTATTGATTGATTGACTGACTGACTGATTGATTGGTTTTATCCAGAAAATAGTTATTGTAGGCACTGGGTGGAAGTCTACTGACAATAAAATGACTAAAATCCACGCAGGAGACTGACCTAGAGGAATCCTGACCTGTGGGATTCATGACCTGGGGGAATCCTGACCTGGAAAAATCCTGACCTAGAGGAATTCTGATCTGAAGGAGACTTGACTTTGAGGAATCCTGACCTAGAGGAATCCAGATCTGGAGGAAACTTGACTTTGAGGAATCCTGACCTAGAGGAATCCTGATCTGGAGGATTCATGACCTGCGGGAAACCTGACCTGGAGGATTCATGACCTGGGGGAATCCTGACCTGGAGGAATCCTGACCTGAAGTATTCATGACTTGGGGGAATCCTGACCTGGAGGAATCCTGCCCTGGAGGATTCATGACCTGGGGGAATCTTGACCTGGAGGAATCCTGACCTAGAGGATTCATGACCTGGGGGAATCCTGACCTGGAAAAATTCTGACCTAGAGGAATTCTGACCTGGTGATTCATGACCTGGAGGAATCCTGACCTGGAGGATTCATGACCTGGGGGAATCCTGATATGAAGGAATCCTGAACTGACCTGGAGCAGATCAGACCAATCCAACCCTAATCCCAGCCAGTCCTTATGAGATGTGCTCAGTCATGACCTAATTATATCATAACATGACTCTTCCCTTCCCCCCCAGCTTCCAGTACTGGTTTTGTGCACCCAATTGGTTGCTGAGCTAGGAAAGGGATAGGACAATCCCACAACACAGTCCGTATAGCGATAGTACTTTAGCATTAGATTGGGGAGACAGTGTTTATTCACCAACCTCACTCAGATAGAGGCAGGCACTCGTCAGGGTTCACATTTCCTGAATGTAGGTCAGCATGGTTGAAGGGATAAGAACACATGTTCTTAAACATCCGGTGTGCTGATGCCGAGGTAAGGGGTTCAACCCCTACACCGGACAGTTGGACTAAAATGTTGACCTGTTGTCCTGGACTTGGTGACGTACATTACAAGTACCTCTGAAGTCGGAGTGGGTTCGCCTGATGGCGAGGGACACTGGTAATAGGGAAAGCTAATCCACAAGCAAAATTCAACCTAGCATTACTTGAAGTAGTGTGTGTGCACTATGCTTGAGTTCAAAGCGAGTGAGCGCCCCCCCCCCCCCCCCCCCCCCCCCCCCAAAAAAATAATTCCTGAATGCCAGTGCGTCAGACTGAAGAGTTGAAACTCTTTTTAAATAGATGATGAAGTATGAGGCTAGAAACAATGGGTGCGGAAGAACAAGAAGAAGATGAACAAGAAGGGGAAGAAGAAGATCAAGAGAAAGAAGAAGAAGAGGGCAATGAAGATGAGGGGGAAGAATAGCTAGAAGAGGAAGACAGTTATTATTAATCTTCTTTGCTTAAGAGATTATTGTGATACGTAATTTATGGTACGACATTTAAAAATGCTCTCAGAATGACCTGAATGATACATGTGTTTGAACTTCTATCTAACAGGGGAAGTATTCAGAGTCCGAGTCCGCTTCACACAATCACAAGAAAAGTGAGTTTTTGTGTTGCCTGTTTGTATCCACCAATTTGCAGTCTTCTTTTCTTTTTTATTTCACCTTTTCTCTCTCTCTCTCTCTCTCTCTCTCTCTCTCTCTCTCTCTCTCTCGTCTCTCATCTCTCTCTCTCTCTCTCTCTATCTCTATCTCTCTCTCTCTCTCTCTCTCTCTCTCTCTCTCCCCCAATTGAGGAGAAGGCCCTGAACCAATTCATGCCCTTCTGTCCTTAGCTGTCCCATGCAGATCCCTCCATGTCCACATCATATTACTCATTTCTGTTTCCACTTTTCTTCTCCCTGTGGTTTCATGTCTTCCTCTATTTCTGTCTACTTCTCCCTGTGGTTTCATGTCTTCCTCTATTTCTTTCTACTTCTCCCTGTGGTTTCATGTCTTCCTCTATTTCTTTCTACTTCTCCGTGTGGTTTCATGTCTTCCTCTATTTCTGTCTACTTCTCCCTGTAGTTTCATGTCTTCCTCTATTTCTGTCTACTTCTCCGTGTGGTTTCATGTCTTCCTCTATTTCTGTCTACTTCTCCCTGTGGTTTCATGTCTTCCTCTATTTCTGTCTACTTCTCCCTGTGGTTTCATGTCTTCCTCTATTTCTTTCTACTTCTCAGTCTGGTTTCATGTCTTCCTCTATTTCTGTCTACTTCTCCCTGTGGTTTCATGTCTTCCTCTATTTCTGTCTACTTCTCCGTGTGGTTTCATGTCTTCCTCTATTTCTGTCTACTTCTCCGTGTGGTTTCATGTCTTCCTCTATTTCTGTCTACTTCTCTGAGTAGGTTCATGTCTTCCCCTATTTCTGTCTACTTCTCCCTGTGGTTTCATGTCTTCCTCTATTTCTGTCTACATCTCCCTGTGGTTTCATGTCTTCCTCTATTTCTGTCTACTTCTCTGTGTGGTTTCATGTCTTCCTCTATATCTGTCTACATCTCCCTGTGGTTTCATGTCTTCCTCTATTTCTGTCTACTTCTCCATGTGGTTTCATGTCTTCCTCTATTTCTGTCTACTTCTCTGTGTGGTTTCATGTCTTCCTCTATTTCTGTCTACTTCTCCCTGTGGTTTCATGTCTTCCTATATTTCTATCTACTTCTCTGTGTGGTTTCATGTCTTCCTCTATTTCTATCTAGTTCTCCGTGTGGTTTCGTGACTTCCTATATTTATGTCTACTTCTCTGTGTGGTTTCATGTCTTCCTCTATTTATGTCTACTTCTATGTGTGGTTTCATGTCTTCCTCTATTTATGTCTAGTTCTCCGTGTGGTTTCGTGACTTCCTCTATTTATGTCTACTTCTCTGTGTGGTTTCATGTCTTCCTCTATTTCTGTCTACTTCTCTGTGTGGTTTCATGTCTTCCTCTATTTCTATCTAGTTCTCCGTGTGGTTTCATGACTTCCTCTATTTCTGTCTACTTCTCTGTGTGGTTTCATGTCTTCCTCTATTTCTGTCTACTTCTCCCTGTGGTTTCATGTCTTCCCCTATTTCTGTCTACTTCTCCATGTGGTTTGATGTCTTAATCTATTTCTGTCTACTTCTCCGTGTGGTTTCATGTCTTCCTCTATTTCTGTCTACTTCTCCCTGTGGTTTCATGTCTTCCCCTATTTCTGTCTACTTCTCCCTGTGGTTTCATGTCTTCCTCTATTTCTGT
The DNA here is from genome assembly GCA_014155875.1 of Cepaea nemoralis. NCBI lineage: Eukaryota > Metazoa > Mollusca > Gastropoda > Stylommatophora > Helicidae > Cepaea > Cepaea nemoralis. Next base: position 88,961 of record JACEFZ010016930.1, on the reverse strand, counting down.
GTACTTCTCTGTGTGGTTTCATGTATTCCACTATTTCTATCTAGTTCTCCGTGTGGTTTCGTGACTTCCTCTATTTATGTCTACTTCTCTGTGTGGTTTCATGTCTTCCTCTATTTATGTCTACTTCTCTGTGTGGTTTCATGTCTTCCTCTATTTCTATCTAGTTCTCCGTGTGGTTTCGTGACTTCCTCTATTTATGTCTACTTCTCTGTGTGGTTTCATGTCTTCCTCTATTTATGTCTACTTCTCTGTGTGGTTTCATGTCTTTCTCTATTTCTATCTAGTTCTCCGTGTGGTTTCGTGACTTCCTCTATTTCTGTCTACTTCTCTGTGTGGTTTCATGTCTTCCTCTATTTCTGTCTACTTCTCCCTGTGGTTTCATGTCTTCCCCTATTTCTGTCTACTGCTCCGTGTGGTTTCATGTCTTCCTCTATTTCTGTCTACTTCTCCGTGTGGTTTCATGTCTTCCTCTATTTCTGTATACTTCTCCCTGTGGTTTCATGTCTTCCCCTATTTCTGTCTACTTCTCCCTGTGGTTTCATGTCTTCCTCTATTTATGTCTACATCTCTGTGTGGTGGTTTCATGTCTTCCTCTATTTCTGTCTACTTCTCCCTGTGGTTTCATGTCTTCCTCTATTTCTGTCTACATCTCCCTGTGGTTTCATGTCTTCCTCTATTTCTGTCTACTTCTCTGTGTGGTTTCATGTCTTCCTCTATTTCTGTCTACATCTCCCTGTGGTTTCATGTCTTCCTCTATTTCTGTCTACTTCTCTGTGTGGTTTCATGTCTTCCTCTATTTCTGTCTACATCTCCCTGTGGTTTCATGTCTTTCTCTATTTCTGTCTACTTCTCCGTGTGGTTTCATGTCTTCCTCTATTTCTGTCTACTTCTCTGTGTGGTTTCATGTCTTCCTCTATCTCTGTCTACTTCTCCCTGTGGTTTCGTGTCTTCCTCTATTTCTGTCTACTTCTCTGTGTGGTTTCATGTCTTCCTCTATTTCTGTCTACATCTCCGTGTGGTTTCGTGTCTTCCTCTATTTCTGTCTACTTCTCTGTGTGGTGTCATGTCTTCCCCTATTTCTGTCTACTTCTTCCTGTGGTTTCATGTCTTCCTCTATTTATGTCTACTTCTCCCTGTGGTTTCATGTCTTCCCCTATTTCTGTCTACTTCTCCCTGTGGTTTCATGTCTTCCTATATTTCTGTATACTTCTCAATGTGTTTTCATGTCTTCCTCTATTTCTTGCTACTTCTCCATGTGTTTTCATGCCTTCCTCTATTTCTGTCTACTTCTCCATGTGTTTTCATGTCTTCCTCTATTTCTGTCTACTTCTCTGTGTGGTTTCATGTCTTCTTCTATTTCTATCTACTTCTCCATGTAGTTTCACGTCTTACTCTATTTCTGTCTACTTCTCCATGCAGTTTCATGTCTTCCCCTATTTCTGTCTACTTCTGCCTGTGGTTTCATGTCTTCCTCTATTTCTGTCTACTTCTCCCTGTGGTTTCATGTCTTCCCCTATTTCTGTCTACTTCTCCCTGTGGTTTCATGTCTTCCTCTATTTCTGTATACTTCTCAATGTGTTTTCATGTCTTCCTCTATTTCTTGCTACTTCTCCATGTAGTTTCACGTCTTCCTCTATTTCTGTCTACTTCTCCATGCAGTTTCACGTCTTCCCCTATTTCTGTCTACTTCTCTGTGTGGTTTCATGCCTTCCTCTATTTCTGTCTACTTCTCTGTGTGGTTTCATGTCTTCCTCTATTTCTGTCTACTTCTCCCTGTGGTTTCATGTCTTCCCCTATTTCTGTCTACTTCTCCCTGTGGTTTTATGTCTTCCTCTATTTCTGTATACTTCTCCATGTGTTTTCATGCCTTCCTCTATTTCTGTCTACTTCTCCATGTAGTTTCATGTCTTCCTCTATTTCTGTCTACTTCTCCATGTGTTTTCATGTCTTCCTCTATTTCTGTCTACTTCTCCGTGTGGTTTCATGTCTTCTTCTATTTCTATCTACTTCTCCATGTAGCTTCAAGTCTTCCCTTATTTCTGTCTACTTCTCCATGTGTTTTCATGTCTTCCTCTATTTCTGTCTACTTCTCCCTGTGGTTTCATGTCTTCCTCTATTTCTGTCTACTTCTCCGTGTGGTTTCATGTCTTCTTCTATTTCTATCTACTTCTCCATGCAGTTTCACGTCTTCCTCTATTTCTGTCTACTTCTCCATGTGTTTTCATGTCTTCCTGTATTTCTGTCCACTTCTGTCTCTCTCTCTCTGTCTCTCTCTCTCTCTCTCTCTCTCTCTCTCCTCTCTCTCCTCTCTCTCTCTCTCTCTCTCTCTCTCTGTGTGTGTGGTTTTTTTTTTTTTTTTTTAGGTCTTTCTCTATTTTATTTGTGCTGTGGATCCCAGACAAAGGTCTCTTTCTAGTTATGCCACAAGGGGGCTTCAAATGAGAACCTTAAATGTCTTTTTGTCTAGATTATGCCATGTGGCGGCGTGGCCAAGCCATCCAGATTTTTACTTCTCTGTCTTCCCTATGTTCTTTTCCCCACCATCTTGCCAGTTGTCACCAAGTTCTCCAGTTTATTTCTTCTCATAACGTTGTTCGTAATCCCGTATACTCAGGTTCGAAACACAGCTGCACGAGATTCAGCAGTGGATCGCATCACGTTGGTTCTTTTACCGAAAAGTATGTGAGCCGGTCGTTCAGAAAGCAATGACAAACTACTGAACGTAAAACTTGCCAAGACATCAACAGAAGCTGAAAAATGCTGATGTTAACTGCAATGTCCTGTAAATAGGATATGCAAAAAACCGTGCACAAACAATTTTTACTATCTACTCATTGGTTTTTCTGTCTGTCCATGGTGTAATTTGTATTTTCCTCCAAAACCACATCTCCACTGCCATTAGACGTTTCTCAGTTTGACTGCTCATTGTAGTAAGTTGTTCAGTTTATCTCGGCTCATCAGAGACCCCAAAAATCATCATTGCCAGTTTTTGATTGGGCCTCGTGAAGTCATGTGGTCTCTTTATTTAGACTGCTGGCTATTAGAAACTAATGACAGAAAATAATAAAGAAGAAGAAGAATATTCAGCATACATTATTAGCACTTCTCTCTCTCCCTCTTTTCCCTTTCCCTCTCTCTCTATCTCCCCTCCCTCCCTCACTGGGACATATGCATCCAACTAACTCACTCCTATCCTTTGTTATCTCAGACAGCTCCACCCGGTCCTCCCCATAGTTTACATTTATGTTTTGTACTTTTCTTCTACGTATGGCTTTAGGTCTTCTATTTTTTCTTTCCCTTGTGGATCTATGCACACATTCCAGAGCAGTGAAACCTCGCAACAAATTCATAATCATGAATATTTGTAATTAGTTTTAATAATAGAAAATAAAATCATCAATGGCGTTTTGGAAACCAGTCATGTGATTTATAGAGACCTTGTGTTTTGTGTGTTGTTTAATGCATAAAATGGACGATTGTCCATTTAGCTGGGATTAACTAAAGCAGTTGCTATTCATATGGCCAAGCCATTGTTGTGTAAATAGAAAGACATGAAAGTCAGTTTAAAATGACGTTAGTTAGTTAAAGTTAGTTTCATATCCTTTAAAGGACATGTCAGTCAATCCCATTTTTTTGTTTGGCTGTTAGTAATTTCTTGGCAAGTTTACATTTAGTAGTTTGGCACTTTTTTCTGAATGATTGGCACTCATGCCTTTTTATGGGAACCAACGCAAGGCTGTCTGCTTCCAAATCTCCCGCAATTGTGTTTCAAACGCATTTGTTACCCTTTTGCCACATAGCCGATCTACAATAGAAGACAACTGAAATTAGTGTAGGAATATGTGTTATATATTTCAGCTTGAAAGGTTTGTCTTATTTCTTTAGTTTATGTTGTGCGACTTCTTCAGTAGATCGTGCAGTCTCTTATGTGTGTCTTCATTGTTAAAATCATCGTTAAAATTATTGTTATGTTTGTCATCACAGATTCCAAGGACTTCAAATCATCATCTTTAAATACCCATAGCACATCTGTAAGAGAATCCTCACAGGAAGCTTCATCATACGGCTTCCATGAAAGCAAGGCAAGCAGAAGCCAGTATGGTAGACAAGACAGTACTGCCAGCCGTAACACTCATCGTTCAGACAGTGACAGTGTTTTCTCCCATCACACTGACATGAGATATGGTGGAGAAATTCCTCTATCTTATACAGATCCTCATAGCAGAAATAATACCAGACTATTTGAGGAGGCATCCATAAGCTATCCTGGCACATTCCTTCCAGGTTATAATTTTCAGAACTCGGGACAGGCGCTGATGCATCGTGGTAATTTGTTTTCTACAAGTGATAAGAGAACAGAATCGTGTTAGCAAGAGTTGACATCTTGTTCAATAATAAAGCATTCAAAGGAATGGTGAGTACGTAACATGATACATATTGCATCTCATCAGGTGCACATTGCAAAGTTATTTATTACATGAAGAAAATAAATGAATTATGCTTTGGGTTAAATACTAAAAACACAAGTTCACTGGTATTGTTCAAATGTGGAGCATTTGTTATCCCCACAGTAATCACAGATAATTCATGTATTCATTTCTTTTGATATATAATTCTGCAGTATGCACCTGAAGAGATACAGTGAAATACGTCAGGCAATTAATCGTGCAACCGATTGTTTTTAGCTTCTGTGTTTAAATTACTAAGGGAGTACATTGTTTTGAAGTGCTACTACATGAAAAATGACGCTAGGGTGAGGTGATTTCTCCTCATATCTAGGAGGTTCACAGTCTCCACTGTGATGAATTCTGCCGAGGACCACACACTGTGTATAAGTCAAGGACATTCCCTAAGCACATTGAAGAGATTAAAACAAGAATCGCCAAGGCAAAGGTAGCCTTTTGCAAGATGAAAAACATTCTGACCAATAAAAAGATGTAATTTGCTACGATAAAAAGAGTTATGAGGTGCTATACAGAATCTGTACTTTTGTATGGATGTGAAGCGTAGACAATGAGCAGTCAAGCTGAAAAACATTTGATGGTTGTGGAAATGTGGTTTCTGAGGATAAAGCAAAGAATACCATGGACAGACAGTAAAATCAATAATCAAGTCCTACAAGAAACAAATGAAAATCATAAACTGATTAGAGACATTAGATGTAGACAGTCAATTGTTTGGACATGTTATGAGAAGAAATAAATAGGAGAACTTGGTGACAACTGGCAAGATCGAGGGGAGGAGAACAAAGGGAAGACCGAGAAGTAAATACCTGGATGGCTTGGTGACGTGGCATGGTCGAGACAGGAACACGGAGCTGATCCACGACTTTGGTGATGAGTGAGATGGCAAAACATGACCGCCCATGCTTACCGGCATGGCACATGATGGATGGAACATTATATGTATAGTGTTAGACCCATATTTGTATAGGTGGGTGATGTGGTTTGTATCAAGCCGGCCTTCATTTACTACCCTAGACGGCTCCTGGTGCACGTTTTAGGCTGCGTCCAGGTCAATATGGAAAAATGTGGTTCCACCCCGATGAGAATTGAACCACCACCACCGGCGCATCTTGCATTTTTTTGGGCATATCCTTTTACAGGACATCGCTATCAACACCAGCATTGTAATGCTGTTGTTGAAATCTTGGCTCGTTTACGTTCAGTAGTTTAACATTGCTTTCTAAACGACCAGCTCCCATACCAATTCATTAAAACCCAGCGCAATGTGATCTGTTGCCAAATTGCGCGCAGATGTGTTCCGAGCGCTGGTAAGCGGGATTACGAACCTCATCCATATCTCCTTCTCCACGGAGACCGGTGCACCTTGCAAAGAGACTTCAAAAGTCACAGCAAATATCCCAACGATTGTGGTGGGCAATCAGTGGAGATGGCTTGCACTCACCCCTGAAAACCTCATACTCATGACCAAAATGAGTGTGGTGGTTGTCTGTCAAGATGGAAGCTCAACTGGTGACCGCTGTCCAAATTCTTCATGTTGTATGAAAATTAGCAACTTCAATGAAGGAATTCATACAAAAACAATAACAAGAACAATATAATGCTAGATATTTTTTCACTGTAGGCCTACAGTGAAAATATAGGGTGTATTTTAATGACTGCAGTGTTTGAAAATATTGCCGGTCCAAGTTTTGTATTCACCCTCTGTAAAGTTCACGCAATATAATAGGTAAATACAAAATTTGGACCAGCAATATTTTCAAACACTGCACAGTCATTAAAAATACACCCTTGTATGTTTAGAAATTTAGAAGAGGAAATTTAGAGGAATCACCATTGGGGGACAACATCAATAACATTAGATATGCAAATGATACAGTATTGATTGCAGACAATGAACAGGATCTGCAGCATTTAGTAGATATGTTTATTGCCCACACTGAACAACTAGGATTAGAATTAAATTGTAAGAAGACAGAGATTATGGTCGGCACTAAGAAGAAATAAATACCACAATGTAATATTCAGGTAAATGGGAATATTCTGAAACAAGTGAATCGGTACATCTATCTCCGAACTGTTAAAACATCTTATGGGAGGTTCCTTTAGGAGATTAGAACAAGAACGGCTATGATGAAGGCAGCCTTTTGCAAGATGGAACACATACTGTCCAATACAAAAGATGTAAATTGCAACGAGAAAAAGAATGTTGAAGAGCTACATAGAACCTGTACTTTTGTCAGGCTTGGCCATGGGAATGTAATTCCTAAGGGAATTCCATGGGAAAGGTCCCATGGGATGGGATGGGATGGAACAGCACACATTTGTATTTTCCATGGGACAGTAGCCATGTCATAGCAACTCGATCTAGAGCCCGTTACCCTTAATTTTTTTTTTTTTTAAACCTTTTTAACGCTTTTTATCCTTATTTTGTCTTTATATATTTGTATCTATTCTTTATCTTGTGGTGGGACACCGGATAAATAAATAAATACACCTAGCCTTTTATTATATAAGATTACATTTTGGTGCGTCACCAGCAATTAAAATTATAAAAGTGATGTGACTGGAAAAAGATTTCAGAGCACTGATCTACATAGAAAAAAAAATGTAATACCCACTGCTAAGCAGTGTTGCCAGTTGGGCAGATTTCACGCCAAATTGGGCTACTTTACTGGACTATTTGTGGGAAATTTATGTATTGGTGGGATGCGGTTTTTTGGGCTAGTTTTGGTAGAGTATGGGAAGTTTTGGTTCAGGGATTACCTGGATTAACTGAATTATTAGAAACAGTCGATCAGCAGGAAACTGATAATGTGTTGAATGAGCAGAGTGACTCAGAAACAGAATAAGAGTGTCAGACTGACACTGAATTGTCATATTTAGATTAAACAAATTTTTATAAAATACTCTGGAATATTAAAATTAACCAATTCTGTCGTTTTACATGTCTCTTTGTACAAGTAGTCCTATTTAGTAGACACTAAACCTAAACTTTCATAAATTTCAAAATTTTATTTGAACTGTATTCTATATTAATATTATAATGAGAATCCCATGGAATGGGATGTGATGGGACAGGCATAAATTACCATGGGATAGGATAGGACGGGACGGGATGGGATGGGACAGAAAAATATATCCCATGGACAAGCCTGACTTTTGTATGGATGTGAAACGTAGAAAATGAGTAGACAAGCTGAAAAACATCTCATGGCAGTGAAAATGTTGTATCTGGGGAAAATTAAAAGAAAAAAAATACCAAGAAGCAAATGAAAAATGTAAAGTGATTAGAGACAGTCACAATTTTGGGGTATATTACGAGAAGAAATAAACTATAGAACTTTGTGACAACTGGCAAGATTTAGGGGAAATGAACAAGGGGAAGGCAGAGAAGTAAATATCCGAATGGCTTGGCCCCATGGCTACATAACCGAGACAAAAACACAAAGCTGATACACGACTCTGGTGATCGTGTGAGATTGCGAAACATGCTTATCGGCATGAGACGTGATTATGACGCTTTGCGTACGTCAGTGAAAGGTGTGATTCTGTGTATGAGAACATTGATAACATGCTTAAAATATCATCAGTTCTATGTCCTACGAGACTGTTCAGTCCAAATATTTATATTTTGTTTAGCATTTCCCTTCATCATTAGTGTCTGTGCACAAACCTATTCTTGAGAAATAATATGGTGATTTTCCCTTGTCTTCCACGTACACCATTGATAAGTACATGCTGTAAATAGTCTAAAGAGGGTAGCATTTACAGGTAGAATATTGGTAGCTTTTGCCTCTTCACAAAGTCCAACTGGTGAGGGATATTTAAGATGCACATGCAACCATTTTTTGGTGCCATTATCTAAGAAAGTTATGCGTCTGCTACATTACCTCAGAATGATAACTTGCTTGTGTTTCTTATTTTTGAAAAATTGTCCAGAAGTGGCTTCAGATCTAGGACTTTTTGAGAGAAATCTCAAACTCCTCATGAGAATTAATGGTGGACAGGGACTGAAAGATTATATATGTGGTTGTCTTCAGTCTGCCCGTGAATAAACATGATTGGACTGGACAAGACTAATCTGGACAAGACTGGACTGGACAAGACTGGATTGGACAAGACCAAACAAGACAGTACAGTACAAGCTGAACAAGACATGTCAGGGCAGGACTAGACCAGATAGGACAGAACAATATTAGATGAACAAACCAAGAAGGGACAAGACTACAGAATAAGACAAGATGAGCAAAACAGGATAAGATAAGACATGACTTAAAAAAGACAAGATAGGACAGAGTAAGACAGGACAAGACCAGTTGAGAGAAGAAAGACAAGACAAGACAGAACAAGACAATAGAAAATAAGATGGTAAGATAAATCAGGGACAGAACAAGATAAAAAAAAAAAGATATGACAACAAGGAAGGACAGAACAAGACAAGATAAAACCAGACAACACAACAAGACAAAACAGGACAAGGCAAGACAAGAGTCTCTGGAATTAACACTAGAGTTATCTTTCAGTTCCAAGTAGCTTGTTATGTCTGATTGGCCCTTCACTTTGAATTCCAACCACCACATAATATGCTCTTACATTTCTGCATTTGGTCAAATCATACTAAAGAAATCTTCCTTCCCTAGTGGTCACTTTCAGAGTGTATTGCCTCTTTGAAAGCATTGCATTTGTGAATTTTCATAGTTGTTATTCTTTCCCCCTTCCCTAGGGCAACTAATGCGGTAAAACTGCTGGCACAGACAAGAGTTCAGTAGACACAGTATTTTTGTAATAAATAATTTATTTTTAAAACTTTAAAGAGGCTGTGTGTAAGCATTCTTGTATTGGACTTAATTAATAGTTGTTGCACTTTATTCAACTGTTGTACATCGTTGCTGTAACACTATTTAATTGTTACTTCCATTTATTGAATCTCTTTGTGTTATTTGATTTGTTGAGACTGTTATTTCAATAGTTCGCCAAAAATATGTGCCATGGACTTTCATATACATGTTCAGACTCCTTGTTGTTAATTTAAAAATTGTAAATGTATGTATCCCAATTCTTTAATAAAAACCAATGTAGTAAATATACGGCTTTTCTTGTGTATTATACTAATTTCTATGTCTTTATCGGGTTGTCAGGTCTTAGTCAGATGTGACTGAGCTACCGTATGACAGTAGACTGTACTACCTGCTTTCTGTTAGAGCTGAATGTTGGGCAGCGCTCATATAACCCAACACCCCACATTGAGCCAACGGCTTCGGGCGAAAGAGTACAATTGGGAGGGTACAAGCCTTACCATAGTGCGAGGAAATGCAACCTAAAGACTAAATGTCATGGCAGGGCAGACCAGGCCCTAAGCCTTGGTCAGCAACTGGTCTAGGATGGAAGCTCTGATAGGCGGACAATTAGAGTATTGCTTTGCTGATCCGGCAGCTTCTACAGCTTGTCTTGTTCCAGACGTATTGGTGTTACCTTTCCTCTGGAGTAAACTAGGCAGGCCGAGAGAGGGAATCATGCTGCATGGGCAACACATGGTCTCTAAACTCAGCCCAGGCTTTGTGTTATGTAGAGGTATAACTCCATTTTACAAACTAGTCTTCGAAAATAAAGTGTGATTGCTTATGCTCCCCCCTCCTCTCTGTCTGTCTTTCCCTCCCTCTCTTTCTCCCTTCCTTCCTACATCTCTCTCTCCCTCTCTCTCTCTCCAGTAATTTGCTTGGAATCCATTTTATAACATCGAGTCACCTCCTGGGCCATCATGGCCAACTAAAAGCAAATAAGTTCAGATAACACGCCAGAGAGAACATTACTGTATGTTTATTTCTGGTTGAAACTGTAAAAGAGAAACTGTAAAAGTTCCAACATAATTAGGTGCATACATAATGATGATTAGCCATAATAATGAGTACGAAGACAGGCAGGGAATGGTACAAAGAGATGCAATTATACTAAATCACCAAGTAGTAAAACTAAAGATATCTCTACAGCGGATACTGTTGTTACGGTGTGATATGGTAGACTTTATCATTCTAGATAGACAATGACATAATGAGATGAGTGGCCTGTTTCTTTCCACACCATAACTCCCTCCCAAACAATTCCCTGACAATTTTCCGGTACCCGTTTTAAGAGTCTTGTCATGACCCAGCTCTGTGGCAAACAGAGTGGTGTAGAGTATTTGTTTGGCATTGGTAGCATAGAGTTGGTAAAGAGATTGTATTGTAGAATGCTTGTTTAATATCTACTGACACATGTTTGTATGGTGCCTGGAAGAAAAGGACGGGATCCACCCAAGCGAAAGTTGACACGGGCCATTAAAGACACCTTGGGCACAAAAATGCATGAGGTATGGAAACACAAAATATTGAGAGGCCCAAACAAAAAGGCAAGAGAAGCTTTCGTAGCAATAGGAAATGTATGGGAGTCAACAGAAATTAAACCTTATAGTAGCAAACTATAAAGTCAGGTCAGTACTGCTGTATGTATCAGAAATATGGATAAGGACTAAAAGAATTACTTCTAAATTAAAAGCATTCATTAACTAGTGACTGTAGAAAATAAGGACTTAAATGGTGTGATAGAACCGCTAATGAGGAACTTAGGGAGAGAACTAGATTCCAGTGAATCAAGAAGTGAGGAAATGACTAAAAGAATTACTTCTAAACTAAAAACATTCAGTAATTAGTGATTGTGCAAAATAGAAGGGAAAGAACAAGATAGATTCCCATAAGGAAAAGATAATGGCACTGGATAGGACACACACTGAAAAAAACCCTGAGCATACGAGGCTTCAAATTAAAACCTTAAAAGTGTGATAGAAATGCTATTGTCTTGTAACCTGTTAATATTGTTGTTAAGCATATCAAGAGTGTTAAGCACATTATATTATGGTGTAGACAGACATGGTGATGTCATAAAGACAGTTTAAAGATGGTCCCCACTTATGACATGCACCAAAGAGGAGTAGCGTTCTGTTATCCATTTGTTTTAATCAATGAAGGTGTGAAACCTGTAGAAATTTATCGGCGCATGCCTGTCAGTCCAGCAAGTGTGTGAGTGGAGTAGGACTTTTTGACCCGCAATTAAATCCAAATGACGTGGACTTCTGAGTAAAAGTGTCCTTTTACAACATGACAATGTGCTTGACCCTATACTGTCCATGCAACAGTTGAAACCATCAATGGCCTCCACTTTCAGTGTGTACCACATTCCCCCATACTAGCCAGACCTAGTCCAAAGTGATTTCCACCTATTTGGAACTCAAAGAGTAAAAACAACATGGAAGGGTTTAATTTGAAGCCTCCTCGTATATAATGTTCTACATTCGTTACCCTTTTCAAGGCAGTTGTTAGTTACTCTGGCAGTCCTGGGCATTCACAACTTTCACCTTAGAAACCACATCTTTATTGCCTCCAAGCTCTTCCTAATTTGTTTAATGATGCACTGCCATACAATAGAAAACACGTTGATGCCATGACTAAAGAATACAACCGCATCATTAAAAAAAAATATGTAAGGGTGCTTGATCTTGTGAGAGACGTGTAAAAAGACATTAAAGTCTAGAAAAGATCATTAACGAGTAGGTGGAGAAAAGTAGGACCAAACATTGATGAATTCAGCATCTCATCTCATCTTACAGTGTCGAGGATTCAGGATCTCATCTCATCTCGTTCTTCTTGTTCCATGCAGTGTCGAGGATTCAGGATATTTTGGGTAATTTACATTTGATAGCAGCAGAGGCAGTACTTCCGGCTTGTGACAGACAGAAATGAGAAAGATAGTCATAGGGGAGAAATTCTGTACCGGACAGGCCACTGGGTGTTGCAGATAAGTGTGGTTTCAAAAAGGGGTATATGCATGAGGGGATGAATCTAATGTATTTAAAACCAGCGTGTGAATAGAGTTATCTGCATCTACTCCTGAAGGCATTTGCTGAGGGAGATAGAGAATCTGTTGGCTTGCCCGGAATGCTTTGGTGTTGATTCTAACAGTTAGTTAGATAGTTAGATAGTTAGTTAGTTAGATAGTTAGTTAGATAGATACATAGTTAGTTAGTTAGATAGCTAGTAAGTTAGACAGTTATATAGTTAGCAAGCTAGTTAGTTATATAGTTAGCTTGCTAGCTAGTTAGTTAGTTAGATAGTTAGCTATCTAGTTAGTTAATTAGATATATAATTAGTTAATTAGTTAACTTGTTAGTAAGTTAGTTAATTAGTTAATTGACAGATCATCCTCATTGCACATCGAACCACTCAGTTCATAAGTGCTCTGATCCCCTCCTCAGTAAATCCTGCAGCGTGTAGCGGCTAACAACATCATTCTGTATTGGCTATTAATCTTTGGCTTCCTTCATAGTGTTCGTGTTTGCCCACACTTCTTTTAATTGGGCAGATATTAACCTGTAGGACATCCTGGGCAGACACTAGTCTGTGGGACATCCTGGATAGACACTAGTCTGTGGGACATCCTGGATAGACACTAGTCTGTGGGGCAGACACTAGTCTGTGGGACATCCTGGGCAGACAATAGACTGTGGGACATCCTGGGCAGACACTAGCCTGATAAATGAAGGGAGAATCGTCCATGGTCTCAAATGTGATGAAGCTTGTCCAGGACTCAAATTTGCAAAGTATTCAACTGTAAGAGGGCTAATATGGTAGATAATCAGCACCCACACCTTGCACTCACCACTTAGAGAAACCAAAAGCATGCATCGAATATGTCACCCGTCAGCTGGGCTAGAATCAAGTCATTGTGTCATAAGCTCGATTTCATTGTGTTTGATAATGACTAGTTACCATATCACATGGTCTCTTTGCTCTCAGACCTACAAAATGTGAAGGTGCTACAACATCACAGACCAATAGCAGGACAATCCTTCAGGACACATTTTTATTATGTTTATAACATGTGGCAGAGAATGCAGAAAACCAAATATTAGAAACACAGATTTATAACACGTGGCAGATAATACGGAAAACTAAATATTAGAAAAACAGATTTAAAACAATAATATTGTCAGTAAAAAAAAGTAAAAGATTCCTTTTCATGCCATGAAATGTACGAGTATATGGTGCTTGCCCTATATTTTTAGACCAGCTGCCACTGGATGGGTCATGTGATCATTATCACACTGGCTGCCTTTACTACCCAGAACATTTCTGGGTACTCGTTTTTTAAAAACTTTTTTTGTTTTTCATGACCCTCGACCGACAGAGATTTAATGACACAAAAAGATAATACTTTAAAACATGTTAACATGACCCTCGATCGACAGAGATTTAATGGCACAAAAAGATAATACTTTAAAACATGTTAAACTACGATAATTCTGTTACAATATGAGTTGTAGGTATAATATACAGATCCAAGGAAGGTGAGTTTGGGTTCACAAAAGGTTAATGAAAACAGTGTGGTTGTCTCATAAAAGCATAGCATTACAGTAAACATCAAATAAACTGAACTGTTTCACACACTCAGCATTCACACCAAATATTTCAAATCATATCTGCCATTCTTCTTTCTTCTTGTGCCCTTTACTGCCCACTGAAGCACTGGTGTTCAACTAACCCATGCCAAGCCGGCTGATCTTTTGCAGCCTTCCTGCATCATCGTCAAATCAAATCCCAAAGCAGTTTTTTTTGCTATGGATCTGTGATATGATCATCATCAGCATCATGTGCCATGCCGATAAGCGTGCGCAGTCATGTCTTGCCATCTCACACTATCACCAGAGTCGTGGATCAACTCAGTGTTCTTGTCTCAACCATACCACATGGCCAAACCATTCAGGTATTCACTTCTCTGCCTTCCACATGATCTTTCCCCGTCAACTGTGCCAGTTGTTACCAAGTTCTCAAATTTATTTCTTCTCATAACATGTCCAAAAAATAGTGACTGTCTGCGCCTAATTTATCTAATCAGCATACGGTTTTCATTTGTTTCTTTAGGTCTTGGTCGTTGGTTTTTCTGTCTGTCCATGGCAGTCTTTGCATGTTTCTCAGAAACCGTATTTCCACAACCATCAGATGTTTTTCAGCTTGACGGCTCATTGTCCAAACTTCACATCCATACAAAAGTACAGGTTATATGTAGCACCTCAACACTCTTTTTCTCATTGCAAATTACATCTTTTTATTGGTCAGTATGTTTTTCACCTTGCAAAAGATTACCTTCGCCATGGCGATTCTTGTTCTAATCTCTCCCAGGCATCTCCCATCAGATGTTATGTGATATGATAAGGACATCACATTGTGTAGGTCTGAATACATGGATGATTAGGTGGCCAGTATTTCCTTCACTTAGCATGATGCTGAACAGAAGTGTTGAATCCTTGTCCGACCCTGTTCATGATACAAGGTGTTTGTAAAGTCTCACTACACTTTGTATGTAGAACACATTTGAAAAATGAAATGCAATATGTCATCAAAAAATGTGCTCCAGTCCATTGCGAAGCAATATGCAGCGAATGGCTGTCTGTCATCTCCTTAAGTAATTCTTTGCACTCTAAACAGAATGGTGTTATCAATGGAAGAAAGCATTTTTTTTTTTCAAATTTGGTCAACATACAAAGTGTAGCGAGACTTTTAAAACACCTGGTATTATCAGCGTAGATAAGAGAAGTCATGAATGCAGCAGGGTATAACAATAGGTAAGGTATTTACACTGTGTCTGTGTTTAATATCTCTCATTTCTTCTCAGCAGTTACATGTACTTAACTGTTATTTCCTATTATTAGCTTTGCTTCCTCCATACCCTCCACCTATTCTGCACTGCATCATAGCTCATCTAGTAGACCTTGCCCTCTTCCTGGTTAGCCAAGTCATGCTTATTTCTGTAACTTGTTCACTGTTGCTTGGATTTTGTGGTTGAATTTGTCTATGTGGTGAGGTAGCCTGCATGAAGCCCAACCCTTCTGGTTGCCTCTAATGACATGCAGGATAGGTTAGTTAGTTGCATATACTTTACAGAACTTCATAGAAAACCCCAGCATTTTTTTGGCTGTCAAGTTTACGTTCAATAGTTTACCATTGTTTTCTGAACATCCGTCACTCATTCCATTGTATGAAAAACAACGCAAGGCAATTTGCTTTCAAATCGCCCACAGCTGTGTTTCAAATTGTGCTCGTAATCCCTTCACCACAAATCCGATTTGATAGGTACAGTCTTAATATTCCCTGCTTCCGTTACGGACCAGGGCACAACATGGGTGAATGTCTGTTATTAATTGAGTAATACATCTGATGTGAAATATTTTTCACAAGCACACAAGTCTTTTGTGCAGACAATTAGCACACTTATTACAATGTGATTAATTTTCTGTTGTCGTCAAGGAGACATCCTCTTCAACCCTTCTGTGTTATAATTGGCATCATAGTAACAAGTGAAACTGAGAAATCTATTTTGGCCTCCATTTGAAGATACACTCTATGGAGATGTCAACGAGCTTAAGTTGACTGCAGCTTCCTTAGCATTTATGTATACTGACATCTGAAAGTTAATGAAGAAGAAGTAAAAAATAAATAAGGTAGAGTAAAAATTAGAGTAAATTAGACCAGTGTGCTATATAGTGCAGTCCCTACACTTGTATAGACCAGTGTGCTACATGGTGCTGTCCCTACACTTGTATAGACCAGTGTGCTACATGGTGCTGTCCCAGTACTTGTATAGACCAATGTGCTATGTCCCTACACTTGTATAGACCAATGTGCTACATGGTACTGTCCCTACACTTGTATAGACCAGTGTGCTACATGGTGCTGTCCCTTCACTTGTAAAGACCAGTGTGCTACATGGTGCTGTCCCTACACTTGTATAGACCAATGTGCTACATGGTGCTGTCCCTTCACTTGTATAGACCAGTGTGCTACATGGTGCTGTCCCAGTACTTGTATAGACCAGTGTGCTACATGGTACTGTCCCTACACTTGTATAGACCAGTGTGCTACATGGTGCTGTCCCTTCACTTGTAAAGACCAGTGTGCTACATGGTGCTGTCCCAGTACTTGTATAGACCAGTGTGCTATATTGTGCGGTCCCTACACTTGTATAGACCAATGTGCTACATGGTGCTGTCCCAGTACTTGTATAGACCAGTGTGCTACATGGTGCTGTCCCAGTGCTTGTATAGACCAGTGTGCTATATTGTGCGGTCCCTACACTTGTATAGACCAATGTGCTATATGCTGCTGTCCCTACACTTGTACAGACCAATGTGCTATATGCTGCTGCCAACACCCTTAAATAGACCAATTGCTATGTGATGCTAATCCCACATTTTTATAGGTCAATCGGCACTCAAAGTGGGATGTGATCAATATCACGCCGGCTGCCTCTACCTCCCAAGACATTTCCTGGTACTTAGGCTAGGCAGGGATGGTCTGGGA
Source organism: Cepaea nemoralis (assembly GCA_014155875.1). NCBI lineage: Eukaryota > Metazoa > Mollusca > Gastropoda > Stylommatophora > Helicidae > Cepaea > Cepaea nemoralis. The sequence continues at coordinate 72,109 of JACEFZ010016930.1, read as the reverse complement.
ACCCACAGCACTTGAACAAATCTGCCTCTACCAACGTGACAACCAGGTTGAGAGGCAAGCAATGGCCACCACATCACCCAGTTTATCATCTCTCAGTTTATCATCCCCCAGTTTATGATCAAGTGACTACAGATTATTAGTTTTTTTTTCTTACAAGGGCAACACCCAATACAAGAATTATTGTTCTTGTGATGGATTGCTATTGTCCTTGTGGTGGATTGCTATTATTCCTGTGACAGACTGCTATTGTCCTTGTGATGGATTGCTATTGTCCTTGTGGTGGATTGTTATTATTCTCGCGACGGATTGTTATCATTCTTGCGACGGATTGCTATTGTCCTTGTGATTGATTACTACTGTTCTTGTGACGGATTTCTATTGTTCTAGTGATGAATTGCTTAATCCTGCTTTGCTCTTCTTTACGGCTGTCCACTTTTGACTTGTTCTCTATTGAACACCGGCTTATGCATATCAGAATCAATCATTAATTACAAGAAAGGGCACACCATCTATAATGACAAAAGATAATTAGCTTATGTACAAATTTTATTAACTCTTTCTGTCCCTTGCAGTTGTTAATTTTAACCCTGTTGACTCCAAGCAGTTGTTACTTTAACACCTAGACAGAAATATAATTTGGGGAACCCTTTGAGACCACTAAGATAGTATGTACATAAACATACATGTATTGTTTGACACTCAAAGAAGTAGAAAGAAAAAAGTAGAGACTAGGGGACGCACTAGACAACATAAAAATGAAAAACTATAGTTACCAACCAGGATTCGAACCTGTCATCTCCACATTATGATTACACCTCGCTGCAGAAACATGTGTACTTCAACACACAACCAACTAGACACCCCTAGTCTCTATTTCTTTCTTCTGAGGCCACAGAATGTTTGCACACATAGTTGATGATTTCTGTCTCAATCTTTTTTTCAATATCTTATTTGGTGATCAAATTTAAGAGCTAAAAGCTCCAAGTTGTTGTTTCCCAAGTATACTATTTTTTTTAAAAAACATATCCTTTTTACAGGACATCACTGTCAACACCAGCATTTTACTGCTGTTGTTGATGTCTTGGCAAGTTTACGTTCAGTAGTTTGCCATTGCTTTCTGAACTACCTGCTCCCATATCAATTTGTTAAAACCCAGCGCAACGCAATCTGCTGCCAAATTGCGCACAGCTGTGTTTGAACACGGGTAAGCGGGATTACAAATTGTTTCCATAACTCCTTCACCACGGAGACCAGGAACTATACTATTGGACACAGTATATTAATGAGAAAATTACAAAATTATAACCGTAAGAAATTGAAATCAAAAGTTATGTTAAACTTATCAATTTATGGACAGTTGGAAATATCGGCTCTAAATGCTGGCTTTTTGTTCTTTAACTCATTCAGCGCCGAAAGATAATATATAACCAAATTTGACTTTCCTTTAAAACAAAAGACTATATATTGCCATACTAGGGTCAACATGTTATTTGTTTTGTTTCGTAGTATTGTCCATAATTTTAATGCTCAGTGAACGGAAATTTACATTATAAAATTTGTTCATTTGATTGTGTACCATGTTTGGTCCAAACCTTCATTTTGTTTGATACTGAATCAGTTACGGGGCTAAGGTATCAAATATTCTATGTGAGTAAAAATAAAATGTATGGAGCAGACGTAGCTATTATATCAGCTGGGTTAGTGTGGGTTCATTAACAACTGGATGATACAGAAGGAGTTAAGAAAAGCATATCATGTAAGGAATAACCACCAAAAAAAACAAAACATGGCGAATGACTTAGTACAGAATGGGTTAAAAACTTGATTATAGTAACAGATAATGTTTAAACAAAGAAAGAATTCAGAATGCCCTTAATTTGAGCTTGGACATAATAAAAAAATTATGTTAATCATTTTGTTGGGTGAGAAGTATAAAAGTGAACTTTTGTTTAAAAGACAAACCACAGAGAACATGAAATGTGTGCATTCATTGTTTGTATGCAAGTAAATGTTTTCTATACAAGTTGTCAATCTTCATTTCAGTAAGACACAAAAGATGTTCTGCTGAATGTATGTACTAAATAATGAAATTAAGAGAGAAGAAAAATTACCAAAATATCAGCATTTATAATGTACACATATAAAAATAGAGAAATCTGTGTCTTTGTTTAGTGCAAATAGGCATATCAAAAATATTTGGACCATACACAACACTTGTTTTCTCTGTGAAAAATTATTTTAAAAGACACCCAAAACATTATAAAATGTTAATATTTTTATTGTTTTTTTTTATTTGACAGAAAAATGCAGTTAATTACGTTAGGAAATTTTACAGCTTTTTTTTGTTTCCTTCTTTCCTTTTTCCGTTTGCTCGCGTTGAACTCAAGCGTAGCTCATACACTCGCTACTACTTCTAGTGCACTGGAGTGATGTTTGCACGTGGATTAGCTTTCCCTATTACCAGTGTCCCTCACCATCAGGCTAACCCACTCCGACTTCTGAGGTACTTGTAATTTACATCCCCAAGTCAAGGACGAGAAGTCAACATTTTAGTCCAACTGACTGGTGTAGGGGTTGAACCTCTACCTCACCATCAGCACACCAGATTATCTAAGAACAATGCCCCTTTCCATTCAGCCATGCTAACCTCCAGCTCCTTCTCTTCTTCTTTGCCTTCTTCAAGTGCCATGTTTGGAGCAGAGATCGGCAATTATAACTCTGCAATCCTCTTGTACTTTCATATTTTAATAAAGTTTGTATTGCTTAGATTATTGTTTTTTGCCCTGCTTTCAAAATGCATCTTCTCTATCTCTCTTGATTGATAATTTCCTACATAAAACTAACTGAAATACTTAACAAAATATATTTTAAAATTGATTATAAAGATACTTAACTGATTAAATTGCCCTGGGATGATAAATCGTCTTATTCAAACTTCCCAAGTAAAATTACAGTTAAAATATCACTGCAGTAGTTTTTCCTATGCAACCTCTTTTAATTTTATATTAATACAACATATCTGCTATATATTAACAACTTTTAAGTCAAACCTCTGGAACACACCTACTTCTCATGTTCTGCCATCCATATGTGTTTGATCCAAATCAACTTTTTGTTTGCCACTGAATCTGTTAATATTAACTATATTGCAGGTCCAGCATTTCTAGTTCATTCTTTTGCATCATTATTGTTTTGTGTTTTGTTTTCTCATCTTACAAACAGGCAATGTATGTGTCTTTACTGCTGGCTAGTTACAATGTTTAAAAAATTAAGAAATCTTCGCTGATCTTTGTAAAATTTAATACTTATCCAGAAAGAAAACCATTTTTGTATTTTTTTGGTTTTCACTTATTCAAGAGTCTGACTGCAGCAGTTGGTGTTCTTACAGAGAGGTTGTTTCAAAATTCTTCATGTTGAAATAATTTGTGCATGAGATAATATCAGTTTTGTTCCACTAAAATAAATCTTGCAATGATTTTTAGATTTACAGAGGTATTTTGACTCATTCTACCCGAAGAGTAGCACTTTACATTAGATGTTGGCATTTCAGTTTTCCAAACTCCATTTAGTACCCTGCTAGCATGTATAGACGATATGGTTTGAAAATATTTAAAAATCTGACCAATATTTTCTTAATATGACACAGAATATAGCAAACTTGGAGGAACATGTCAAAACAAAACAAGATGTGGTTTTATTTGGCACAAAACATCATATAAATGAAAATGCTATTTGCTTGAAATAAAAATTAGCATATGCATGAAAATTAGATGCATATTCATATTTAAAAGTACATTATTATGATGAGATGAAGATAAACTGAAACATATTCTCCTTGGCATGAACATGTTTTTATATAATTTTATGAATTGCTGATTATGTATATCATTAATTACAATAAAATTCAAGTGTCTTATTTTGCTTTTCCTATTTAAAGCAAAACATTAAAAACAAGGGAGACAAAAATAGGCGGCACCAGACATAATGGAACTTAATATCATGGACTAGAACAAGATTATTTTGAATGGAGGTAAATGGAAACTGATTGTACTTGCAGCAAACAGCAGGTTTGTGCAAGTGAGGAGGAAGTAGAAAAATGAAGATGAAGGAGAAAAAGAGGAGAAGGAGTAGTTAGAAGAACAGTGAAAAGAACTGTAAGATGAAGAAGGAGAAAGAAAAAGAAGTATAAGAAGATGAGGAAGAGATGGAGGAGGAGGAGGAGGAGGAGGAAGAAGAAAAGAAAAAGAAGGAGGAAGAGGAAGCACAGGGAGAAGTGCAGAATAAGAATTATAAGAGAAGGAGGAGGAAGAAGAAGAATAAGCAGAAGAAGACGAGGAGGAGGAGAAGGAGAAGAAAAAAGAGGAGGAGAAAGAGGAAACAAAGGGAGAAGTGCAGAATAAGAAGTGGAAGAAGAATCATGAAATGGAGTGAGATGTGGTGTAGGATTCGAGTACTGTGTTTCCCCGAAAATAAAACCGGGTCTTATATTAATTGTAGCTGAAAAAAATGCACTAGAGCTTATTTTCAAGGGATGCCTTATATATATATATATATATATATATATATATATATATATATATATATATATATATATATATATATATATATATATATATATATATATAACATTATCCATCCATCATGTGCCATGCCTATAAGCGTGGGCGGTCATGTTTTGCCATCTCACTCGATCACTAGAGTCGTGGATCAGCTCCGTGTTCCTGTCTTGACCATGCCATGTGGCCAAGCCATCCAGGTATTTACTTCTCGGTCTTCCCCTTGGTTTCTTCCCTTCAATCTTGCCAGTTGTCACTAAGTTCTCCAAGTCATTTCTTCTCATAACATTTTTTTTTCAGATAGAAAAATCTACATTTATTCATGTACAAAATTCTACATTCATTCAAGTACAGTCATGTCATCTTCTTCTGGAACATTGTCATAACTCTCCAAATTCTGAATTCCGACCGGAATTTCTTGTGTCTCCATTTCCTATAGAACCATTGATTCCAGTCTCTCATATCCAGCAATAAAGCTTTCCTTAAATGAGCATTTCTTGTCCATGTAGCCTGCTCGTAGTGCATTGGTAACTTTATTTCACACGAGTGATGTAATGAATTATAAACTGCATCCGTTCATTATCAAGTGTGCACCAATGGTGTCTGTACTCCAACTGATCATTCAGCAACAAGTCTCTCATTCTAGCTGATGATCTTAACTAGGGCTTATTTTAGAGGTAGATCTTATATTAAAAGCATCCTGAAAAATTGTGCTAGGCCTTATTATAGGGGTAGGTCTTATTTTCGGGGAAACGGTACTAATTTCCATCACAAATATTCACATTTTGTGCTTTCTAAAATGACGACAACTTTGACTGAAAAACTGGCATGCGATATACAACTCAAGTTGAAAACTAAGTTTCACCTTGGGAGAGAATTAGTTAACATAATCATCAATTATTACACGCATGTAATGTTTATCATCATTTATTACACACATGTGATGTTTATCATCAATGATTATATGCATGTGATGTTTATCATCATACATTACAAAAGCAGCCAGGAAAAATTCCCGAAATAAACTGGAGTCCAATCATTTAATGAAATGAAAACAGAAATGAACCTAATCAACATAAAATATTTATAGCTCATCCTCAATAACTCCTCCCTTTATGCTATTTGTCAGAGATTTCCTCTTTCCATTTTCATGGCTGTCAAACTCTATGGCGTCAGTCAATTGGTACATGGTGATCTTTTTGGAGTTCATGCCGAGACAAATGTTCCACAACTGCAGCACCATAGCTATCACCCAGAACATTTGTGGCCGTCCGGAACCGATCCCTGGAACAAATCATACATTATGTTTGTTATTGGATCATTGGTAATCCTTACAGCTGAAACGCCGGCTCTGTGGTGAAGGAGCTTCAAATACAACTCATAATCCTACATACCACATTCGAAACATAGCTGCGGGCGATTTGGAAGCAGACTGCCTTGCGTTGGTTTCCCATACAAAGGTATGAGTGCCAGTCATTCAGAAAGCAATGGCAAACTACTGAACGTAAACTTGCCCAAGTATTATAAACAGCCAAAAAAATGCTGGAGGTGACTGCTACATCCTGTAAAGGATATGCAACTAACTTTTTATAGCTGAAATACACAACAATCTGTCATATGTTTCGCTATCAGTGTTAGCACAGTAGTTGTAAAGAAACTATCAAGTCTTTTTGTCAGTTGGGTACCCAGAGTTTAATAGATGGTAAGCTATGGAGGATGTTGGTTCTATCCTATTGACTTGGTTTAATCTGGTATATTTAGTTAGAAGATAAATGACAGTTTATGACAGTGAGCCGCTACACGCTGCAGGATTTGCTGAAGAGGGGATCCGAGCACTTATGGACTGAATGGTTCGATGTGCAATGAGGTGAGGATGATCTGTCGACTAACTAACTAACTGACAGTTTATAGTAAATGACAGTTTATTTTACCAACACTTGCACAATGGCTGAACATGGATTATGTCTAAATAATTAAAGAGAAAATTAATTATATACAAGATAAAATGCTAGAGAAAAGCTACACACTTCACATGAAGATACAGAAATAGACATATCTTCTTCCTCTCTTTTTTGTTTCTCTTTTGAGGAAGTGTGTCATACCTGGTTATGCACCTTAAAGGTCAGTGCATCCATCTTCAGCACGCATTTGTGAAAGATTTGCTTCCTCTAGACAGTTTAGTTTAGTTTAGTCATTCGATCAACATCACGGCACACGGGTGTAACCCATAAGTGCTCCGTTTTCCTCCTAACTCAAACCTGAGTCTGGAGAAATTCAGCTCAATGCACGAACTCCATTGCATCGGCGAGGATCCTGAAATACTTTGGGTAGATTTTTAACTCGAAATTTTGCCCGGGCAGCGCCGTTAGGCTACTCTTTTTCGATTTCCAACTGCCAAAGGATTTTTTACGTGCGCAACAATACACACGGGCATCCGATCTCACTACCCAGAGACCAGGGGAAATTTTATTACTGGAAGTCCAGGTGGATTTTTTTAATAAATCCCGGTCCTCACCGGGGCCTGAACCCGGGACCTCCAGCACTCGAGGCGGACACCATACCTCGAGACCACTCAGCCCCCTCTACTGACAGATTCCATCCAAGGTAATGGGCTCTATCTGCCTGTGGGTATGTTGTCTTTCCTAACAGTTTATCCAGGTATTCCCCTCATTCAAACTTATTTCTCGTCACATCCAGGTATTCCCCTCATTCAAACTTATTTCTCGTCACATCCAGGTATTCCCCTCATTCAAACTTATTTCTCGTCACATCCAGGTTACAGCAGTATGGCCTACTCCTGGTGATTTCCAACTGCTGTGATTTTTAACGTGCACAACATTCCCAAAGAATTTTCATATAGATCTTTCAAGTTATCATCATGTTCTCATATAGACTTTTAATTTATCATCATGTTCTCATATACATCTTTCAAGTTATCATGTTCTCATTTAGATCTTTCATGGTATCATCATGTTTTCATATAAATCTTTCATGTTCTCATTTCATCATTTGACCAAATAGCACTAATGTAACTTAATTCAAAATATAAATGGATAAACTTACAAGAACCAATCAACAGCCAGGATGAGACTGACGTCATCTGCTGGAAGTCCCACAGAAGTTAACACCATCACCATGGTAACCAAGCCTGCACTTGGGATGGCAGCTGCCCCTATGCTGGCACATGTTGCTGTCAAACTGTAATAGATTTATGTCAATCATGGCATTATTTGAGTGTAGTACACATCGCTTTATGTGATTTGTGTATTATTAACTATAAAAGCCTAATGACATAATACTATATATACATATACAAAGTTAACTGTATAATTTGTGTATTGTTGACTAGAAAAGCCTAATGACATAATACTCTATATATACATATAATTTGTGGGCTGTTGATAATAGTGTAGTTTAGGTGAGTCAAGAACTGATATCACAGCACAGAACTTTGTACTTCTCTGCCACTCTAACTAATCTGCTTTCAGTAAAGTAAAAAATTATGATAAGTAAATAGCATAATCACTGTTGGGGTTGAACCAACACACTTCTGAATCAGAATTGAACTTTGTACTTCTCAACCACTCTAAATAATCTGGCTTCAGAAAAGTACAAAGTTATGATACATAAATAATAAATTCATTGTTGAGATTCAACCGATAACCTTCTGAATTAGAGCTGAACTTAGTCTTGGGATTGATCCGCATCTGCGGTTTCAAATTTGGGATAATTGACCCGGGCTCCAAGGTGTGTCCAGCCTAAAGTGAGTAACAGGAAATGTCTTGGAAAGTAAAAATGGCTGATTTGATATGGCCACATCACCCACAGATTGCCATTTGTTCTATAAAAATCAAACTCAATATGCCAAATGCACATCAGACATGTAAAAAGAACCTTTACTTCATTTACTTTGTACTTTCAGCAACTCTCTAAACATTCTTACCTGATAGCAATAATTTTGCCGAGCGTAAGCTCCATGCCGTTCATCTGTGCTATGAATATTGGGGCTACAGCTTCATACAGAGCTGTTCCGTCCATGTTTATTGTAGCTCCGATGGGCAGCACAAAGCGTGTGACTCTCTTGTCGATGTGTAGTTTGTCTTCCAAACACTGGAATGTCACAGGAAGGGTTGCAGTACTGGGGAATAGAAGTTGTGTGCATTGAAAGTGCACTAATGTGTGGGTGAGAGGATACATGTTATGACCATTGAAAATGCACTAATGTGTGGGTGAGAGAATAGATATTATGTTTATTGAAAGTACACTGTTGTGTGGGCAAGAGAATAGATGTTATGTCCATTGAAAATGCACTAATGTTTAAGCAAGATAATAGATGTTCACTGAAAGTGCACTTATGTGTGGGCAAAAGAATAGATATTATGTTTATTGAAAGTACACTGTTGTGTGGGCAAGAGAATAGATGTTATGTTTCATTGAAAGTGCACTAATGTGTAGGCAAGAGAATAGATGTTTTGTTTATTGAAAGTGCACTAATGTATAGGTAAAATAATCCATATGTTCATTGAAAGTGCGCTAATGTATAAGCAAAATAATATATGTTCATTGAAAGTGCACTAAATATGTGGGCAAGAGAATAGATGTTATGTCCACCGAAAGTGCACTAATGTGTGGAAGAGAGAATGGATATTTTCATTGAAAGTGCACTAATGTGAGGGCAATAGAATAGATGTTATGTCCATTGAAAATGCACTAATGTGTAGGCAAGATAATAGATGTTCACTGAAAGTGGGCAAGACAACAGATGTTATGTCCATATGAAGTAACATCCTCTCTCTCTGTTTCTCTGTATTTGTGAGTGAGTGAGTGAGTGAGTGAGTGAGTGAGTGAGTGAGTGCAAGATATATGATGACGACAATGATGATTGTGATAATTATGAAGATTGTGATGGGTGTTGACTTTGATGGTGATGATAGTGATGATGATAATAGTGATAATGATGTTGATAATAATGATAATGATGAGAGTGATGATGATGATGATAATGATGATGACATTGATGATAATGGCAATTATCATGACTGTGATAATGATGATGATGACAATGTTGATGATTGTGATAAAGATGATGAGAATGATGATAATGGCATTTATGGTGTATGATGGTGATGATAATGATTGTGATAATGATGACTGTGATGGTGATGATGATGATGACAATAACTAAATGCTAACAAATGAGCACGAGGAATTACCTTGATGCAGTGCCGATGGCCGTGACCAAGGCTTGAATTACCCCCCACATAATCCGGTATGGGTTTTTCCTGGTCAGGATAAAGTAGATACCCGGCAGAAGCACCATGGCATGGATGCTCAGACCCAGGAGGATGGTCACCATGTACAAGCCCAGCTGCTGGCCGACCTTGGCTGGGTCCTTGACCTCGAGGATCTTCCCGGTAATTAGAAACATGATACCCACGGGCGAATACCTGGATGTGATGAGAAATAAGTTTGAATGAGGGGAATACCTGGATGTGACAAGAAATAAGTGTGAATGAGATTACAAACAATTGATTACATGATTTATTGCCTGGTATATTTAACTGTGTCTCCAGTGACAAGCAAACAAGTTTGAATGAGAACACAAACAATAGATTACATGATTTATTGCCTGGTATATTTAACTGTGTCTCCAATGACAAGCAAATAAGTTTTAATGAGAACACAATTGGTTACATGATTTATTGCCTGGTATATTTAACTGTGTCTCCAGTGACAAGCAAATAAGTTTTAATGAGAACACAAACAATAGATTACATGATTTATTGCCTGGTATATTTAACTGTGTCTCCAGTGACAAGCAAACAAGTTTGAATGAGAACACAATCGGTTACATAATTTATTGCCTGGTATATTTAACTGTGGTTACACAAAAAAATCGGTTACATGATTACACAAACAAATCGGTTATATGATTTATTGCCTGGTATATTTAACTGTGTTACACAAAAAAATCGGTTACATGTTTTATTGCCTGGTATATTTAACTGTGTTACACAAACAATCGGTTACATGATTTATTGCCTGGTATATTTAACTGTGTTACACAAACAATCAGTTACATGATTTATTGCCTGGCATATTTAACTAGCTTGCTCCGTGGCGATGGAGTTACAGATGCAGTTCGTGATCCCGCTTTCGAAACACAGCTCTGTGCGATTTGGTAGCAGACTGCATTGTGTTGGTTTTTTACAAATTGGTATGGTTTCTGGTCATTAAGAAATCAATGGCAAACTACTGAACGTAAACTTGCCAAGAGATCACAACAGCAAAAAATGCTGGTGTTGACTGCAACGTCCTGTAAAGTATATGCAATACATTTTTTTTTATATTTCACTGTGACTCAAGTGACAAGCAAATAAGTTTGAATGAGAACACAAACAATAGATTATATGATGTATTGCATGACTGTATCTCAAGTGACAATAAATAAGTTTGAATGAGAACACAAACAATAGATTACGCTATTTCATTACTCGTTCTCAAACAAAAGGATAATTTACTTTAATCCAACATAATGATAAGAATAGAAAGCACAGATTTAATTATTGATGAATTATGAGAAGCAAGAACTCAGGCACAAAAAACAACTGGGTGAGGCAGCTGAAAAAGCTTCGTGCTGGCTGTGGAATTGTCGGAACCTGACTTGGGACAAGTCTCTAAACTAGCGTGGTGAAAAGCGGTAACTGCAGAACAACTCATCTCTCAACTAAGAGCACGAACTTGCAACATCCCATGTCGACTCTTTAGCCTTTCCTCAGAGTGAGGGTGGTGAATCTAAGTGCAGTCAAATCATGCAAATGTCGGCCAAAGTCTAACCTCCATACCAGAGCGGTAATCGTCCGTAAGTCGCACTCAGCTGCAGAGACCAAGAGGTGGGTCGGAAAACCAAAGGAAGAACCGGCTTCCGAGTAGAGTGCAGTGCCATGAACGGGGCACGAAGAAGGAACATGGCAACAGAGATGAATGGAGGTGATAGAGGCCGTGGCTGAGGAAGAAGCTGGCTTCCCATGACCACAAGTGCTAAGGGGCAAGCACAGGCTGCACTGACTCGCCTCACTGAGGGAGGGGAGGCTTGAGAGCGGACATGTTTACAGCTAAGGAACAAGCTTAACAACAAGGACAACGAAATCGACCGAATGTCTTGCACGGCAGGGGAAAGATGCCCAGAGTCATGACCCGGATATGCACGCCCCTAGAGAGTGTTAAGAGTATAATGGGCCAAAACACTTGGGGAAGGGGGTACTTCTCTGACGATCAGAAGCCCCCTGCTGTGTTTGCTCAGTGGCAGAGTTTTTATTACTGAGAAAAGAAAGTATAGAACTAATCAATAATAAATTACAAGAACAGAAAGAACTGAATTAACCCTTTACAGGGCAGAACGTCCATTTGCGGCCGGTCGCTTAAACGAACATATCGGCCGAATGCGCCTGATACTATGATGCATTATAAAAACGCGATCTCTCGGCTTTCCGACACTTCCGACGGCTACTTTCGCTTTCACCGATAGCTTGACAACGTGGCCGCCATTTGTAAGCGCCTACTATGAATTTGAACGGACTTTTACGGACTTTTTTTGATAGTTTTTGGGATTTTTACGCTTAGTTTTTCAAAATGGATTTCGGTGATTCTTCAAGTGATAGCCGAGATTTCGCTAGGTTCAATTTAAGCGACATTAAAGGGCACGAAGTTGACTATTAATCGCAGCTAGATATCAGTGCAAAGCATTACTTTGCATTAGCAGTCTGAGTCGGACTTTAAAGAAAGTGATTATGATTCTGAAAATGTATTTATAAATTGCCATATAGATGACGGAAAATCACAAACAATACACTGTATTTCGTAAATATTTGTGTTCATATATAGATTACCGACAACAATCATGTAAGTAACATATTCTGCATGCTTTTCCCTTTATTATGTTGTTTATTTAACTAAAATCGGTTGACTAACACCTTATTTGTGATGTTTTTACTAACGCAACCCGAAATTTTACCGAACTTGAAAACATCTTGCCCGTTCAGGGCTAAAAAACAGACAAGCCCTGTAAAGGGTTAAACAATAATAAATTATGAGAACAGAACTAATCAATTATGAATTATAAAGACAGAGAGCACAGAACTAATCAATCAAGAATTATAAGAACATATTGCAGAAAACTAATCACTAGAAAATTAAGAGAACAGAAAAAGCAAAACAAATCAAGTATTATAAGAACAGAGAGCACAGAACTACCAACTTACCACATAACAATAATGACCATTTTCATAATGATCTCATTAAGGACAGCAAAGAACTCAAACATGATTTTACCACGGGCACCCATGTTGCTGATGAGAATACCAAACGCTGTGCAGAATGTGATGATACCTGTGAAGAGGAAATATGTTTACATATGTGAGCAGGGAGTGTTCTTTCATCTGTAAACAAGAAGTGTAATTACATCTGTAAACAGGGAATGTAATTACATTTGTGGAAAGGGCATAAATACATCTGTAAATAGGGAGTATAATATCATCTAGTTAGTTAGTTAGTCGACAGATCATCCTTATTGCACATCGAACCATTCAGTCCATAAGTGCTCAGATCCCCTCCTCAGCAAATCCCGCAGCGTATAGCGGCTGACACCAGTTCTGTGTTGGTTTATGAATCTTCTTTGGCTTCCTGCGTAGTGTTCTTCTTTGGCCACCCCTCTTTTGATTTGCTGTTCTCGCAGTCTGACCATGGTTGTAGATTCGCAGTCTTCATTTGGTTCTGGCACACGTCTTACTTCTCGTAGAGCATTCAGAATGTCGGCCTGGTCCATGGCGCGTCCGCCCTCCACCTTAGCCATGCCTGCAAGCTTGTCAGCCCGCTCATTTCCTTGTACTCCTGCATGCCCTGGCACGAAGATGAAACTAATATTTGTCAGCCGAGACCGCTCCAGAGATAGCAACCACTCTCTTCGGATCTACCCCATCTCTATCCTCTTGAGCATGCTCATTGAGTCGCTCAGAAAACATGCCCTATTGAATGTCTGTGTCTCGAGCCATGTTATTGCTTTACTTACTGCCATGACTTCCATAGTCAGGCTACTTGTGGTCTCAACAAAAGCACCAGAGTCCTCCTTCACAATTCTCCCTCCGGCCCGCACCGTGAAGGCCCATGAGCTTCTCACATGTCGGACGACCGGCCCATAATATCATCTGTAGGAAGGGAATGTAATTACATCTCTAGACATATCATATATAATTACATCTGTAAATAGGGAGTATAATATCATCTGTAGGAAGGGGATGTAATTACATCTCTAGACATATAATATATAATTATATATGTAAATAGGGAGTATAATATCATCTGTAGGAAGGGGATGTAATTACATCTCTAGACATATAATATATAATTATATCTGTAAATAGGGAGTATAATATCATCTGTAGGAAGGGGATGTAATTACATCTCTAGACATATCATATATAATTATATCTGTAAATAGGGAGTATAATATCATCTTGTAGGAAGGGAATGTAATTACATCTCTAGACATATAATATATAATTATATCTGTAAACCTGGATTATAATGAAATCTATACACAGGAAGTATAATTACATCTGTAGGTCTGAAGTGCAAGGGGGCTTCAAATGATAACCTTAAAAGTGTGATAGAAATTACAATAATCAAGCCATTGTCTTGTAACCTGTCAATAATGTTGTTAAGGATGTCAAGAGTGTTAAGCAAGTGACATAATGGTGCAGACGACCATGGTGATGTCATAAGGACAGTTTAAAGATGGCTGCCCAACTATTGACATGCACCATAGAGGAGCAGCGTTCAGTTATCCATTTTGTTAAAAATGAGTGAACGGGTGAAACCTATAGATACACATCAGCAAATTAAGGTCCAGTATGGGGATGGATGCCTGTCAGTCCAGCAAGTGTATGAGTGGAGTAGGCAGCTTCAAAACGGCGTGACTTCTGTGACAGACTTTTCAATTCGATGAAGAGATAAAGCACATGTGACCAAGAGAATGTTTTTCTGCAGGAATCCAAGCATTTTACCAGCACTGGAGGACTTGCATTAAACGCAGTTGTGACTACATAAAAAAATGATACATTTGTTCTTTACTTTTTCAGAATATATTCACCAAACAAAAAATATTTAAGCTTTTCATTTGAAGTCCCCTCGTATTAGGACTGCCATGAATCTTAAGTCAACTGGACAGAAATAAATAAAGAGTCTAAAAAGAAATAAAGTTCATGCTTACCAAGTACATTTACTCCATCATTCATTGGATATGTTCTGACCCATTTAGTGACTTCTTCTCGGATAACTACAACTGTTTGGTTGGAGTCAGAAATGGAGGAATTGACCAGAGTTTTCTGTGTTGTGGTCAGTACTGTTGTGAATGAGTTGGCCAACGTGGCATTCAGTTCTGCCAGCAGCGAGCTGTTCGGGGCTGTGTATATAAACTCCTCCGGTTCCCTGATCGTGTAAACTGTTGTTGTGTGTTGAAAGCAAGCCTGGATGATGTTGTTGGGAAAAATATTCCTAAACACAAAAAAAAAAATTATTAACAAACAAAAAGTAGATTTGGATTTTTTTTAAATGGCTTGCGGAAAATGGGAAGTAGGAGTGTGTAACAGTTATGATTAAAAAGTTGTTAATATGGTAGCAGACAATTTGTATTATAATACAGTGACAACATTTCTGCGATATATACACCCATGGGAGATATAGGAAGTCGCTTAAGACAATTAATCATCCCATGGCACTTAATTAATTAACTATGCCTTTTTGTTTGCACAAAGTTGATTTTTGTGAATGAATGAATGAATGACTGAATGAATGAATGAATGAATGAATTTACACCTAAAAAAAAAACAACTTTGTGCAAACTAAAATACATGACAATCAGTTTATAATTACAGTGGTAGACAATTAAAATTACTGTGTGAATATGTGCGTTGCAAATTTCAGTCTAGCCTTCATGGACAAGGGTAAAGAAGTTGGGGGAGGTCCCATGTGCACTTGCCCAGGCTCACAAACCCTAGACAGTTGATGATTGTACATAGGAGGCCCAAAAAAAAAAAAAATTCACGGTCCTGGCTACTCAGGGTATATCTTTAATGACTGTGGGTGTTTTGGAAAATATTGCCAGTTCCAAGTTTTGTATTTACCTTTTATGTTGCATGAACTCCACAGAGGGTGAATACAAAACTTGATACGGCAATATTTTCAAACACTGCAGTCATTAAAAATACACCCTATAACATGTGTTATTCTTGTACTTGCCGGTGTTAAGGAGTTTGTGGACTGAGCTAAGTGTCTCCTAGAATTATTAGAAGGAGGAGGTCAGAGTAATAATGGATAGTTTACAGATGCACTGTGGATGGTACTTAAATCCACAACCATCCATCCATCAATCAGTCCGTTCATCCAACAGTCAGTACATCATTCAATCCAATCATAAATCAGTGTATCAATCTATTCATCAATTAATACATCAGTCCAGTAATAAATTCATCAGTCAGTACATCAGTTAATAAATTTATCAATCAATACATCAATTCACAAATCTGTTGATCAATACATTCATTAATTAATCATTGAATCAATGCATCCATTTATCAATCAATCAATTAGTCAATCAACCAAACCTTCAATAAATACATCCATTTATATTTATTAATCCATTTATATATATACATATATATATTAATCCATCTATCCATCATCAGGGCCGGTCTCTCTGGCTGTGGGGTTACAACACTTTCTCTCTGTAATCCCGTTTATCACGCAGAGTCTCGTAGCGGAGCGAGAGCTGAGGCGGTTCGACCCCAGCTCGTGACTTGCGGGATACTGAGCCGGCCGCTCAGAAAGCAATGGCAAACTACTGAGCGTAATCTTGCCAAGAGATCAACATACAGCTGAAAGATGCTGGTGTTGACAGCTAAGTCCTGTAAAGGATATGCTTAAAAAAAAAAAAAAAAATCCATCATCAACACATTAAATTAATTAATAAAAAAAATTCCATCCATCAATACATCAATCAAAAAATTAAATCAAACAAATAGGAAATATCGAAGCATTAAATGTTACACTTGTATCACCAAGGGGGCACAATTTATGAAATTAAGTCAGAATTACCTCAGAAGGTCCAAAAAAAGCATCTAAAGAAGATGGTGTATGCTTCTCCTTCTTGCTGCGTTTTCTGACGCCATCATCAGGGTTTCCAGGGTGGATTGCCAGGACAAGAATGATGCCCAGAATTATGGCGACAAATGTGGTGGCAAAATAATAAATGATGGCTCGCAATCCCATACGCCCGAGTTTTTTGGATCCAGTGAAGCCAGCCCTGGAGAAAAGATAAATAATTACATATATCAGATCTGTTCTGTCTGTCTAAGTTAGAGTTTTTCTGTGCTTGGATGTGAGTGAAATCAAACTAACCTAATCATCCTCATCATGTGCCATGTCGATAAACTTGGGCAGTCATGTTTTGCCATCTTACATGATCACCAGAGTTGTGGATCAGCTCTGTGTTCTTGTCTCGACCATACCATGTGGTCAAGCCATCCATATATTTACTTTTCTGTTTCCCGTTGTTGTTTTCCCCTCAAAATAGCCAGCTGCCACTAAGTTCTCTGGTTTATTTATTTTCATAACGTGCCCAAAAATTGTGACCGCCTGCGTCTAATTTCTCTAATCAGTTTAGGATTTTCATTTGTTTCTGGTAGGACTTGGTCATTGGTTTTTCTATCTGTCCATGGTTTTCTTTGTATTTTCTCCAGAAACCACATTTCCACTGCCATTAGATGTTTTTCAGCATGTCTGCTCATTGTCCACGCTTCACATCATATAATGTGAGTGAAATAAAAGTAACCTATAATGTATGCCATTTAGGAGATACCAATGAAGCACACAGACAAATAATGAATATCATAAATTTATACTTTAGCAATGACAGGTAGTTGCCACGATTATCAAGCTCAGTAACAAGTAATTTAGCCTGTTACATGCCTATGGTGCCCCAACATATGGTACTGGGCCTATATTTATATAGGCTCATTGGCTCTCATTGAGTCATGTGATCAGTGTCATGTGACCAGTGTCATGCCAATCACCTTTACTTCCCAAGACACTTCCTGGTACCCTTTTATGTTGGTACAGATTCATACCTAGTTGCAGGTCATTTACAAGACATGTATAAGAGTTCACCAGACATATACAAGCCGTTCACCAGACATTTACAAGACGTTCACCAGACATTTACAAGATATTCATCAGACATTCACCAGACATTCACAAGACGTTCACCAGACATTTACAAGATGTTCACCAGACACTTACAAGATGTTTACAAGATGTTACAAGACATTTACAAGATGTTACAAGACATTCACCAGACATTTACAAGACATTCACCAGACATTTACAAGATGTTTACAAGACATTTACAAGACGTGGTAAGTCATACACGCCCACACCACGTGGCAGCAACCATACTCATGGAGAGACATCATGATACTGCATCACTCATCTGTAATCATGCTGCTTATAATCAGAGAAGCGACCAACAACCATATCTGTTGACAGACATGATGACTCTATGCCACTCACCTGTAATCATGCTGCTTATAATCAGAGGGACAGTCAACAATCATATCTGTGCCACTCACCTGTAATCATGCTGCTTATAATCAGAGGAACGATCAACATCTTCAGCATGCTCATCAACAGGTCACCAGGAAAGGACACAAGCATGATTGCATCCCCTGACAGCTCAGCTGACCGCAGACAAAATCCCAGGATGATCCCGAAGACCACACCGACCACCGTCAACACGAGGAGAAGGTTCTTCCTGCACCAGCGCGGCGTCTGTCAGGTGTACAAAGTGGCAACTTATTTAAGGTTCACGGGAAGGAGATGCAAATTAACCTCGTGAGTCAAAGTTGGGGATAGAGTGGTCATATCATCTTTATATCCAATGTTTAATTAATGCTATCAGTGTTATCAATATCTCATGTTTAATTAATGTTATTTCACATTTAGTCAATGTTATCAAATATTTAATCAATGTTTTAAAGCTTAGTTAATGTTATCTCAATTTTGGCAATCTTTAATTTTTGGTCAATGTCATCTCATTTGGTCAATGTCATCTCATGTTTGGTCAATGTTATCTGATTTGGTCAATTTTATCTCATGTTTGGTCAATGTTATCTCATTTGGTCAATGTTATCTCATGTTTGGTCAATGTTATCTCATGTTTGGTCAATGTTATCTGATTTGGTCAATGTTATCTCATGTTTGGTCAATGTTATCTCATTTGGTCAATGTTATCTCATGTTTGGTCAATGTTATCTCATGCAATATGACTATTATCTAATTTTCAGTCATTGTTATCATATGTGCAATCAATGTTATTTCACGTTTAATGACTGTTACCACATGGGTGATTAAATTTGACGACAATAACGATGAATACAATGTTGACAATGATGATGGTGATCTTAACGATGATGCCAATGAGGACAACAATACTGCCACATTGCGTTTAGACATAATGACATCATCGGAAAAAGCGGTAGAAAATCATAGAGGAAAACACCACAAGAATCTGTTGATAAAGAACACAAAGGAGTGACGTCAGTTATCAACAGAAAGGACAAGGGAGAGGACCTTGTGTGATTGGGCTGAAGCGCGACATATTGTGTGAAGCCCGTGTTCGTTTGGAGATTTGGTTGTGAGAAGGCAAAGGCTTGGCTGAGGACTATCAGGTGGAGGATGTCTAACGAAGAAGGTGTCAATACTGAGCAGAGGACCTGAAGGCATGGAACACCTAGACAATCGGTGAAAAATGAGAACAGCGAGATAGATTGAGCTCCTAACTACAGTCGGACATTACCGGGATAGAGTCGTAAATATTTTGTGTGAATGCCGTTCCTGTGTTAAAAGGGACAATTCATTTTATCGACGAATCCATTGTATTGATCCAGCGCATCATTAAAAGAATGTGTGAGTACTGTTGTTTAGGATGGCGTCGGTTGATTCTTCGTATTACAGTTCGATAGTTCACGTGAGCTTATTATTGCTTCAACGTTAACGTTGCCAATTGATAATTTCGGGAGTTGCGTTGTGGCAATGATGATGATGATGATGATGATAATGATGATGATGAATGACTTTGACACATAAAATATGTGTTTCCCAATGTAAAATGATGTTATAAACCTCACTCCATAGCAGAAAAGGCCAGACTACAAATACATGAAATTTGAATGATTGAACGTATGAATGAATGAAAGTAACAAATTAATTTGTGAAAGAATGAATGTGCGAATAAATTAATTTGTGAGTGGATGAATATGCTATTGAATAAATATACAAATGAATATATATGCAAATGAGTAAATCTGAAAATTAATTAGTGTGAATTAATGAATGTGCAAATGCATGAATGACTAGATGCATGAATGATTACATGCATGAATGACTAAATGCATCAATTACTACATGCATGAATGACTAAATGCATCAATGACTACATGCATGAATGACTAAATGCATGAATGAATAAATGCATGAATGACTAAATAAAACTAATGGGGGAAGGAGGCGCTTTAGGTGAGAGTTTACAGTGACTACCAAGAGCTCGGAAGGTACCGAGTTTGATCCCGAGATAGGGTTCTGAACTTTCCAACAGCCACTGGTGTCTAATGATATCACACGTCCCCGAATCTCTTGGGTAGTGGTACCAGATACCTAGCCTTCTTGAATAAGGGCGAAAAAGAGGTCTCGCCTGCAAGTTGTACATGTTAAAGATGCCCAAGCAATTAGAAATCCCAAGGAGCAGGTGGTGAGGCCACTGTCCTGGTAAAAGTGTGAACAAAATAGTAAACCTAAATAGAGGCCTTGTAACCTTGGATGGTAGCAGACCTTACACAAATGCTTGATGAAGTCAGACATAGTGACCTTTGAGGTGCATTTACTACTAGGTGTGATACACTTCCCTCGAGAGAGGAGCCAAGAAATAGGAGAAGAGGAAACTAACAAAGGATTCACAAACTGTCAAAACCAAAATAATAAAACAAGAAATACACAAGATATAATAAATATAATAAAAACACAATGTAGTTACAGAAATAATCGAGACAGAAACACAGAGCTGAACCACGATGGTGATTGTGTGAGACAGCAAAGCATGACCGCCCATGCTTATCGGCATGACACATGATGATGATGAGTCCATCCATCCATCATGTGCCATGCCGGTAAGCGTAGGCGGTCATGTTCTGCCATCTCAGCTCTGTGTTTCTGTCTCGACCATGCCATAAGGCCAAGCAATCCAGGTACTTGCTTCTAGGTCTTCCCCTTGGTCTGTTCCCCTCGATCTTACCAGTTGTCACCAAGTTCTCCAAATCTGATTATCGATGAGTCCACACAACATGATTTTCTTGGCATCTGTAAAGAAGGTAGTTTGCCGTTACTTTCCTTCCTATCAGTGACCATACTGGTCAGTGACCGTAGCCATTGTCTCCTCGAAAAAGAGATCCTCTGCCTACCGTCATGAAGGTGGAGACCATAATCTACAACTATCTGTCGACTGCTCTCCATCTTCATCCACCACCTGCACCCATGGCTTCACATAATCCTGACCGGGTCACAGAAATGAAAAAGTGGCAATATAAAGGACACCGAAACAACCTACCCCAAAGAGACAAGACTTGCATGCTCCACCAGGTCCTGTTCTGTCCGTGAACTTGACCCCGATATTCCTGTCTTTTTTGTCCACATCTAGCATTGGCTCCCCGGCCCCTCCTGCATCTGCCATTTTGAGCCCTGATTTTTCTTGTTACAGCTGCTCAATCTGTTGATTTAGAAAATATAGAAATTTAAACATGAAACCCTAGATTTATGCTGACTTTTCTTAATCATTCAATTAAATCTTGTGGTTGTTTTTGTTTTGTTTTGGTGTCCACTAGCTTTGAACTCAAGCGTAGTCCATACATGTGCTACTAATTCTAGTGCACTAGACTGATTTTTGCGTGTGGATTAGCTTTCCCTATTACCTGTGTCCCTTGCCATCAGACAAACCAAACCCACTTCGATTTTTGAGATACTTATAATTTAGGTTCCCAAATCAAGGATAAGAAGTCAATATTTTTTAGTCCAGCTGACTGGTGTAGAGGTTCAACCCGCTACCTCGGTATCAGCACACCGGAAGTTTAAAAACGAGCGTTTCTATCCATGATCTGTATTAAGTCCAGTCTGTAAGAAGAGGGAACAATTTAACAAGGGAAGTAATTTTAATATTGAACGTCG
Source organism: Cepaea nemoralis (assembly GCA_014155875.1). Lineage (NCBI taxonomy): Eukaryota > Metazoa > Mollusca > Gastropoda > Stylommatophora > Helicidae > Cepaea > Cepaea nemoralis. Next base: position 50,228 of record JACEFZ010016930.1, on the reverse strand, counting down.
GAGCTAGCAATTTGAAATAAATTCACGGATAACTTCCCTTAGATGACAATCTCAAAATGGTAGGGATCGCACACGCAGAGATGAGAAACACAGAGATATTGGGAGGACATGAGAAGGCTGCCGGAGACAGCAAAAGATAGAAAGGCTTGACATGGTTTCTTTGAGGGCCTATGCCTATACCTTAATGGGGGATAAAGGACAGAAGAATAAAACTGACTGTAATGCACGAAGGACAGTCAGAAAGCAATGTACAAAGGACAACCAGAAAGTAATGCACGATGGACAGTCAGAAAGCAATGTACAAAGGACAACCAGAAAGTAATGCACGATGGACAGTCAGAAAGCAATGTTCGAAGGACACTCAGAATGTAATTACGATGAACAGTCAAAAAGTAATGCACAGTGAACAGTAAGAAAGTAATGCACGGTGAACAATCAGAAAGCAATGTACGATGGACAGTCAGAAAACAATGGACAATCAAAAAGCAATGCACGATGGTCGGCCAAAAAGTAAGGCTCCATTATTTATTGGTTGGAAATTATTTGTTCAAAGTGAATGACATTTACAAACAACATACATGAACATCTCCTGTAAACATAATGTTTTTCTACATAATCCCCATAAACTTGCACGGTCTTACGCCAGCACGACTGTATCCTGTTCATGCAGCCATTTCTACACTGCAAGAACCACACCCTCATCATCTTGCAGCTCCGTCACTTCACATTCAGATGCATCAACTCTCTGAGCTCCGCGACCGACAGCACTTGTATTAACTACCCAACTTCCATATACACCTCACAAACGTTTTTGAATGTTCACCATTTTCGTTTCCGCAACCAGAAATTACATGACAATTCGCTATTTATAACGCGAGTTGTTCACATACACTATTTTAACAGATTACTGTAGCTGTTCTGGTTGTTCGAATGTGCTACAATTTCATACATACAATAGCGATATTCCAAATCTCGGCCTTTTGGCTGGAGTCAAAGTGTATTATCTGCACGTTATCTTACCAGGCCGGTCTCTCTGGCTGTGGGGTTACAACACTTTCTCTCTGTAATCCCGTTTATCACGCAGAGTCTCGCAGCGGAGCGAGAGCTGAGGTGGTTCGACCCCCGCTCGTGACTTGCGGGATACTGAGCCGGCCGCTCAGAAAGCAATGGCAAACTACTGAGCGTAATCTTGCCAAGAGATCAACAGACAGCTGAAAGATGCTGCTGTTGACAGCTAAGTCCTGTAAAAGGATACGCAAAACATTTTTTTTTATCTTACCAGGGCCACCAGCAGGGGCGGTCATCAGAATGACACACAGGGACGTGGGGACCTGACGAGGCGGCTTTGGCCCCAGGGGGAAACGCGAGCCCTTTAAAAAAATTTGAAGTGTGAAAAATGTCATTTTCCAATATTTATTACTTGCTGCAAATAAACATGTGGCGCATTACTTTCATGTTAACCCTCGTATATTAACCAGGCATAAGGGATAAGGGCGCTCGTTCTTAAACATCCGGTGTGCTGACGCCCAGGTAGCAGGTTCAACCCCTACACCGGTCAGTTGGACTAAAGTGTTGAATTCTCGTCCTTGACTTCATCATCATCATCGAGTGCCTTGTCAGCTGTCGTAAGCATTCATGTCTCTCCACAGATCTTGGTCTTTGGTGTTCTGGATCAACTCTGCTGATGATATTTCTCCATGCCACCGTCTCAGTCCATCCAGAATCATTTCTCTTTGTCGGCCTCTGCCTCTCTTCCCCTCGATCTTTCCAGTTACTATGATGTTCTCCAGTCCCTCTATGTTCGCACATAACCAAAGAAAGCTGTTTGTCTCTTTTTTATTGTTGAATACAATGTTCTAGTTTCATTAGGCTCTTTCAGACAGTCGTTAGTTACCCTGGCATTCCAAGCAATTCGCAGCATTCTTCTCATGACAACACCTCTGTTCCTTCCAAGTTTTCTTAATTTGTTCATTTACATTTCAAGATTCATTTCCATACAGCGAAATAGGTTCTATGTAGCATTTTAGCATTCTCTTACATTCAATGATAGCGACTTATTGCATACGATACTTTTTATTTTCTGAAATTCAGCGTGTGCTTGCGCTTTTCTGCTCCTAATCTTTGTTGTGCAACTTCCATCTGATGTTATACATGCCCCTAGGTATTCAAAATTATCCACTTGGCTAAGAATATCCCCTTCTATTTCCATTTCACATTTTGGTGTCACCTTTTTTTCATTGGTATCCTAGACTTGGGGATGTAAAATACAAGTATCTCTGAAGTCGGAGTGGGTTCGCCTGATGGCGAGGGACACTGGTAATAGGGAAAGTTAATCCACACGCAAAAGTCAGTCCAGTACACTAGAAGTAGTAGCTCGTATATGGACAACGCTTGAGTTTAAAGCGAGCAAACGTAAAAAAAAAAAAAAAAACACCGCCGTATTAGGATAGTGTCTAGACACCCACCCGAGGACTGTTGGTCTGGGGTTCGAACCCACATCGGGGCAGATTTTAAAAGTTGACCTGGGCTAATAGAGCTACCCAGAACAAACTGCATACCCGGAAATGTCTTGGGAAGTCAAAGCGGCAGACATGATACTGGCCCCATCACCCACGAGCGCTGATTGGTCTATCTAAACTGGCCCCATCACCCACGAGCGCTGATTGGTCAATCTATACTGGCCCTATCACCCACGAGCTCTGATTGCTCTATCTATACTGGCCCAATCAGCCACGAGCTCTGATTGGTCTATCTATACTGGTCCCATCAACCACGAGCGTTGATTGGTCTATTTATACTGGCCCCATCACCCACAAGCGCTGATTGGTCTATCTATACTGGCCCCATCACCCACGAGCGCTGATTGGTCTATCTATACTGGCCCCATCACCCACGAGCGCTGATTGGTCTATCTAGACTGGCTCCATCAAACACGAGCTCTGATTGGTCTATCTATACTGGCCTCATCACCCACGAGCGCTGATTGGTCTATCTATGCTGGCGCCATTACCCATGAGCGCTGATTGGCCTATCTATACTGGCCCCATCACCCACGAGCGCTGATTGGTCTATCTATACTGGCCCCATCACCCTGAGTTCTGATTGGTCTTTACAAACATGGGCCTAGCACCGTATGGCCAATGTGCATTGAGGCGTGTAAAGGATCTTTTACTTGTTACCCACTGTTACTTTACATGTCTCTGTCTCAATTGTTATTTTATATGTCTCTAACCCAATTGTTACTTTACATGTCTCTGTCTCAATTGTTATTTTATATGTCTCTAACCCAATTGTTACTGTACATGTCTCTGACCCAATTGTTACTTTACATGTCTCTGACCTAATTGTTACTTTACATGTCTCTGTCTCAATTGTTATTTTATATGTCTCTAACCCAATTGTTACTTTACATGTCTCTGTCTCAATTGTTATTTTATATGTCTCTAACCCAATTGTTACTGTACATGTCTCTGACCCAATTGTTACTTTACACATCTCTGACCCAATTGTTACTTTACATGTCTCTGACCCTATTGTTACATTACATGTCTCTGTCCAAATTGTTACTTTACATATCTCTGACTTAATTGTTACTTTACATGTCTCTGGCTCAATTGTTACTTTGCATGTCTCTGACTCAATTGTTACTTTACACGTTTCTGGCTCAATTGTTACGTTACATGTTTCTGGCTCAATTGTTACATGTTTCTGGCTCAATTGTTACTTTTCACGTCTCTGACTCAATTGTTACTTTACATATCTCTGATCCAATTGTTACTTTACATTCTCTGGATCAATTGTTACTTTACATGTCTATGGCTCAATTGTTACTTTACATGCTTCTGGCTCAATTGTTACTTTTCACGTCTCTGACTCAATTGTTACTTTACATACCTCTCACCCAATTGTTACTTTACATGTCTCTGACTCAATTGTTACTTTACAGATCTCTGCTACTGGTACCATTAATATTGGGACTCTTCGCTGGCTATTGAAGATGAGAACGGAGCACATATGTGAATGCCCCGAGTGTCGTGATGTCGGTTCTTGACTCAACTCCCGCTGATGGGGGTTCGTGGGCTGCAGCCCCTGAAGCCCGAGGATTAACCCGACACCAAGCGAACGTGATCCCTGGATCAATAATTTATTTACAAGTGTTTGTCTGCAGTCTGTCCTTGACTGCCCCGGTGGGGGTAGAGAATCCCTTTTCCTTGTTCAAAACTTCGCCTTGCTATCTCTCCCTCTCTTTTTCTCTCCCATACTCTATCTTTCATTCTCACTTTCTCTCTGTCACTTTATTATTCTCTCTCACTCTTTCTTTTACTCTGATTCTGCCTCTCTCTATCTGTCTCTGTCTCTCTCCCTCTCTTTCACCCTTACTTTCTCTCTAACACTCTCTCTTAGTCTGTCTCATTTTCTCTCTTACTTTCTCTCTCCATCTCTCACACTCTCTTTCTCTCTAACTTTCTATTTTAGTTTCTCACTCTCTCTCCATCCCATTATCTCGCTCTGTCTCTCCCTCACGCTCTCTCACATTTTATTTCTCTCTCTCTCTCTCTCTCTCTCTCTCTCTCTCTCTCTCTCTCTCTCTCAACTTCATTCTTTTTCCCCACCCTCTTCTTCTTCTGTGTTATTTCTATATAGTAGAGACTGAGTGATTGATTGTAAGTAAAAGGGATAATGAGATGGAAAGAGAATGAAAGAGGGAGTGCGTGGCAGTGAGTGGTAGAAAGAGAGGAGACAGAGAAGGGGACACGGACGAGATACGGGGAGAATGAGCGAGCGAGAGAGAGAGAGAGAGAGAGAGAGAGAGAGAGAGAGGAGAGAGAGAGAGAGAGAGAGAGAGAGAGAGAGAGAGAGAGAATGCAGGAGCCAGAAATACTAGGAATTAATAAATCATAATAATGTGTAGGAAGACAGAAAACTATCCACTTGGACAAGACAACAGTGTGCGTCTTACAAACACAGTGGGAGAGAGATATAGTGGAAGGGAGAGAGGGGAAATAGATTGAGGGAGGGAGTGAGAGAGGAGGGGAAAAGAGAAGGAGGGGAGGATAGAGAAGGAGGGAAAGGGAGAGAGGGGTATAGATAGAGAGATGGGGAGAGAGAAGTGGGGTAGAGAGAGAGAATGAACTGAAGAGGTGAATAAATCAATGAATCAACAGAGAGAAAGAAAGAGAGAGAGAGAGAGAGAGAGAGAGAGAGAGAGAGAGAGAGAGAGAGAGAGAGAGAGAGGGAGGGAGGGAGGGATAGAGAGTAAGAGAGAGCTGGCGGGGAAGTGAGGAGTAATGAGATAGAGAAAGAATATGAAGAGAGAAGGAGAGAGTGTGTGTGGGTAGAGAGACAGAGTGGGAGAGACAGAGAGAGTGAGAGACAAAGAGAGAGTGAGAGAGACAAAGTAAAAGTGAGAGAGACACATAGAGAGACAGATAAGGACAGTGAGAGCGACAGACAGACATAGAGAGAATATATAAAACAAAGCACATGAAACAGTAATCACGAATGCAGAGGTCGCGAAAGCCCAGATTCACATAGCCGCATGTCACAGAGAATAAAACAGACAAAAGACACCACGGAGTAAAAACACCACAACACTACATTTATATTCGAGCGCACGGTAGAGTGCATGAAATAATTAAACTCGTGAGAGAGCAATTAAATGAAACGAAAGTTTGAGCTAACAAGTAGCGACAGTAATAATCATGAAAGCTTTCGAAATAAATGAATTACTCTGATATAAATTGTGAATTTATTGGATAAAGAAAAGGGACAAAATGATGACAAAGATGTGCAATGTACGATGGGTCGGCGGATTTCGAATTAAGTAAATTGCTTATTGATTTCTACCCGGTCAATGGTGCCACGATCGGTTTAAATTGTTGTGCTGAGGTATTTTCGTGGGAAGTTTGCCTTATAAAATTGACATGATGATAGGTATTGGCGCTCATGTAACTCCTATAACTGCGGGGTTGTTTAGATATTTACCAGCTGTACTGTTGAGGATATGTTCTATTTAAATGGAATGGGTACTTTGTAATAATTGTAGCGTGTATTAAAGAAGATAAATCCAGAATAGCCGAAGCAAAAGCAGTATTTTACAAGAATATTCTCTGCAATATATCTGAATTGTTATATAGAACCTGTTTTGTTATGTGGACGTAAATCATGGCACGTAAATCAACAATTCAGGAAGAGCTTATAAGCAACCGAGATGTGGTTCCTGAAACGAATGCTGCGAATTCCTTGTACTGCCGGAGCAACTAACAACGATTGATGTAAAGAGGCTAATGAAACTAGAACAATGTATACAACAATAAGAAAAAGGTTGAAGAGGGGCATTAGAGAACAATATGACAACAGGAAAAATCAGTAGGGAAAGAGGCAGAAGAAACCAACTGGATTGATAAGACGGTGGCATTGAGGAATATCATCAGCAGAGTTGATCCAGAACACCATGGACCGACATCTGTGAAGAGACATGAACGCCTACGCCAGCTGGCTGGTGAAATGATCTTTCTCTTTCGTACTGAATTCCATTTGATACGTTTTTCTTATCTCTCTCAAAACATGTTATTTATATCATTGAAGGTAAGGAAGAGAGTGCCAATCGGCAGGACTCATGATGATAATATTGTCCTACATTCATGCGTGTAAAATTGTTGACTATAAGCAGGTGAATCTAATTTCCGAGTCGATGTATTTGCTATCCTCTTAAAGACGCCTGATTGTCATCAATAATTGCTGATAATAGAAGCAACGGCTGCAGCAGGTAACAGTATTTTTTTTTCGCACATCCTTAAAAGGACATTGCAGTCAACACCAGCATTTTTCAGCTGCTGTTGATGTCGTGCCAAGATTACGCTCAGTAGTTTGCCATTGATTTCTGAGCGACCGGCTGACATACCCCGTAAGTAACCAACGCGGCGCGATCCGCTGCCAAATCTCGCACAGTTGCGTTCTTCACGTCGATATACGGGATTACGGAGAAAGTAGTTAACACCCTAGGCCAGGGAGCCCGGCAGTAATAGTTAGGTACGTGCAATTCTTGTTAAATCTTAGAGTGTGCGGATTTCGAGCAGGATTTGTCTCCCTGAGTTTACATCTGCTGTTAAAGGGTAATTATTTCCATGGTTTCCAACCGCATCATCATCATCATCATCATCATCATCATCATCATCATCATCATCATCATCATCATCATCATCATCATCAAGAGTCTTGCCGATTTGTGTGGGCGATCACGTTTCTCCATAAAACACATACTTCTGTTCTATGTGGTGATAAGGTGATATTTAAAACTGTGTAGCCAGAATACAACAAAACAAAAGGTTCAGTATAAGTGGAATTACGGGGATAACCTGGACAATACGGAACAAAAAGTTAAGTAAACGTTGTTATAAAAAAGTAAGTGCTATATACTTTAACAGGAAGCCGCAATCAGCCCCGTCGTTCATTGACTGTTTGTGTTTTTCTAGGCTGGCGGACGGATTGACGGACAGATAGACGGACGGACGGACAGACAGACAGATATTAACAAGTATAAAATATTAAAATCACACCAACCTATGGCTAAAACCACAGGAAGGATTGAAAGAAGAGCGAAATAAACAAATCTATCCTTAAATAACAATTACTCAACACCTCTACTACTAAACACTTCTACTACTAAACACTTCTACTACTAAACACTTCTACTACTAAACAAAGCGTCAAGTAAACAAAAAAAGACAACTAATGCAATGCCAAAGGAAAATATTTCACCAAATGTGACATCCCCATATGGACAGAGAAGAATGATATATCGCCATAATATGGTTATCGTGTTCCATGTGTATTTCGTATATTTTCTGCAATTTCGATGCACAGTGAAAGGAACTGTACATATTTGTTCATTTGATTGTGATCCATGTCTGGTCGAATCTACTGTTTGTTTGGCGCTGAATCAGTTAATAATACTTAAATTTGCTGCAACCTATCGCTACCATTGTCACAAAACCCCATTAGTATCGGATATTTTAAAGATATAAAGCGCAGAATAATGCCGGCATCTGTCCTCGCACAACAGATCGTGATGCAACAACAATCGATCCAAGTTATAATTACTCCATGAATGTACTGGTTCACATGTGTTTTCTAAAGATATACTTCCCGCCTTTCGATTCCTCGACGTACATAGTCGGTTCCATTTACTGGCTCTGCTCTGCACTTCTTTCACAACACAATCTATATTTAACATTGTACACGTCTGGAAACACCTTTCAACATTCTAGAACATATTGAAAGTAAAAAAAAATGAAAATAAAACAAAAAGACAATTTGAAAAGGGCAAAGAGAAAATGGCATCTATAGAGACAGAAAAAAAAAACCAACGCCCTGTCAATCAATATCGGCGTTTTAAATAATACAACACAAAAGGCGCGTGAAAACGGCACGAACAAATTCTTGGATTTGTTTCGTTGCTTGAAAGCCGAGAAATCCTCGTACAGTTTTTAACTTAACTAAATACACACATGGGACAAATTCCCCCTGGCCGGGTAAACACGAGAGATGGCCATCACGACTGTAAAGATCGATTATATTAATTTGTAATCGCTTTGTGACAAATTGACACTAAGTTCTGTTACAAGTGCTGATCAATACTGTATACCAATATGTTGGTGGCGGGTGCGCTAGCGAAGCTGACATGGAGCTGCTCTGGTATTGTTATGAGCACGGTCGGACGCTGGTACGGTGCCTGGGCTGGTCGATTGTCAAAGTCAAGGCCAGATTGGACACCTATTTCTCCCGACCTACAAATTGTGATCTTGTGCTTTCACATCCACAACACCAGGAGTAGAATCGGTTAGCTTTACTAGAGCATCATAACAAGTAATAAAATGGACGTTGCGGCAAAGCCTTCCTCGGTACTCAGTACACACATATACACACACACACACACACACACACACTAGGGTGAGTCAATAAGTAAGTCACACAGTTCTGTGGGATGGCAGGTAAATGTAGTTGGTGTTTTCTACAGGTGTCGTTAGGTGACAGCAACATCGAAATTTATATTCCCGTTCATCAGGTGGCGCTAGGTGTCTCATGCGCAGTGTATAAACAAAATGGCTACTGTACTTACGGAGTGTACAACCAAAGAGCAACGTGGTGTTGTGATTTTTTCTGTGTGGGCAAAAGGACTGCCTACAAAGGACATTCATAAGGAAATGCTTCCTGTTTAAGGTGACTACCAGCCCGAATCAAAACGTGTTTCAATGCAATGGAAACATAATTCTTCGCCTTGCGTCCAAAATTTCAAGGTTACGCCACCAGCAGGGAGGGTTATGCTGACAGTGTTCTGGGATTGTCAAGGAGTGCTTTTAACCAATTTCAAGAAGAAAGGTGACAATGTGAATTCTTAATCGTACTGTGAAGCTCTATCGATGCTTCATGATGCAATTCGAAGAAAACGTCCAGGACTGCTGACTAGAGGAGTGTTGCTTCTTCATGACAATGCCAGACCACATACGGCTCGATTAACTCAGGAGAAAATTAACCAACTAAGGTGGGAAGTTCTGGAACTTCCACCTTACAGCCCCGACTTAGCCCCTAGCGATTTCCACCTTTTTGGTCCAATGAAAACACACCTTGGCGGGAGACATATCGCGAATGACGCAGAAGTTCAATGTGAAGTGAAAACGTGGTTTAGAAAACAGAGCACGCAGTTCTATGCAGGCGGTTTGGGAGGACTGATAAAGCGATGGGATAAGTGCATCGATGTTGGTGGAAATTATGTTGAGAAAGAAAGGGACAATGTATGTATACAAATAAACTAATTTCAAGTTGTTATCATATTTAGTTATTTTTCTACAGCCATATGTGGACTTCCCCTCGTAGATCGTTTCATACTAGATAAGAAAGGTAACAGCTGTGGTGGGACAGAAGAATAACAAAATGAAAACAGTTTGTTCCGGAAGAAGATCACTAAGATCGAAACGTCGACGTGAGTTTTGTGGTGTAACGTATTTTTATCTTATTTTTAAGTTGTTGTCATTGTAATGTTTACACTGTTTGTTTTATTTCGTTTGCCAGATTTACGTTCGTTGCAAGGTATGTACACTATGTCTGTGTTTATTATCATCCAGCGTTATGCAGGAGTTACAGATACCTGTTTTCATTTCCTTTTCTATAGGTTCATACTAGAACATCTCTGTGGTTGATCCAGCCTTATAAATTGCTTGTTGAAAACTTCTAACGGAAACAGGAAAAATTAAAGCAAAACACATACATAAAACTAGCCGTGAGATGACATATTTAAGCGGATAAAAGCGATAAAGTTATTCAAACGGACATGAAAACCATGCTAGCGGAAACCGCCTGTTGGAAACAAAGAAAAAACACAAAGTCAAGACAGCTAAAATAAACAGCAGGACATGAAAACAACGGGGTGACATGGGAGCTGAGCCACCGAGCCGTAAATCTTAACGACATAAAAAAAAAAAAATATGAAATGGCCGTGCTCTGACATTCCAGACGAAAGATCTTCCCATACGCGGAAGTTACATGTGTATATGGTGGTCATGTTATAAAGTTACATGTGTATATGGTGGTCATGTTATAAAGTTCAAAATGGGCAGATGTGGCTTGAGCGGGTCCCTAGCATCGTCGTAACAACTCCTTCGTGGAGCAAGCACTGCATGAGGCGTCGGATCGTCAGAAGGGTTCATCCCTTCGCGGAATGTTTCGGCTCTTTGCCTTCATGACGTTTTCTGAGGGAGAGCCCACCCGGGTCATGACTCCAGGTGTCTTTCTCCAGCCGCTCATAGATACCCTGTTTCGGGGTGTTCGATTAATTTATTTATTGTCCCATACATGTGGGTTGTGTCTGCTCCCAAACTACCCCTCCCTCGAGGAGAACATGGTGCATGCGGTGCTTCGTGCCCTCACACATATCCCAGCACCTCCGGACGTGAGGAGCCAGCCTTTTCCCCGGCCTCTCACCACTATCTCGGCGGTTCTCTATGCAGCTGTCTTCTCTTTTATAGGACATTCGGGGATCTACTGTCCCAATCATGCTGGTGTGCTTGGCAACGGACGATAAGATCGGCTCTTCAGACAAATACAATTGATGAGAATGAACATGTAACATGTCATGTCTATAACACATCACTATGAAGGGGGGTGGGGGGGGGGGGGGGGGGGGGGGGGTGGGGGGGGTATGCCAGAGAAGAGTAGAAGAGAGAAACCACAATGCAGATGGGTTCGAGATGTGACTGATAATTTATATATGACAGCAGCAGAGGCAGTACATCTGATGTATGATAGACATTTCGATTGACTTATTGGAGAGTGGAGGGGGAGGGGTGGAAAACTCTGTAAGGATAAGCCTCTTCTTGATGATGATGATGATGATGATGATGATGATCTACTGCTGGGTGAAGACTCAATAACATATGAAATAACATATTTAACAGATTCTGTGCCAAACAAAAAGTAAATCTGGACCACACAAAAATGGATCATGGAAAATGGGAAATAGGTCTGTGTCACAATTATGACTTAACAGTTGTTAATATGGTAACAGATATGTTGTATTATAATGCAATAACAATATTTCGGCGATATATAAGATATGGGAAGCTCCTTAAGACGTTTAATCACTCAATGACACTTAATCATTTAAGAATGACTGCCATTTATTTGAAAGGGACTCCAAAATGGAGGTGTTTTAACGCTTTGAGTGTTTATAATCAGTGTGGTCCTGGGGTGATCAGCGACTGCAACTAAAAACACACGCGAGTTGAGGGAAAATCAAAGAGTTGATAAACTTGCTGGCTCTGAATCCCCTGCAGATGGCCAGCCTGTAGATTATGCCGATGTTATTAATGCTCTTAAAGACATGACAGCGGAGAACTGAAGCCAGTGAATGCAAATTGTTGTCCAGAATGAGAGACTCTGGAGTAAGATTTGGCACGGCCAGACAGGAGAGGCCTCATCAACCAACACAGAACTGGCACTATTAGCCGCTGGACGCTGAATATATGTTGGTTATGGGGAGGGGGAGGATTTGGGCTCCTATGAACTTGTCCGGAGTGCAAGGATGATACCCCAACAGATACCAAGATAACAATTCACATTTGCTGTGCAACTACGGATTTACGCGTAATGTTATAGTGATGACAGAAAGAAAGAGCAATGAGGATATCTTGAAAGAAGTGAACTCACAAAGAGGACTGACTACTCGCGTCAGAAGAAGACAGTTCAAATTTTTTGGGAATGTGATAAAAAAGTTGGTGTATATCGTAACAACGGTAAGTTCAGAGAGGGAAGAGAAGCAGTGGAAGACCATGAAAGTTGATGCTGCGGGTAGATAAGAGCCCGTTATCTTGGATGGAATCTGTCTTGAAGAAGCATACATGACGCATGCCGAAGTCGGGCACATTGGGCTTTGAGGTGCACGAACTCCGTTGAAAAAAAGAGGAACGAAGAATTAGAAAAACTAAGAAGTATAAACGGAAAAATCACAACAACAGAAATGAGATTCCTGAGAAGAATACTCAATGTATCAAGAAGAGATAAGATCAGAAATGAAGAAATTAGGACTAAAGTTGGGGTTATAGCTGCACTAGATTTTATTAGAAGGCAGTAAGTCAAATGGTTTGGCCTTGCAAGTAGGTTACCATCTAACAGTTTACCACAACAAGCAACGATGTACAGACCAGATGGAAGCAGAGGAAGAGGCCGTCCGTGTAAAGCGATGGACGCAAGGAATAACATAGTCCATGGGAATATCGATACAAGAAGCCCATAAGCGGGCACTCTCCCGCTGTTTATACTTCACCTCGACACCGCAAGGTACAAGAGGAACATGATGAGATGAGATGAGATGAGATGAGATGAAGAATTAGAAGAAGAAGAGGAAGAAGAAGAAGAAGAAGAAGAAGAAGAAGAAGAAGAAGAAGAAGAAGAAGAAGAAGAAGAAGAAGAAGAAGAAGAAGAAGAAGAAGAAGAAGAAGAAGAAGAAGAAGAAGAAGAAGAAGAAGAAGCATTTGATATTATGACACGGCGGACATCAGTATCAGACATGATTGACAATGAACGAAACAGAAGGCTATCAACATATATGATCACCAACGTCCCACGGCATGGGTCTGAGACAGTATGCTTTCATTGTCTCTAGGCGCCTGAGTTTACTGGAAAGCATTAACTGGGATATTTTTGGTTCGACAAAGAGTTCACCGACCAGTAAGTTCAAAATTAGTGAGTGGTCGGGCAATGACTCTAGTGCAGCCCGCTGACCGACAGTTTACCTCTCGTTGTTAGTAGAATAAGAAATTCAGGAAACATGAAGCCGAACTTAGCATAGGAGCTGTCAAATGAGCAAGAAATACAACGGATTAGGCTAGATATATGGGAACGGACACGCCCAATGAACCAAACCAGGCGAAGGCAGAAAAGGTAAGGTCTTCGACCTCAAGCTATAACCTAGTGGTGTCAAGGGATCTAGAATAAAGCGGATTAAGTAGAATTAATTATGTGGTACAGCTAAAAAATCTCATTGGGTAGCCCTTCGCGGCAAGGAGGAGCTATGTCACGTGATGCCAGAAAGAACCGCCAAATTAAGCGGTATATATATACGCGGGACAGAGAAGCATTTGAGGAGATAAGCGAGTTCTAGACAGCCGAGTGCAGATACTCGAAAGGCTGTTGAGACCAATAAGACTGTGGCAACTCTGGTCGGGCAGATAAACCCGAGGACCAAAGAAAGCACGGACTTAAGTGTTGGAAAAAGAACCGCCCTAAAGAAACTATTGATTGCTACTGGCAATTGCAATCATTAAGGAAAGTCACACAAGACTAGAGTGGGCTAAGAGGACACACGTTTGATGGGATCATCCAGAGGACTGCGTCGAACAAAGTTGGAAGGAGCCTGACTTTATTGGAAAGTGGCGAAATCATTCTGAGACGGGCGGTGATCAGACAAAAGCACCCGTAGGCAGGCGAGCAATTATCCACGGGACAGGACTCCTACGTTGTCGCTTGATCGATTGCCTGGGTAAACTAGTGGGCGGTCATTTGACGGTGGTAGTCCGTGTGTGTGCATCCTTATTAGATTCATGTACTTTCTTGTCAGATTTGCGTACTTCCTTATTATATTCACCTGATTGATATGTGACTAGTTGGTGGCTTAGTGGTCATTCCTTAGATTTTATGTTCGGTCAATGGTATTCTCAAGTAGTTAGTTATTTGACAGCATTTTTCCCATATTAATTGGGATTGTTTTCACACGATACTTTGTATACTTTGTAATTTCTTTTGAGAAGCAAATAAACTTGATTCAGTGTTAGCTTATTCTTCTTAGTGCCTGTACTGTGCTTGTCGGTTAGGATAGTGTTGTATTCGTGACCTGCGTACCTGTATACTTGTGAGGTTGGTAGATAAAACCAAGGGTAATCACAAATCAGTGGTTATCTCTACAACCGGAAGACGGACAATCTTTATCTTTCAATTCCTTATTCTCTCCTCCACTTCTCTCTCTCATCTCTCATCTTCGTGCTATCACAAAATTGGCGCTGCGGAACAGGATTCTTCCAAAGTAGCTTTTGTCTGCCTGCCTCAAAGTTAGGGTTGGAGACAGACTCACATACAAGTTGTTCTATTTAGTTGGTAGTTTATTGTTGTTAGTTTGGCAGTTGTAAGTGCTTTGTTCTATTAGGTCTACTAATCTTACAGTTATTCAGTAGGCTGTCAAAACTGTCAGTAGGAGTTTCTAGTAAGTCTACTCGGTTAGGGATTCTTGGTTTAAGCACACCCGGCAAACCCACTACACCGCAAGAGAAAAAATAAACCCAGAAGAAGCCGAAGCAGCAGAGTCAGTCCTGTCCGGAAGCGAGTCTAGTAAGTTTTTTCTAAAAGATCTCAACGACGATTACAAACATGACTACCAGAAATACACGCTCTGCAGCATTAGTCGAAAGCAGCGAAGGGGCGTCGGCCTCTGTGCAGGGCAATGTTGATTCTCACCCCACAGCATCGCCATGTGAACAAGTGAGATATGTAATGATAGCCCACTCGAAAGAACATCAATACTTTCGGGGGCCCACACGGCCCCACTGTTAATGAGTATCTACGGGAAATCCGTTCAGCGTTCAGAGCGGGCATGATGGGGACAGCTGACAAAGTTGACCTTATCATCGACACCATTTCACCGCACGTACACAGAGAGTTAAAGCTGCACACCTCTGAGAAGGACCCCGAAAAGATGTTGGAGGTATTAGCGACCATCTACGGCGACAAACGAACCCTCCAAGAACTAATGGCGACATTTTTCTCCACCAGACAAGGTAGCCGGGAGTCGATCGTCGACTTCTCCCATAAATTGCACCGGGAATTCGAGGAGGTGGTCTGCGCACAAGAGAGACAGAACGTCTCACCTTTTCACGAGTCAATGCTCAGAGACCAGTTTGTCGCGCAGTTGAGAGACGATTTACCTCGGCAGATGATAAAAGAAAGGCTCATTGACGAGCCTTCCATGTCGTTTCTAGCTGCTCGTGATTGTGCAGTGCGATGGGCCAGCGCTAAACACACTCCGCAGACTGAGGTGTACAACGTTGAAGCCACGGTTGTGAATCGTAACAACGACCACAGGCAGCAGAGCACTGGGCATGGCCGAAACAACGAACAGAAGGGCATTCCAGCAGAAAATGACAGTAGGGGGTCACATGAACAGTCGGGCGAGGTAGATGAACTTAAGCGGGAGATGGCGCAGTTAAAAATGCAATTGTCGCATCTTGTGAACGGCCGGGGACAGCCCCAGCCAAGGTCCCAGAGACAGCAAAAACAGATTCGTTGTGATCTTTGTGGCCGGGTAGGACATATTGCCAGATTTTGTAGGGCACATTTAAACTAGAATCCCGTACAGCTACGAGTCAGGCCGCGGCGGGAAGGTTCAAGGACTCACCAATAAAAATGCTAGGCGAGCGCCCAGAGACAATGATAAGCATTGACTGGTAGAAACGTAAGATGTGTTCTGGACACTGGCTCACAAGTTTCCACGATTTCAGAGGAGTGTTTCAATAGACTTTTCAGACATTATAGGTTAGATTTAGATAAGTATATTAGATTAACATCAGCAAACTGGCGTTTCAATACCATATTTAGGGTACATCAGTACCAGTGTGCAAATAGGGACTGATAGTGTTGATAGATGTGGAATTTTTGTTTTAAAAGATGTGAGGGGCACCGAGAACAAAACGCCCTGTATATTAGGGATGAATGTACTCGCAGAGTTGCCAAATGTTAGCAGGTTTTTTCAGTTCAACAGGCCAGCAGACAACAATGCAAGTGTTGACCTAGATCGGAAGAAAGTGTGGGTGACAGGAGAGGCCAGGACTCACATACCTGCCCGCTCGCTGGCTGTCCTGCTAGTTAGGGGTCGCGCGGGGTTAACAGACAGAACGGTCGTGTTCGAACCAGCCAGGGACCTTGACCACAAGGGTTTAATTCTGCCTTACTGCTTTACTAGGTTAGAGGGGGGAGTGTGCCAAATACAGATAGTTAACATGGGTGACGAAGATGTGTTTTTAGCGTGAGGTACTCAGGTGGGGGAGATATCCGATGCCACAATTGACCTGACTAGACATTTTAGAGTGGTAGGAACGCAACAAATAGAGTTGTCTGCTAAACCAGACAGTGGGGAGCAGAGACCAGACAAGCCCCTTTTTGACTTGACTGAATTTGAGGGAAGCGATGAGGAAAGGATGCAACTTGAGGGACTGTTAGCAAAATACGACTGCCTATTCGCGAAAGATGACACCGACATTGGGTTTACTGACAGGGTAACCCATAACATACTTTTGACGGATGAAGTCCCCATAAAACAGCCGTACAGGAGGATTCCTCCTGCCCTGTATCAAGAAGTGAAAGATCATTTACAGGGATTGTTAGATAAGCAGATTATAAAGGAGAGCTGTAGTCCCTGGGCGTCTCCGATAGTCCTGGTCCGAAAAAAGGATGGCAAATTGAGAATGTGCGTCGACTACAGGGCCCTGAACATAAAAACTAAAAAGGACGCATATCCACTTCCAAGGGTAGATGACTATTTAGATGCGTTAGGGGGCGCGAAATTTTTTTCTTCTCTTGATTTAGCTAGCGGTTATTACCAGGTGGCGATGAATCCAGCAGACCAGGAAAAGACAGCGTTCACTACACCCTTTGGGTTATATGAATATTCACGACTTCCAATGGGACTGGCGAATTCAGCTAGTACATTCCAACGTCTAATGCAGTCGTCGCTTCATGATTATATGTTTAAGTTGCTTTTAGTTTACCTAGATGACATTCTTGTGTACTCCAGAGATTTTAGTGAACATTTAGTAAAACTAGAGGCCATATTTGATAGGATACAGGTGTTGGGATTGAAACTAAACCCAGCTAAATGCAATTTCTGCAAGAAAAAGGTGCAATTCCTAGGCCATACTGTGTCTGCAGAAGGCATAGGAGCGTTAGAAGATAAGGTAGCTGGCGATCCAAAAAGCTCCCATACCTAGAACGCAGACTGAGTTACGTTCATTTCTAGGCCTTGGCCAGTTACTATCGCCGGTTTGTATCCAAATTTGCCACACTAGCTAGGCCACTCCATGAATTAGTAGCTCAGCTAAACCAGCAGCACACAGATCCGAGAAAAAGGAAGAAGAGTCCCATCGGGCAGCTATGGTCTACAGAATGCGATGAGGCCTTTAACAAACTTAAAGAAGCCCTAACGTCGACATCATTACTAGGCTTCCCAGACTTCACCCTTCCCTATATTTTAGAGTGTGACGCCTCATACACTGGTCTGGGTGTTGTTTTGTCCCAAATCCAGAATGGTACAAAGAGAGTGTTAGCGTATGCTAGTCGTACTCTCCGCCCGTCGGAGAGGAATGCAAAAAGTAGTTCTAAGTTAGAACTTTTGTGTTTAAAATGGGCATTAACGGAAAAATTCCGTGGCCTCCTTTTAGGTGGACATACTGAGATTTACACTGACAATATGAATTTAACTATGTGGCATAAAGCGAAACTGGGTGCCATTGAGCAAAGGTGGATTGCCCAAATGTCTATGTTTGATTATGTAATAAAACACAGGCCTGGGCGGACTAACGGTAACGCTGATTACTTGTCTCGATTCCCGCTGGAAGAACCGGGGGGAGACGACGAAGAAGAGGGCGAAATCGCCATTTGCAGTGTTGCAGCGACATGCATTCCGCCAGCCCTAGGGATAGCTGGTACTGTTGGTAGCGTTCCGACGGCAGATTTTAATGTAGAAAATGCTGATGTGTTGTTAGAATGTCTTGATGTAAATAATGTTGATGAATGTTCAAAATTATGCCTTGATGTAAATATGATTGGTGGGGGTGGTGTGGTGGAAGCTGCTGCTAGGACAGCAGATGTTTTTAATGTCCTTCCCACACACACCTTGCCGTCTTACTCAACGGAAGATATGGTGAGATTGCAGCAAAATGATGTAAATATTAATGCAGTATTTGATGTTGTATCGCGTAAACTTGTGTTGTCAAATGAATCTATGAAAAGGTTGCCCCATCAGACGAAGAAGTGGATGAGGCAGCGTAAGAAGTTATGTGTATTAGATGGGTTGCTGTATAGGAAAATCAAGGGGACAGGTAGGACAGAGTTGCTGCAATTAGTGATACCGGAGATACTGCGGTTAAGGATACTGGAGTCAGTTCATAGCGTAGGGCATCAGGGGAGAGATAGGATGATAAATATTTTGAAGAGCAGGTGTTTCTGGGTAGGGATTACTGCAGATGTAGATAAATTCTGTAGAAGTTGCCACAGGTGCAATGTAGCGAAGCCACCGCCGGTCAAGATTAAGGGACCGGCAGGTAGTTTGTTAGCTTCGAGACCGTTTGAAGTAGTAGCGATGGACTTTACGCTACTGGAGAGGGACTCAAGGGGATTTGAGAATGTGTTGGTCATCACAGATGTCTTCTCTAAATTTACTATTGCTGTCCCAACCAGAGACCAAAAAGCAGCAACTGTGGCGAAGGTTTTAGTAGAGAAGTGGTTTTTATATATGGGTGTGCCAAGGAGACTGCACTCTGACCAAGGTAGGAACTTCGAATCCTCGGTGATTGCTGAGTTATGCAAGACATATGGCATAGAAAAGAGTCGCACCGCTCCGTACAACCCTCGCTGCAATGGCCAAGCAGAACGGTTTAATAAAACTATGCATGATTTACTCAGACCCCTCGAGGCCAAGGAGAAGAGGAGATGGTCTGATCACTTAGCCGAAGTGGTGCAGGTGTATAACTCAACGCCTCACGCCTCGACAGGATTTTCACCTCACTACCTAATTTTCGGACAAGAGCCTCGGTTGCCAGTGGACTTCATTTTAAATACAGGCACCAAAGACAGGGACACCAATGCAAGTGAGTATTTGGAAGGGCATCTTTCACGTTTGCGTGACGCGCACGTTCGGGCTAGTGAACAGCTGAAGAAGCATGCCGCCATTAGGAAAGATAGGAGTGACAAAATGGCAAACTCTATTCCATTGCAAGTTGGCGAACTTGTCAGAAAAAGAATCCACTATAAGGAGAGAGCGAAAATACAAGACATGTGGTCCGAAGACATGTACGTAGTTGTTAGGGCACCCACCATGTCTGGAGGACCGTATGTGATCAAAAAGGTTGGAGGAGATGGATCGCTAATTAGGGTAGCCAGTCACGAAATGCGACGTTGCGAGGACGGGGCATTAGAGAAGGAAATAGGGACGACGTTGGGACTACCAGCACAACCGGATGTCCCAGCGGCTGTCGAAGTTTACCAAGACGTTCCAGGCGAAACAGAATGGTACGCTTTCGAGCCTGGGGACCTGAGTAGACGGAGGTCTGAGAGGATCGGACGTCGTAAAAGGGAGTGATAGAACTTCGACGTGTGGGTAGGAGATATTTTAATAGTTAGCAAGGTATGACGTGGTTGCTTCATGTGGAATGTAGTTCGAATTGTCTCTGCGGCTGTCTAAAAAACGAAGTGTTCCCCATGAATAGGGGGCTTACTTGTTATAATGTTTTTCAGGCGCTAGCATGGTTGTGTACCTTGATTTTTTTTCTACAGTGGGAAGTAGCGCTGTAAGGAGTTGATGTTGCTGATATTGTTTTCATTTTTGATGTTCCTATGTGCAACCATTGATTAATGATTTTGGTGTCTGGGGAAATCCCCTGCGTGAAAGGGATTGGACTGTTTTATTGATGATATTACTTGATTACTATGTTGTTACGAGGCACGCCAGAAGACGAACAAGATTTAACTGCCTTATGCACTGGGAGAGCAGGGGAGGCAACCAGTATTTTTTATTATTATTATTATTATTTGGGGTGGAAGTTCCAAAAAGAGTTTTCCCCTTAGGCATCCAATATTGTTTATGAGGAATGTCAGATGCGGAGCCAGGGCTTCGATCTCAAGGAGGAATGACGCTATATTGATGGTGGGACCCATCAACTTTTGGTAGGTGGGTATGAGACAGTATGCTTTCATTGTCTCTAGGCGCCTGAGTTTACTGGAAAGCATTAACTGGGATATTTTTGGTTCGACAAAGAGTTCACCGACCAGTAAGTTCAAAATTAGTGAGTGGTCGGGCAATGACTCTAGTGCAGCCCGCTGACCGACAGTTTACCTCTCGTTGTTAGTAGAATAAGAAATTCAGGAAACATGAAGCCGAACTTAGCATAGGAGCTGTCAAATGAGCAAGAAATACAACGGATTAGGCTAGATATATGGGAACGGACACGCCCAATGAACCAAACCAGGCGAAGGCAGAAAAGGTAAGGTCTTCGACCTCAAGCTATAACCTAGTGGTGTCAAGGGATCTAGAATAAAGCGGATTAAGTAGAATTAATTATGTGGTACAGCTAAAAAATCTCATTGGGTAGCCCTTCGCGGCAAGGAGGAGCTATGTCACGTGATGCCAGAAAGAACCGCCAAATTAAGCGGTATATATATACGCGGGACAGAGAAGCATTTGAGGAGATAAGCGAGTTCTAGACAGCCGAGTGCAGATACTCGAAAGGCTGTTGAGACCAATAAGACTGTGGCAACTCTGGTCGGGCAGATAAACCCGAGGACCAAAGAAAGCACGGACTTAAGTGTTGGAAAAAGAACCGCCCTAAAGAAACTATTGATTGCTACTGGCAATTGCAATCATTAAGGAAAGTCACACAAGACTAGAGTGGGCTAAGAGGACACACGTTTGATGGGATCATCCAGAGGACTGCGTCGAACAAAGTTGGAAGGAGCCTGACTTTATTGGAAAGTGGCGAAATCATTCTGAGACGGGCGGTGATCAGACAAAAGCACCCGTAGGCAGGCGAGCAATTATCCACGGGACAGGACTCCTACGTTGTCGCTCGATCGATTGCCTGGGTAAACTAGTGGGCGGTCATTTGACGGTGGTAGTCCGTGTGTGTGCATCCTTATTAGATTCATGTACTTTCTTGTCAGATTTGCGTACTTCCTTATTATATTCACCTGATTGATATGTGACTAGTTGGTGGCTTAGTGGTCATTCCTTAGATTTTATGTTCGGTCAATGGTATTCTCAAGTAGTTAGTTATTTGACAGCATTTTTCCCATATTAATTGGGATTGTTTCCACACGATACTTTGTATACTTTGTAATTTCTTTTGAGAAGCAAATAAACTTGATTCAGTGTTAGCTTATTCTTCTTAGTGCCTGTACTGTGCTTGTCGGTTAGGATAGTGTTGTATTCGTGACCTGCGTACCTGTATACTTGTGAGGTTGGTAGATAAAACCAAGGGTAATCACAAATCAGTGGTTATCTCTACAACCGGAAGACGGACAATCTTTATCTCTCCCTCTCCTTCATCTCTCTTCCTTCTCTCTCTCTCTCTCTCTCTCTCTCTCTCTCTCTCTCTCTCTCTCTCTCTCTCTCTCTCTCTCTCTCTCTAATCTCTCATCTTCGTGCTCTCACAGGTCCATCAGAAGAAATTATATTTTCGACTCTAAATTCTAAGATCCAAGAGATTGCGAGCAAATCATGGATGTTCTGCCCAGGGCAGGCAAATAATCGGGGAAATGAACAGGCTGCTAGATTGGCTGTTGGTGCCCCTCTGTGCTTACTGCTACTTTATAATAAAAAAAAAGTGTGTTCACTTGAGGCCTTAGAACCTGGCGAGGAGTGGGTACAAGTACTAACAGATTTATGTACGTTCTTTTCAGTTTGCATCCAACTAGACAGAAAATTCAGACAAGAAAATCCGACTGGTGTGGAGGCGGAGGTGCAAGCATTGATCTTCGAGAATTCGTTAGACGGTGATGCTGTTATTTACACAGACGGGTCGGTCGTTCGACGAATGAGAAGTTTATGGGCCGTTACGGCTCAGGCCGGAGGGAGAATTGTGAAGGAAGATTCTGGTGCTTTTGCTTTGACCATAAGTAGCCTGACTATGGAAGTCATGACAGTAAGTAAAGCAATAACATGGCTCGAGACACAGACATTCACTAGCGTATGTTTCCTTAGTGACTCAATGAGTGCGTTTAGGAAGATAGAGATGGGGTGGATCCGAAGAGAATGGCTGCTGTCTCTGGAGCGGTCTCGGCTGGCAAAGATTGATTTTATTTTCGTGCCAGGGCATGCGGGAGTACAAGGAAATGAGCGGGCTGACAAGCTCGCAGGTAAGGCTACTGTGGGAGGCGGACGCGCTATGGACCAGGCTGACATTCCGAATGCTTTACGAGAAGTATGTCGTTCGCAAGAACCAAGTGATGACTGTGAATCTACAACCATGGTTAGGATGCGAGAACAGCAAATTAAAAGAGTGTGGCCAAACAAGAACACTACGCAGGAAGCCAAAGAAGATTAATAAACCAGCACAGAACTGGTGTAGTTAGTCGCTAAACGCTGCGGGATTTGCTGAGGAGGGAATCCGAGCACTTATGGACTGAATGGTTCGATGTGCAATGAGGATTATCTATCAGCTAACTAACTAACTAACTAACTAACTGACTGACTGACTGACTAACTAACTTTATAATAAAGGTAATGTGGTGAAGGTCCTCCTTGTGGAGATTGCAGCTTGGCTTATGGAATATCATGCGTGTCTTATTTATAAATATTACCTGAAACGAATGCTGTAGCGTTGATATTGTTCTGATGTGGAAAAAAAAATTACTTTAATGCCATTTATAAACACATGTTTGTCAAGCTCAGCTGCAAACTGCTGGTTGCGTTTTTGAAACCATTGGCAATTTGTTTAGCACATCCTCTGAGCTGGCGAAAACAATTTGAGATCAATATTTGTGCTTCATTAACACGGAATGTTTCGCTTGGTTAAAGCTAAACAGAAGCATTAAAAGTGAATACTAGGGGCAAACGTACAACCGTACAGTGATAAATACGAGTTTCCTAAGAGTTGCCAGGAGGTATAACATACAGAAATAAATAATTAGCATATTGGAGATTGGATCTGCCTTTGTGATACAGATGCCTAGTCGGACAACAGATAGAAATGTTATTTGGATTTTAACTGAAACTGCGATTTCTTTTGCTAGAAACTCTAGAAAGAGTTGCCATGTTTTTCTTAATTTTTTTTTTTTTTTAAGTCATACAAAATCACACACAGATGAGGTGGAAGGTTCTTAAACAGTGTGATATCGACATCTTTGACATTATGGTTAAGTCGACCCAACCCGTGTTGAAATGAAAGGAAGTGAAAGCATAGCGGCTCGGAAATACAAAACGGGTTAGGGGGGAGGGAGAGAGAGAGAGAGAGAGAGAGAGAGAGAGAGAGAGAGAGAGAGAGAGAGAGAGAGAGAGAGAGAGAGAGAGAGAGTAGGATAGAGGGTGGCTTTTCAGCAAGTCCTGATGAGTCGACGTTCTGCAAATGACATGTACACGATGTAAAATAACACTAAGCAGTGCAGCTTTTACAAAAGTTAGTTGCATATCCCTTACCGAACGTCGCAGTTGAGTTGAGTTGAGTTAAGAACCGACATCACTGCACTCAGGACATTCCCATACGTGCTCCGTCCCCTCGTTCAACAGCCAGCGAAGAGTCATACTACTAATCGTTACCACCGCTATCTAGCATTGTTTATTTATTTATTTATTTTTGTTGTTGTTTCGTTTTGCTGTTTGTGATTTCTTGGCAAGTTTACGCTTAGTAAAAGGTGTATTTTTAATGACTGTGCAGTGTTTGAAAATATTGCCTGTCCAAGTTTTGTATTTACTAACTATTATGTTGCAGAGGGTGAATACAAAACTCCGTAACGCCTCCGTAAAGCCTTCACCACAGAGCAAACAGTGCAGCTCTACGGAACACAATTACGGAAAACACAGGACGTTGCGGCGACTAGCTTTCATCAGCAAACAACTACACAGACGAAATACAACATATAATCACGGAGAAGGCACATCAGTGACTGCATTAAGTGACTACATAAGAACGGGATGAGAAGAATAGAAAGGTGAAAACATGAAAACAATGACAAGAAAAGAAAACGTATTCACAGTATAACAACTTGGAATTCTGAGAAACGTTGCACATTCTTTTTTTTCATTTTCTGTTCATTGTTCTAATATTTTTTTTTTCATCTTTCCATTCTTCTCACCCCGTTCTGTTATATGGCAGTACATCATGGAAAGTGACCAAACAACTTAGGATAGAGTAGTGGCGGTGTTGAGATAAAAGCTGCAAATATTTTGATCTAGCCCTTCGTGCCTTCTTGGCAAGTTTACGTAAAATAGTGTGCCACTGCTTTCTGAACGACCGGCAATCATATAACTATATGAAAACCAGCGCAAAGCGGTCTGCTTTCACGTCGCTTGCAGCTGTGTTTTGAAAGCGGTATACGGGATTGCGAATTACGATCATAACTCCGCAGCACCGGTGCTGAACTAGCAGAATAACTAAAAACGAGTATCTGGAGGAGGTTCATGAAAGTAGAACAGTAAACACCACTGTAAGACGGGGATTTTGTTCATTGGTCTCCTATAATTAAACACCACTGTAAGACTGAGATGGTGTTCTTTGGTCACCTAACATTAAACACAACTGTAAGACGGATACGGTGTTCTTTTGTCACCCAACATTAAACACCACTGTAAGACGGGGATGGTGTTCTTTGGTTACCTAACATTAAACACAACTGTAAGACGGATACGGTGTTCTTTTGTCACCCAACATTAAACACCACTGTAAGACGGGGATGGTGTTCTTTGGTTACCTAACAATAAACACCACTGTAAGACGGAGATGGTGTTCTTTGGTTACCTAACATTAAGCACCACTGCAAGACGGAGATGGTGTTCTTTGGTTACCTAACATTAAACACCACTGTAAGACGGGGATGGTGTTCTTTGGTTACCTAACATTAAACACCACTGTAAGACGGAGATGGTGTTCTATTGTCACCCAACATTAAACACCACTGTAAGACGGGGATGGTGTTCTTTGGTTACCTAACACTAAACACCACTGTAAGACGGGGGTGGTGTTCTTTGGTCACCTAACATTAAACACCACTGTAAGACGGGGAAGTTATTCTTTGGTCACCTAACATTAAACACAACTGTAAGACGAAGACGGTGTTCTTTGATTACCTAACATTAAACACCACTGTAAGATGGAGATGGTGTTCTTAGGTCACCTAACATTAAATGCCACTGTAAGACGGAGATAGTGTTCTTTGGTCACCTAACATTAAACACCACTATAAAACGGAGATTGTGTTCTTTGGTCGCCTAACATTAAACACCACTGTAAGACGGAGACGGTGTTCTTTGGTCACCTAAGATTAAACACTGCTGTAAGACGGAGTTCTTTGGTCACCGAACATTAAACACCACTGTACAACAAAGACAGTGTTCTTTGGTCACCTAATATCATTTGTATTCGCTCGCTTTAAACTCAAGGCCTAGTCCATTCAGGGTTAATTTGTGCGTTGAAAACAGCTTTCCATATTACCCCCATCGAACTGAACCCACTACCGCGTTACCAGAGAAAACTTAAGCCCGAGCGCATTACACTATTCGGTAAAACCGACTTCCCAATGAGCTTGTCAAAAGGTGGCTTTCGAACGCTGATACAACAGTGAAATCCTACACTTCTTTATCGATAAAAGGTATTATTTATTATTATTCTTATTAATGTGCTTTCTATGAACATGTTTTCCCAAATAACACGTTAGTTTGCTGTAATTTGCCTCAAATTGCATCACAGTTCTTCCCATTTTCATTGTTTTTTTGCCTGGTAATTTTGCTGAAATTCTGTAACACGTAATTCTTCGCTTCATTTCTTGTTTGCCAAGTTGGGAAATTGTTGTACCTGAAAACATTAACTGGCAAGGCTGGAAGCGTGAAGATTTGTTTATTTATTAATTCAGCCATGATCATCATCATTATCATCATCATCACCATCGCCATCATCACCTCAATCATGACCACAATTATCATCACCGTCAACAGAATCATCACCATCATTACCAAAACCACAATCATCATCACTGTCACCATCACCATCGCTATCATCACCACCACCGTCATTACTATCACAATCATCATCATCATAACAATCATCACCACCATCACCTTCATCATCACCACCAACATCATCATAATCACCACCAACATCAGTATCCTTATGATTACCACCATCATCATCACCACAATCATCACTATCATCCTTACCATAAACATCATTATCCTTATCATCACCATCATCATCTTGATTACCACCATCATCACCTTCATCATCACCACCATCATCATCACAATCATCACCGTCATCATTACTACCAACATCATCATCATCATCATCATAATCATCATCACCAGCATCATTATACTTATCATCACCATCATCATCACCACCATCATCACCTTCATCATGAACACTATCATCATCATCATCATCACAATAATCATCACCACCAACATCATCATCACCACCAATATCATTATCCTTATCATCAGCATCATCATGTACCTTGCCAAATGTCCCAGATGTTCACGCCTCCCCACAGATTTCAGCTCTGGACATTCTATATCAAGGCTATCGATGACATCACTCCCTATCCCTGTTTTAGACCACCCAGCATAATGTCTCCCTGCCTGTTTCTGCCTCACCCACCTCTGATATTTCCTGTTGTCACATGATTTCCAATACATCTCTTCTCTTCTCGTTAGGTGACGAGAAGTGGCGAGGCCGATAGGTTGAGACCGCTCGCTCTTCCGGTGTGCTGATGGCAAGGTTGGGGGGTCCTGTCCCTACGACGGTCAGGTGGATATAACCATTGACTTCTGGTACTTGGCTTGGCGACATAAACTACAAGTACCTCAGAAGTTGGAGTGAGTTCGTCTGCTGGCGAGGGACGCTGGCAATAGGGAAAGCTAATCAGCACGCAAAAATTAGTCCAGTGCACTAGAAGTAGTAACGCTGTATGGACTACGCTTGAGTTCAAAACGAGTGAACGTAAAACAAATGTAGAGAGAAAGCCCCCTTATGCCTATGAGAACCACAGAGATGTTAAACTGACCTTAAAGGCAGCTGTGCTATTATCAAATGTGCGCCACGGAGCTCTGTATGTAGGTCAAATGTTAAGTGCACTTTAGAGTCGCAGTCAGTGGATTCATGCCCCGACCAAAGTTACAGCTGCTAATATCCAGCATCATCATCACATGGCATGTCGATAAGTGTGGGTAATCACTCGCCATCTGACACAATCTCCAATGTCTTGTCGATAAGTGTGGGTAATCACTCGCCATCTGACACAATCTCCAATGTCTTGTCGATAAGTGTGGGTAATCACTCGCCATCTGACACAATCTCCAATGTCTTGTCGATAAGTGTGGGTAATCACTCGCCATCTGACACAATCTCCAATGTCTTGTCGATAAGTGTGGGTAATCACTCGCCATCGGACACAATCTCCAATGTCTTGTCGATAAGTGTGGGTGATCACTCGCCATCTGACACAATCTCCAATGTCTTTTCGATAAGTGTGGGTAATCACTCGCCATCTGACACTGTCTCCAATGTCTTGTCGATAAGTGTGGGTAATCACTCGCCATTTGACACAATCTCCAATGTCTTGTCGATAAGTGTGGGTAATCACTCGCCATCTGACACAATCTCCAATGTCTTGGAGCAGGTCTGTGGGCTTGTTCTCATTGTGCTATGTGGCCGAGCCATCCAGGCATTTATTTATTTCTTTGTCTTCCTATAGCAACGTCTTGTTAACATCTCAGGATGATTGCTGTGTGAGACATTATTTTTTTAAAAAAATATAATGACATTTGGCACGTTACTCATCCCAAGTTACTCACCTTCAGCGTCGTCGTCGTCATCATCATCATCATTTTGGTAGGCCAGTATATTCCACATGGCTAATAACAAGTGTCACACCATTAGCTAATATTACTAAGTCGTATAGTATTGATGTTCGCATTTTGCCCATGTCTTTATAATGCATATCTTTTATATTGTTGCTGTTCCCTGATAGCCTTGAATGATGTATGAATGAAATAATATATGAAAGAGAGTGATAGAAGGGCAGAATGTTAGGCGGGCCTGCGTGCCCAATTCATAACCCTTTGAAAATAAAGTTTGTTCGTTCGTTCATCATCATAAGCTACATCATCATCATCATCATCATAAGCCACATCATCATCATCATCATCATCATCATCATCATCATCATCAGCCACACGGAGAAGCGTCGACGGTCATGGTTCCCCATCTTACCCGAATTCCTGAGTCTTGATTCAGGTATGCCGAGGTAGCGTGTTCACTTCCCTCCACCTGCCATTTGGACTAAAATGTTGACTTCTCGTCCTTAACCTGGGCAAACATGAAATAACAAACATCTCACAAGTTGTAGTGGGCTCGTCTGATGGCGAGGGATACTAGCGATAGAGAAGGCGAATCTATACGCAAAAATCAGTCCAGTGTAGACTACGCTTGAATTCAAAGCGAGCGAGCGAAATAAAATAAAAATGAAAGATGAATCACAATTTTCTAGGCAGCTGTAAAGAAGGTAGTCTGCCATTGCTTTTCTTCTTGCACTTTCGACCGTACTGGTCGTTGACTGTACCCATTGCCTCTAGAAAGAGACCTTCTGTCCACTGTCATGAACTTGAGACCATAACCGCCAACTATCTGTCACCTGCTCTGAAGCTTAATCTACCATCTGCTCATGGTTTCAAGTTACACATGGTTGAAACGACAAGAAAATTGACCTCATTGCATCGGGTTTTATCCCACATGGTTTGTTTCTTTCCGCATGGCGGCTTGCCGTGAGCTTCGCACACAACACGAACCGCAGAAAACCGCACTCGTGAACCGTCCAGTCGTCCGTCCAGGGAACGAACTCGGTAGCTTTGCGGCTACAGGCGGACCCCGTAAACACCCAACCATGGGGCCAAAACGCCAGTCCTCGCAAACTGGATCCAGAACACAAGCAAGTGATAAACCCCAGTCCTCGCAGACTGGATACAGAACACAAACAAGTGATAACTCCAGTTCTCGCAGACTGGATCCAAAACACAAGCAAGTGATAACCCCAGTCTTCATAGACTGGATCCAGAACACAAGCAAGTGTAATGTTTAGATAGTTAGGTATTTAAATAGTTAGTCATTCGCAGGTCCGCATGGCCGAATTGGTAAGAACGCGCGTTCTTAAACATCAGATGTGCTGATGCCGAGGTAAGCGGTTCAAACCCGACAGCTGGACTAAAATGTTGACCTGTCCTCCTTGACTTTGGGACGTGCATTACAAGTACCTCTGAAGTCGGAGTTGGTTCGCCTGATGGCGAGGGACACTTTTAATAGGGAAAGGTAACCCACACGCAAAATTCAGTCCATCACTACTATAAATAGTGTGTATGGACTACGCTTGAGTTCAAAGCGAGCGAGCGCAAAGAAAAGTTATTATTCAAATAGTTATTTAATTAATTCGCTAATTAGTTAGTTTATTAGTTAAGCTAATTAGTTAGTGAGTTAATTAGTTAGCAAATTGGTTATTTAGCTAATTAGTTAGTTAAGAAGTTAGTTAGTTACTTATCTAAATAGTTAGTTAATAAGTTAGTTAATTGGTTAGTCAGTTAGCTAATTATTTAGTTACCCAATTAGTAAGTGAGTTAGTTAGCTAATTAGTTCCTTAGTACGCTAATTATTTAGTGTGTTATTTAGTAGGTTAAATAGTTAGCTAGTTGATTGGTTGGACAGTTGGTTGGTTGGTTAGTTAGTTGCTTAGTTAGATAGTCGAAATATTATCACCACTGCACATTGAACCATAAGTGCTAGGATCCCCTCCTAAGTACTTTATGACAATCAGACGAACCAAATGTTGATCACATCCCAAAGTTTCGTTTTCCAACTAATTTATAGTCCAACATTTGCTCTCTCCAAAACTGGCGCATGAAAACGTGCCCTTCCTGTGGGTACTCGACCAGATCACAAAATAATCCTTAAAGGTTACTCATGGGTGGCAACTGCTGCGTTTCTCTGTGGCAGAATGTGCCCATGGAATCAATACTTGAATAAATGAATAACAACATTATGTGGCTAGCAACAGCATATGTCACCACAGAGAGGAAACATGGGTGATAGAATATGCGTCGTAATCTCGCTTCATACTTCTATATTCTGTTGAGGGACTACTTTTCTCAATTGTATTTTGCTAGAATTTGTCGGGTATTGGGGAATGGATGAGACAATTGAAGTGACACGGTATACCTCCCTACCTACCCACCTATACAGACGTTGGTTGCCTGTCTACCTACCTGTCTACGAGCTTACTTACTGCCCATCTATCCAGTCGTCCATCCGTCATCTACCTACCTAACTACCTACTTACCTACCTAAATATCAACTTATCTACCTACTTATCTACCTCCCTAACTACTCACTCATCCATCCAGCCAGCGGTCCGTCCGTCTACCTAACTACCTATCCACTCAGTCAGCCATTTCTCTGTCTGTCATGTCGGCTGGACTGTTTCTCTACCCACCCATCCATCCATATATCCATCCACGCATCTATTAATCCACGATCCACCCACTATCCATCCATCCACCAACCCTCACCCGCCCATCCACACACCCGCTCACCACCTACCCACCACCCATCCATCCACCAATTCATGCACTCACACATCCATTTATCCACCCACCAACCATCCTCCGTGCATTCATTCATGAAAAGCATTTAGTGATAATGACTTATTGCATAAGATACTCTTCATTTTCTGAAATGCGGCTTTTGCTTGCCCTATTCTGCTCTTAATCTCTGTTGTTTTATTTTAGGCACAACGAAATTAAAACTGCTTTCCTACAAATAACGAATGAATGAAATAAATACGTGTACTTCGATGCTCGACCCACTAGCGGCTTCCCTCTTTTTCCTCGGAAAAGGTAATGTACTGTCATTGATTGATCGAATACCTAAGAATGAATGAATGAACGATTGAATGAATGAAGTAAAACTACTATTGACATATAAATAGCACATACTTACAGTAAACTGTGTGAGAACTCTGACCCCTCACCGGTGAAATGTTTGAAAAGATACACCCGTTGAAATACATCCGGTGAAATACAACTGTAACCAGTGGAAAAAAGCTGCTTGCAAATTCACCAGCACGTGAAGCGCGAGCTGTTTTTTGAAAGCCGTCCCGCAGCTCAAATGACTGCATTATCTCATCTCTACCAGTTTTGTGCTGCACTTGTGTGTGACAGGCGGGTAAATTAGAGGGTACAAAAAAGATAGTTGCACCTTCTTTATAGGATATCGCAATCTAGGCCATTATTGTTTAGTTGTTTGTGGTTGTTTGAGTTTGTCATTGCGTCTTGAATGAACGACACTCGAATCATTGTTAAAGCAACACAACGCGGTCATAGGCACAAAGGGTGTCTATAATAAGAAAAGTCCTGTTTCAAACCAATAAGTGAACAGTTTTAACTAAATAAAACAAATAAAACAAAATAAAAAATGTTTGAAAGGAAGGTAGTGGATTGGATGCCGAGGGTCTGGGATATGGGCGGGGGGGGGGGGGGGGGGGGGGGGGGGGGGAGAGAGAGAGAGAGAAAAAAAGAGATGATGTGTACTCTGGTAAGTTAGGATCCTTCGTCAGTTAGACACTGCTAAAAGTAGGCCGTAGATTGTCAGGACTCTGGCAACATCGAAAGACAAATCAGAAAAACATATTGAGAAAATTATGTATATATTGTTGGTGGCTATAAGCCTAGGTAGGCAACTGGCCTAGGATCGAAGCTCCGACAGACGGACAGTAAGAGCATTGCTTTGCTGATTGTAGCATAATGGCTCCAGACGTTCGCATCCCCAGTCCATTTACATTTCTCAATATTAAAACAATTAAATAACGTAAGCCGTCTTGATAACTTGGTCTAAGAATAACTTAGAAACTTCGAGATCGGGAGAAGGGGATGAACGGTGGTGACCCATAGTGATTGGTTGATTCTTGGGCGAGTAACGCTATTATCTAGGCATAATTAATTAGCCCGCCAGTCGAAGCTTTGATTCCATCTCGATAGGATGTGTCAACGATGCAGTGATCATAACGTGCCCAAAATCCATCTTTAAGATGTAGTTTCTGCATCTCAGAATGAGGAGGATGGAGAGCCTTTCAATTAACAGGACAACTCCAGGGAAGTCCTGAGCTCTAACCTTCAATATAGCTTATACTTATAAGATGGACTCTCCAAGAAAAACTAACACATAAACCCAGGTTGCACATACTCAGCCTGCATTCACATAACCTGGCAGATACAGATGGCCTGGAAGGAAAGTTTTATAAAAAAAAAAACTATAACAGGGATACTCTCCATTTATCAATGTTCCAAGCTCTATCTTCAAGAAAAATTCTGGAAGAAATCTTGGAAGTGAGAGATCACCTGAATTTCAGCATGCATCTATTGGCCAAGGGTGAACATCAATTGTGAACTTGGAGTTTACCATCATTCTTCTCAAAAACCATATCTTGAGGAGTATTCCAACTTAATACTGGCTGGAAAGCTTAACAGAAGAATAAAAAGAGCAAATTCACAATCTGGATTGTGCATTAACTGTGGTGTAGATCAGTACCATCAGAAACCTGTGGGAGAGACTGGCAGAAGGAAGAAGGCTGGGACATATTTGTTTCATAGCTCTTCCTCTACAGGAAAAGTAAACAAAGTCCTAAGTGTCAACTCCATGAACAGTCTACTCGCCCTTAGGAAGTAAATGCTGTCCATTTTCATAGACTTGTTGCAGCAGGAATTAGCATGAACTGGAAAAACATTGTAGGGAGAATGGCCACCTAAAACATTCCCAACACATTCATAGGTGCTAAAAGAGGTTCAAGGATCAGTGTAGCAGTGTCTCCCTATACTTGCTCCATGACTATGGCTATAAGTTATCATGTTTTCCTCAGTGACAGTTTAGGGAAGGACTTAAGCATAAAATGGTCTGTGGTGTAGGATGATTTTCTGAAGTAGTGAGAAGGAGGAGGGTTTGTTTTAAGTTGATGTTTTTCTTTGGGGAATTGGGTGAGGTATTTGGGTTTTTTCATAATCAATGTCAATTTTATTGCATATTACTAAAATGTTTTGAAATGTGATTTTTGGCCGATTGTGAATGAAGCCTGGGTCTTCACTTGACCTCATAAAACATCAATAAAGATAGTAGGAAGAAAACAGTTTTGAGATAACATGTTTCTGTGATTGTCTTGTGCACTGTTGTGAAATACATTACTTTGTGATGAATTGTCCAACTGTTGTCAAGCATCTTCATGGTGACTGTTACCTCTACTGTGGTTGTTAGTTCAGAGATTGTGGAAGTCCTGTGTATATGTTGTCAAGATCTTCTCAGGTTGACTTGTTCAACTGGTGTAAAGTACAGTTGGTGTTGTTTATGTTCATTACAGTGGTCCAATTGTCAATGTGGTCATTTGTCCAAGTGTCTTGTGTCACTTGAATTAATTAAAGAGATAAATCATGAGGTGGGCGACCAGAGCACAGTAAACAGGATAAGTGAAAGAACTGCTTTCATTTGTTGCTGTGGCTAACTGCCAAGATCTCTATATAACCTGTAGGAGGAATCATCTAATAATAATTCTGTGTTGATCTTAAACTTAGGTCTAATTTCTCACAGTGGGGGTATTCGATGAGCCAAATTCTGTATGGTTTCTCTACAAAGGTTCTGCGAGACTACATATCAATACCTCTAGACAAGACTTGCTGTTACAAACCTGTATCTTTTATAAAGATCTATACTTTATGGAAAGTCACTTGTTGGTGCTTTC
Organism: Cepaea nemoralis; assembly: GCA_014155875.1. Lineage (NCBI taxonomy): Eukaryota > Metazoa > Mollusca > Gastropoda > Stylommatophora > Helicidae > Cepaea > Cepaea nemoralis. The sequence continues at coordinate 15,935 of JACEFZ010016930.1, read as the reverse complement.
TGTAATTATCTAAAACTCAATAGGAAACCTCACATGTGGGTGCCTGTCCGCGATTGAACCCTGGGAAAAAACCCCTCAGGGTATTCACATATTGTGGGCTCCTGTCTGCAATTGAACCCTGGGAAAAACCCCTCAAGGTAATCACATAATGAGTGCTTGATGCCACTGTTTGAACCCTGGGAAAAACCCCTTGGGGTACTCACCTATTGGGACCCCGAGTATGGAAATAAACCCTGGAATACCTTTCATGGGATTCACATAGTGGGATCTGACAACTCAGGATATAAACTGTGGGCATACCTTGTCTGGAACTCCGGTGGGGGAAATCTAGGCTGGTATTAGAATCAGGGAGTAACCTCTCGCAAAATTAAGCCTATTGCTTAGAGTTTTATAGTGTGGTTAACGGATCCCGTCACATAAATGTAGACATAAGGTCCAGATGTTTGGCCCACAAGTAAATCTCTGGTATAGGTTGTTTCAACAATGGTGGTAATATTGCATGTATCACTGTTCATAAATGTCACATTGTACAATGTAATGAAACGAAGATGTTAATTATCTTATGGGTCAACATGATTGATATACCCATGATAATGTTGTGTTTCAAAATGGGCTGATGTAATAGACTGTCAATATTGTTGGGTAGCTTTGTGCATGCTGTTGTTCACTATGAGTATCAGATAAAGGTACCTGAGAACCCAGAAGACACAAATTACTTTTTAAATAACTTAGACAGCTAATTTCAGGATAAACTTGATTTTTTCTTGAGATAAATTAAAACACCTGATCCAGTGAATAATAGAGGGCCTACTCCACCTCAAATTTTATTGGCTAGCATGGGAGAAGAGGGAAATAATGTAATTAAAACATTTCAGTATCACTGCATCACAACATCATATAGTGGGTACTTAATTCTCAGTCCCCATAACATGTTA
>JACEFZ010016930.1:0-10000 GCA_014155875.1 Cepaea nemoralis | reverse complement strand
GTACGTCTGGAAAAAGGTAGGGATGCAGATGCTGGCGGCCTCAGCATCAAACCTCCAAGAGGAGGTGGGTAGTGGCCAGGTCCTCACATCTGGGGGATTTGGCTTAGAGGAGTTTAGCCATATCCCTCAGCTGAGCGCCTTATACCAAGTGTCTGGGCCAGTTTGCGTACCTGTCATCGTAAGTATCTGGACCCATAAAAGCGTGTACTTCCGTCAAACTCCCCGCATGACACTGTGCGGATCCCGCGACCAGCGAGAATCGGCCCCACCGGAGATATTGCTCGTCTATGTTGCGAACAAATCTCCCCGCTTGACTGAATAAGTAAAGAAACGATAAAAGTAGTGGTATTTCAATTGCGCTTGCGCTCCCACCTATGCTACACCCTTCATGTGTCTTCACAAAGTCGGACTAGAGTCAAGCTCAACAAGGTCTCTGTCCCCACTGATTCTACCAAGCCCGTTCCCTTGGCTGAGGTTTCGCTAGATAGTAGGAAGGATGACGACTGGTAAAACTCCCTGAAGGAAACAACACCATAAGACGGGGCGGGAACACAATTAAGCCAGGCCTTACAAGTGTACAATGTAACTTCACAAGGATGGAACGAACACAATGACACCCATTTAAACATGTTCAAGGAAGCAGATATACGTATCTCTATTTACGAAAGAACAAGCAAGAGATACAACATAAGGGCCCCGACTATAATCGAACCGATAAGTCGACAGTTGAACCGTCAACCGTCGTTAACCGATCACTCTACATTTCAGCTTGTTTAACAAAATCTGGCAATTTGTATTTTCGTTCTTCTGAATAATTGGAATCGGAATTGGAAATAAGAAAAATCAAATGTGCATTCCTTTCGAAGAGGCAATATGAAGTTGCTGTATGTTCAGCCAGGCTTATTTGTATTTTTTTTTTTTTTTTTGGCCTATCCTTTACAGGACATTGCTGTCAACATCAGCATTTTCCTGCTGTTGTGATCCCTTGGCAAGTTTACGTTCAGTAGTTTACCATTGCTTTCTGAACGACCGGCTCCCATACCAACTCGTTAAGACCCAGCCAACGCGGTCTGCTGCCAAATCGCGCACAGCTGTGTTTCGAACGCAGGATAAACGGAATTACGAACCGCGTACGTAATGGCCTCGCCACGGAGCCTGGCTTTTATTATTTTCTTATTATTATTTAGTATGCTCTCACCAAATGTAAAAGGAAAGAGCGCACATTACTATCAAAGGAGTGTAAGTTTTAAAGGAAGGGGGGAGGGGGGGGAGAGAAATGCTCCGTGGCAAAGTGGTTAAGCTGTCTGCTCCTCGCGTCTGAGGTCGTTGGTTGGACTCTGCACTTCGCCATTTGGCTCACGAGCACAGTTTTCTTGAAGACTCCTGGGGGTTGTCGCTGGAGCTACGTAGTACGTGCTTTGTGCGACGCTTTCGACAGGAGGAAAGAGACCGACTCATACAGGATAAAACCCGGTGCAATGAAGTCATTCCTCTTGTCTTTGAAATCTCCTATTATTTATCCGAAAACTCTACATTTCAGCTTGTTTAACAAAATCCGGCAGTTTGTATTTTCTTTTTTCTAATATCAGTAACATCACTGATATACAGTAACACGAAATAATATCAATGTGAAAATAGCATCTTCAGTTCGTCGTTAGTTAGTCGCGGTTCCAACTTCACGGCAAAGGGTCGCCACAGTCGCAACAGACAGGAGTCTCGACAAACCAACAGTCCAAACGGGTATACGAGGCACAATGCAGCCAACTAGGCATAATGCCAACACACAAGTCAGCCATATCACATATCTCTTCACGTGTCTCTTCACATATCTCTTAACACATTGCTTAACGTGTCTCTTCACATATCGCTTAACGTGTCTCTTCGCGTATCTCTTAAAGCGTCTCTTCACATATCTCTTCAAATATCAATTCACATATCTTTTCACGTGTGTCTTCATATATCTCTTCGCGTATGTCTTCACATATCTCTTCAAATATCTTTCAAGTGTCTCTTCACGTATCTCTTCACATACCGGTACCTGCAGATGATATTCCTCCATGCATAATTTTTCTCGGCCTGCCTCTGCATCTTTCACCGCTGATATCTCCAGTCGTCACGATGTTTTCTAATACCTCTCTTCTCATCACTAGGACCTAAGAATGCCTTGTGTCTCTTTCTTATAATTTTATATATATATATATATATATATATATATATATATATATATATATATATATATATATTATATATATATATATATATATATATAGTATATATATAATGTTCTATTTTCATTAGCCTCTTTCTAGTAATAGTTGTTATAACTCTGACAGTCCCAAGCATTCGCAACATTAGTCTCAGGAACCACATTTTTATTGCTTTCAAGTTCTTCAAGATTCACTGCCATACAGCAAAACTGGTTCTATATGGCATATCAGCACTCGCTTTCCTACATTCAACGACAGTTATTAACTAGTTATTAAGATACAACATGAAAAGTTTTCGGTCTAATTAAATTTTCTGTCAACCCCCAACCTTCTTTATATCTGTTTGAGTTGTTCCTAATGGAGATCAATAAGATCGAAAAGACTATTCGTTGTTTTGTCGTGTAACTTATTTTTATCTTATTTTGACTTTATTTTTATCATTGTTATTTTTAACCTGTGATTTCCTTTAGCCGGATTGGAAATCGGTGTAAACTATGTACCAGGGCTATTCCAAAATCAACCACCGACTGGCTGGTAAAAATAAACCGGTTGCCTTAGAGACACAGTTCATTGCCTGCATCATTCAGTAGTCTTTTATCTCACTACACATCAACCGACAGTCTTATGTCTATGTACACTGTGTCTGTGTTTATTATCTCTCACTTTTTCCCAGGAGCTTCACATACCAAACGGTTTTCATTTTGTATCGTTATATCCTGCTGCAGCCGTTACTTTTCTTATCTATTATTATTCCATAAGAACTTTTTATTTTTCTGAAATGCAGCTTTAGCTTGCCCTATTCTGCTCTTACCTCAATCTCGCGTCTCCCATATGATGATATAATTACCCCAGTTGTGTAAATTTATTACCTTGGTTTAGCATTTTCCCTTTTATTGTTATATCACATTGTGGCGCCATCTTATGAAAATGCACAAACATGAAAATCAACAGCAGCAACAAGCAACAACAACAACAACAACAACAACAACAACAACAACGAGTATACAAAATGAAATAAACAATTGATAAGCAATCAGTAATCAAATTATCCACCCATATAATTTGCCTCAAGGCCAGCTTTACAAAAGCTCGCGATAATAAAAATCTCAGATTGATTGGGTGTTTTTTTAAGAAAGATTTTGTGGAAAGTAATTTCAAAAATGAGCGAAAGAAAAGCTAATGGGGGAACAATTTGAAACGTGTTGATTGGCAATTGGGTAAAAATAGCGGAAGGGGCAGAGGAAAGGGCGAATGTTAAATACTCACTGTCCAGTCAGTTGTTACTCTCACCCATGCAATCAACGTTAGCGTCATAAATATTTATGTATCGGTGGGACTTTATGTTAACACATAATCAAAGTTATATATAATCAGATTGCTACTGGTACTATTGGTGTTGGAACTCTTCACTGGCTGCTGAAGATGGGGACGGTGCGCTTATGGGAATGCCCCGAATGCTGTTATGTCGGTTCCTAAAGCAATCAATTTATCAATCAATCAAACATAATCAAAGTTAACATGATAAATATTTATGTTTCGTTAGGTATTATGTTAACATTCGATTTCCAGGATAGCATAATAAACATTTATGTCCTGGTCATGTGTTACATTAACCCACGCAGTAGAAGTTAACATTATAAATATGTATGCCTCGGCCAAGTATTACACTAACCCACAAAATCAAAGTTAACACAATAAATAATTATGTCTCGGTCAGGTTTGATATTAACCCTCCCCCCCCCCCCCAATCAAACTTAACGTGATAACTACATCTTTCTTGGTCATGTATTACATCACATAGTGGCTAGACCAGTGGTTCTCAACAGGTGGGGGGAATTCCCTTGGGAGGAATTTTTTTCAAGATTGCCAAGAACTGGTTATTTGATATTGTTTTTCACCTTCATACTTTACGATTCTGTACTTCTCGCCCTTCTGAAATTCGTTTTATAACTTAAGTAGACCCGCAAATCACGTTTTATGTAGACGTCTAGACTTGTTCTAGTATGTGTTATTAAAGTTAGCTTCCAATTTTACGTATACTGTGTAGGGGCGAGGGTGGGGGAGAGGGGGATTTACAGGGAGGAAATATGAAAGGGAGGGGGGGGGGGGGAATGACATTCTGAACATATGGTGAAGGGGTGCATGGGCCAAACCAGGTTAAGAACCAAAGGGCTAGACGCTCGCCTTTCGCAGCAGAGGTTCGTATCCGCATCGTGACAGATTTGTAAAATTCAACTGGGCTCCCAAATCTACCCTGAAATGGCTATGAAGAAATGTCTTGGGAAAATAAAGACACTCTTCATGATAATGATAACATCATTGTTCGAGAGCCGACTGATCTATAACAATAAGTCTATTACATTATACCCATATATATTAATTTATTATTATTATTACTTATTATTATTATTATTATTATTATTATTGCGTCCAAGACCGAGATCTAAGGACAGACATGAACGCCTACGTTAAATGACAAAGGACTGGATGATGATTATCAGTGTTCCGGTTAGACACTTTTTTCTGAGCTAGTTCGTCATGTTTCGAAGTCCACTTGTTCCTACAAAGAAACACTGTGGTCATTAGGAAGGGACAGGTTCGAATCCCGTTGGAATAACTATGGCTTTAAATTGTTATGTTATCCAGCATATCCTCTTGTATCTCCTTCTTTTTTCTGTTTCTACGAATGCCGAACTGTGCATGTGAGTTTATTTATGAGCTGTCTTGGTGGCCTCAATTGATATATATATATCTATATTATATATATATATATTATAATATATATATATATATATATATATTATATATATATATATATATATGTATATTACATCAACTCTTTCTTCATCTCATCTCATCTTGTTCCCCTTGTACCTTGCGGTGTCGAGTGAAGCATAAGGCGAGACGGACATATAATCAGATTGCTACTGGAACTATTAGTGTTGGAACTCTTCGCTGGCTGCTGAGGATGGGAACGGAGCGCTTATGGGATGTCCTGAATGCTGTGATGTCGGTTCCTAAATCAATCAATCAATCAATCAGCAGGAAAGAGCACATTTATGGGCTTCATATATCAAGATTTCCATAGATTTTCCATATTCCCGCTGTCGATCGTTTACATGGTCGGTCTCTTCCTCTAGTTCCATGTGGTCTATACATCATTGCTTGTTGTGGTATACTATCAGTTGATAGCCTAGTTATACGGCCGAACCATTTCACTTACTGTTATCTAATGAAATTTAGCGCGTCTCTAACCACCCTTTAAATCTGATTTCATCATTTCTGATTTCCTCTCTACTTGATACATTGAGTATTCTTCTCAGAAATCACATCTCAGTTGTTGTAATTTTTCTTTTATCTTTTTCTGTCATTGTCCAGGTTTTGCATTGGTAGCATAGAGCTTGTTGGAAGATTGTGTAGTATTGTGCATTTGTAGTATCTACTGATAAGTGTGTGTTCATTTGTATTAGTACCATTTATCCAGTTAGTTTGCCTTATTGCATGTATTTTCTATCTCTTTTACTGATTTGCTATTTGATGGTTTTTTTTTTTTAAATTCGCATATCCTGTTACAGGACATCGCTGTTAACAGCAGCATCTTTCAGCTGTCTGTTGATTTCTTGGCAAGATTACGCTCAGTAGTTTGTCATTGCTTTCTGAGCGGCCGGCTCAGTTATCCCGCAAGTCACCAGCGGGGGACGAACCGCTCCCAGTTCTCGCCCGCTACGAGACTGGTGATAAACGGGATTACGGAGAAAGTGGTAGAACTCCTCGGCCAGAGAGACCGGCTTTGATGGTATTATACTTCCTAAATACTTGGAGCTCTTTACTTGTTTCAGTGGGTGACCTTTTAGATTAATCTGTAACGTTTTTTTGTGTTTTGGTTACAGTCATGACCTGTGTTTTACTAATGCTAATTTTCATGTTATGTTCCTTACACATTTCGTTTAGACTATTCATGTGGACTTGTAATTCTGCTTATAATTTTGCTATTAGTGCTTGATCGTTCCACAAATAAGAGTTCTTTAATGGTGTAATTCTCCGTAGGTTCTTCTTCTGTGTTCTGTTCATCATGCGTTGTTGTTGCGGTCTCTGTTTGGCTGGTTTCTTTACACATGTTGTCTATATACGTTATGAAAAAGAGCAGGGACAGGACATGCCTTGTCATACTTTTTCATTTGATTAAATAAATAATGAAAATTTGTATAAAACGAATTCTTGAAAATGTCAACAAAACTGCAACCGCTTGCTGGGTTTCAGAATAGAAAAAGGAAGAAGAAATTTTCTATAAGGAGATAAAACTGAGCATTGCGCTACAGACTTAGGGAACCTGAAGCAATCTTGGAAAGGGCAATAACCAAGCGGGACAATCTCAAATTGCACATGTGGTCTTGACGTTTTACGGATTACGCTGACGACAACAACAAAAACAACGAAACAACTCGTTGCTGTGACAACAGCGCACGTCAGACAGGTTAATCCCAGCAACAGAGACTGTCTGGAGCTGAACTTTACCTATGAATAGACCAGGATTCTCTCAGAACAATGCCATGGATTATGTCCCCTAATTGTTTTGTAAATGTGTCAACTTTGACCTTAGAGAAGGTCAGTTTGCGAAATCTACCAGTGATACATCTACACAATTGCACCCCGAAGTGCGGTTATTTCAGCACCGCTTGGGATATAGGTCGGTCAATTCTTTAACGAATTCCCCCCCCACCCCCCCCCCCCCCCCCCCCCCGATTCTGGCTCTTGTAGACCTGATTCCATTTAATGTTTGGATTGTCTGCAAGTTTTGGGTTCTTCTTCTTCTTCTTCGTTCATCCGGAGTTTTTTTTTCCGGACGTGATTGCGTTGTGCCTGTTTACAGCAGAGCTGCGTTCTTGCGCCGTTAGGCCGACACATCCGACTTCTGCGGGCATTTGTTGACCGGGTTAACCTTCCCGGGGGTTTCTTAGGACGTTAGACTCTCACTGTTGTAGGTGTTATCTCCCATCCTAGCTGGCCCATATAGAACAGCCAAAGGCATCCTGGTCAGCCCTCAAGGGAAGGCAGGGGCAGACCATGGGCATTCCCCGCCATCCAAGGAGGCTTCCATAATTGCAGAGCCATCACACAGCGCTCTGGTACTGGGCTCACCCAAGGAATCGTCACGTCCTGCACATGGCTGCTTAGCCTCACTTCCGTATATTGGGCCTTCCGTTCACCATAGGCTGTTCTTCCAGAAGCCAGAAGAATGCAGTTTGCAGATGACATCCACACAGTGAGCTTTCGATTCGGACTTTCCACGTAATGGATTTGCTATCCGAGCAATATTCCATTTTGTGCCACTAGGACACTTTTTCCACCTTTTAAGAAGCCCACACAGTGAGCTTTCGATTCGGACTTACCACGTAATGGATTTGCTATCCAAGCAATATTCCATTTCATGCCTCTGGGAGGCTTGTGTAACCGACATGCCTGTGGTATGAAGTGTGGCAGTCTAAATACTTCTTCATGTACATTTAAATGTCAACCTGAATACAATTAAAGTAAGCTGCAGTCGACTTGAGCTTGTTGATATCTCCATAGAGCTTGTCCTCGAATGAAGCAGGTGTGGGCCAAAATATCTTTCTCTGTTCTGCATATATTGGGCACTCTTGCAGCAAATGTTTAGCTGTCATTTTTCCAGTTCCACAATTACATTCATCTGTATCTCCTATCTTTAGTTTGTTGAACAAGTGGTATTTCAACCTGTTGTGTCCTGTGCGGAGTCTGAAGATTGCTACTTGTTCTCTTCGGTCGAGTTTGTAATATGCATCATCCTTCTGGTGGCCTGGATGCTCTAATTCCCATTTGGTTCTATAAGTGCCTTTTATCAACCTCTTTGCCTCATTATAGGTTATGTCTATGTCAGGCTGTGGTAGTCGTCCGCCCTCTTTTGCCAGTCTGTCAGCCTCTTCATTTCCAGGTATACTGCAATGTGATGGGATCCACTGTATTACAACTTTTTTGGATTTCTGGCATAGACCATGGAGTGCTGCTCTTAGGTCAGCTATTTCTGTGCTGTTATTGCTCTTCAGTATTGAGACAGCTGACTTTGCATCTGTGAAGATAGCTATTTGCGTCTCTTTAGTTTCCTCCATCAAGAGCATTTCTGCTGCAGTTTTCAGAGCCTCTACCTCCGCTTAAGTTACTTGAAAACTTTCCAGTTGCCACTGAATGTGTTTTTTTCACTCCATTTTTTAAATTTAGGAGAATTCCTCCTCCTCCATTCTCTACTGAATTTTTGGCTGATCCATCTGTATATGCATGGGTCCAATTGCTGCTTGGGTAATGTTCTTTTATGTAGTTTAGGGTTATTTCTCTTCTTTCAGTTTCATGCTGAGTGTTCTTTTTCTGAATACCAGGAATGTTTTCTATCATCTCAGGCAGTTGCTGCTGTCTCCAAGCTGGGAACTTGTCTGCATTGTAAATGGGTTTGACTGTTGATATGTTAAGTATGGGATCTGCCCTAATCTTTCGTTTTGCAGTTTCTACAACGTTGCTACGCTTCAGTCTTCCCTTTCCAAAACCACGAAACCTTTTATACATAGGGTGGTCTGTCAATCTTCTAAATTTTTCAGCCTGTTGCTGTTCTATGCTATCTCTTCTATCCTGCATTGGTTGTAAACAAGTGATCTTTTCTAATTCATTAATAGGCGTTGTCTTCAGGCTTCCAGTTATGATTCGCATTCCTTGATTTTGGACTTATTTTGTTAAAGTTTGACTTAGCTGCTGTTGCCCAAGCTGCAATACCATATTCCAGTACTGGCCTCACCCGTCCAGTATATAACTTCTTGAGAACTTTCTCATCTGCTCCCCATGTTGTACCAGCAAGCTTTTTCATGATTGCCATTCTTTGCCTTGCTCTTTTTCGATTTTTCTCAACCTGTGTTTTCCATGTCAGGCGACGATCAAAGGTGACTCCTAGATAGTTTGGATTTTCTTCATGGCGCAATATTTTTCCATTCAATACCAGCTTATGTTGCTGAGCTTTAGTTGAGAGGGAGAACACTGTGCATGTTGTTTTCTCCTCACTTATCTTCACTAGCCATGATTTTGACCAGTCCTCTAGCGCTAATAGGGCTTGCTGTATTCTGCTGTTAGCTGTACTAATATATTCTTCAGATGTCCATATGGCTAGGTCATCTGCAAAGGATGATGTGTGTACTCTGGCTGGAAAATTTTCCGTGATGTCGTTTATATATGCTAGGAATAATGTTGGGTGAAAGAACTCCTCCTTGGGGACACCTTGCTCCAACAGCATCATTTTGCTGGTTTGTCCTTGTACTTTTGTCCTGGCAGTTCTGTTCTCAAGGTAGTGGCTGACCCATTTGTACATTTTCCCACAAACATGCATTTTTTGCAGTTTTACTTTCAGTCCTTCCTTCCATACTTTATCAAATGCTTTTTCTAAATCTACCCAGACCGCTAGTGTGTGCTTTTTTCTTGGAAGGCATCCTCTATTTCCTGAGCTATATAGGTTATTTGATCTTCAGTGGATCTGTACTTCTGAATCCTGCTTGGTGTGGTGTTAAGAGTTGGTTTTCTTCCAGATGCCATGTTAGCCTGCCATTGATAATGCGTTCCATTAATTTTCCTACACAGCTAAGTAGACTGATAGGTCGATAGCCATTTGGTTCTTCCAGGTCTTTTCCTTTCTTTGGGACTGGCATTAGTATAGCTTTCCTTCCATGCCTGTGGGACTATTCCCCTCTTCCAGCTGTAATTTAGGACAGCTAGTAGTTTCTTTTTTGCCTTAGTGCCTAGCC
>JACEFZ010016929.1:62500-128919 GCA_014155875.1 Cepaea nemoralis | reverse complement strand
AAAGTTTTGAAGATCTAACAAAAATTTAAAATTTTGGGAAAAGACCTTAGACTTGTAAAAAACATATATTGGAAACAACAAGCTGCGATAAGAGTTGATAATGAAGTAAGTCAATATCAGCCTATTAAGAGGGGTGTGAGACAGGGATGCGTAATGTCTCCAGATCTGTTTTCCCTGTACAGTGAAAGTATTTTCAGAAATATTGAAGATATGGAAGGAATCAACATTGGGGGACGATGCATCAATAACATTAGATATGCAGATGATACAGTCTTGATTGCAGACAATGAACAGGACATGCAAAATTTAGTAGATGCGATTGTTACACACATTGAACAACTAGGGTTCGAATTAAATTGTAAAAAGACACAGATTATGGTCGTCACTAGGAAGAACGAAATACCACAATGTAATATACAAGTAAATGGGAATATTCTCGGAACAGTCATAACATCTGATGGGAGATGCCTTGAAGAGATTAGAACAAGAATCGCCATGGCAAAATTAGCCTTTAACAAAATGAAAAACATGCTGACCAATAAAATGATGTCAATTGAAACGAGAAAAAGAGTGTTGAGATGCTACATAGAATCTGTACTTTTATATGGATGTGAAGCTTGGACAATGAGCAGTCAGGCTGAAAAACATCTGTTGGTTGTAGAAATGTGGTTTCTGGGGAAAATGCGAAGAATACCATGGACAACCAGAAAGACCAATGAACAAGTCCTTCAAGAAACAAATGAAGATCGTAAACTGATTAGGGACATTAGACGTAGACAGTCACAATTTTTTTGGGCATGTTATGAGAAGAAATGATTTGGAGAACTTGGTGACAACTGGTAAGATCGAGGGGACCAGACCAAGGGGAAGACCTAGAGGCAAGTACCTGCATGGCTTGGCCTTGTGGCATGGTCGAGACAGAAACACGGAGCTGATCCACGACTCTGGTGATCGAGTGAGATGGCAGAACATGACCGCCCACGCTTACCGGCATGGCACATGATGTATGGATGGATCTTGAGTTGTGGAATGATCTAAGCGTAGATTGGAAAAGCTGTATGTGAAGTTGTGGGATGATCCAACTGTAGATTCAACAAGCGGTATATCAAGTTATGGAATTATTCAGCCGTGGATTGTGGAAACATTCATCCGTAGATTGAAGAAGATGTATGTCAAGTTGTGGAATTAAACAGTCGTGGATTGTGGGGTCATCCAGATGTTGACTGAATAAGATATATGTCAAGATGTGAAATCATTCAGCAGTAAAATCAGTCGCCAGTCTCATTTCACTTAACTTTGAATTGAGAGTGAACCGGCAGGGAGGTATTGTCCCGAATACTGTCAGGGCGCGATTAATGTTGTCATGACGCTCATTTGTCCTGCATCAGACCTGACATTAGTTCTTGCATTCTACAATCAATGGCGAAACAGCGTCGACCAATTGCCCAGGCATTCTCCTGTCACATTCTTCAATACAAGGAGTAGGCGCGAGTTCCTTTTCAAATTGATGACATTTTAAAATAAATATTTACACACAAGAACTGTGACATTCTGTGAGCCACGGTAGTGTGGCGGCTAGCACGCTAGCCTGGCCTGTGGTTCGGATCCTTCCCTAAAAGGGGATTTAATAAAAGAATGGATGCAGTCGGTGCTGAAGGTGAGGAGAGCAAACCAGCTAAGACTGGAGAGCGTCCCTGACAATTTGAATATTTTGTAATAGGCTCACTGCGACTGGAGGCAGCCTTCCCATAAAGCCTCCAAATGATGACAAATCTTTGTTTGATGAGAATTGTTGTATCGTTGCTAACAAATGATGTCACAACAACAATAACAACAGTAACTGCAGCAACAACAAATACTACTACTACTACTACTACTACTACTACTACTACTACTACTACTACTACTACTACTACTACTACTACTACTGCTACTACTACTACTACTACTACTACTACTACTACTACTACTACTACTACTACTACTACTACTATTACTACTATTATTATTACTACTATTATTATTACTACTACTACTACTACTACTACTACTACTACTACTACTACTACTACTACTACTACTACTACTACTACTACTAATAATAATAATAATAATAATAATAATAATAATAATAATAATAATACAACTACTACTGCTGCTGCTGTTGCTACTACAACTAGTTCTTCTTCTGCTTCTTCTTCTAGTCCATACCGTGTGGCATTGATGATCATGTCTATCCTCAGCCCTCTGTCTCTTATGTTGCCAATCATTTCTGGTGCTGTTGTCCCCATATCTTCACTCTTGGTCTGCCCCTGACCCCCCCCCCCCCCCCCCAACTCCAGATGTAATGACGTTCTCCAGTTTTCCCTTCTCATACATGCACAGAGAATGTGGACTCTCTTCTTCTAATGCGACTAATCAATTCTCTTTGCCAGTTTTCTTTCAAGATATCTTCATTGCTCTCTCTATTTTGAACAATCTTCCCCAAGAAATCAAAGACACCACCAATCATTATACATACATTCGCAACCTGTTTGAACACTACTTCAGTACAGACTACATTCCCCCATAATAATAATAATAATAATAATAATAATAATAATAATAATATAATAATAATAATAATAATAATACTAATAATAATAATAATAATAATAATAATGGTAAATTGTCTCAAACGTCAACTAGCCAATTGACATTCCCATAAGTAGGGCACGCTACACCTTCCTTGGGTATACATAATGCCCATGTTAAACATTGCCTCAGTGTGTCATGTATTATTGATTATTTGTCATGCGTTTTAATGCTTACTGTCCTTTTATTGTCAAAGATTAGCTTCATAAGTGATGTTGAATGAAAGAATGTATGAGAGAAAATAGAGAAGAAGGACAGAATGTCAGACGGGCCTGCGTGCCCAATTCTTAACCCTTTGAAAATAAAGATTGTTCGTTCGTTGGTTCGTTCGTTCGTTCGTTCTCTATCTGACAACAGGGTTCTCGTCAATCTTCTATAAAACCACATCTTCACAGCCTCGACATAATTCTTCACATTTCTGTTAATTGTCCATGATTGGCTTCCATACATCAGTATTGGATTAATATAGCTCTAAAGAACTCTATTTCTCACCTTGACTGACAAACATAAAGTGCATCTTGTGAAATGCAGCCTTTGCTTGGACAATTCTACAGTTAACTTCCTTAATACATCATACGTCGGCCGTTATTAAAGTACTCAAATAATGGGGGGGGGGGGGGGGGGGGGGGAGGGGGGCACCACCACCATAACTACGTCTACTATACTACTATAGTGTGTTGTTGTTTTTTTGGTTGCCTCAATATAAAATTCAATATCTCAGTAACCAACTGAGGGAAAATGATGAGATTTAGCATTTAACCGTATCATTATGTCCACCCAACAAAAAAATTTTTGTTCTGGAGATTGTGCAGCAGATTTCAATGTTTGTTTATATGCGGTATATAATTTACCGCCCCCGCATTCATGCCATCATTTTAAGAGTATTACAGCTTCAGCAAGACACACCCCCGCTCTTTTCGAAATTATTTGGTGGGTTTCGTTTTGGCACAAACAGCGCGAAGTTAAATTGGTTGGTTCAGAGGTGTCTCAAATGGGGGTTCTTTCATGAAACGTGATTATATAAATAAACTAGCTGACTCGGACTGGCTTCGATCAGCTCCTGGCGGGGATCTATCTATCTATCTATCTATCTATCTATCTATCTATCTATCTATCTATCTATCTATCTATCTATCTATCTATCTATCTATCTATCTATCTATCTATCTATCTATCTATCTATCTATCTATCTATATGTCTATCTATCTATCTATCTATCTATCTCTATCTCTATCTCTCTCTATCTCTCTCTCTCTATCTCTCTCTCTATCTCTCTCTATCTATCTACCTACCTACCTACCTACCTATCATCTATCTATCTATCTATCTCCTGTCTGCCTACCTGCCTGCCTGCCGGCCGGCCGACCGACCGACCGACCCACCGACCGACCGACCCACCCACCCACCCACCTACCTTTCTGCCTACCTACCTACCTACCTACCTTTCTGTCTGTCTGTCTGTCTGTCTGTCTGTCTGTCTGTCTGTCTGTCTGTCTATCTGTCTGTCTGTCTGTCTGTCTGTCTGTCTGTCTGTCTGTCTGTCTGTCTGTCCGCGCTATTAAATATTGATAAAAGTTACTGGAAAAAATGTGAGGACCATGTGTTGAAAGAGGAAGAGGACTATTGGAGAAAGGATGGATTGAATTATATGCAACCGAGAGCAATCATCAACCTACTGGAATCGTCCGACACAGATTAAGGTCTGAGCAGAAGTAGTAAGGGATGCGACTTACACACGTATTTTTTGGGAGGCTGGCAGCTGATAGGGTTTATGAAGGAAATATTTTGAAGTTTTGTGGTGAGTTGGGCTGCTGGGAAAAAAAAAAAAATTTTGAGCGGGAGAAAAAAGTCTTTTCTTTGGTGGTGGCTGCCTGGTTTATTTTGGCTGGTGGGTTGTTTCTGTGAAAGTAATTAAGGTAGTGAAAATAGAAAAGAGGGGCGTGTGTATTCGTGTCTATTTTGGCTGGTGGGTTGTTTCTGTAAAAGTAATTAGTGGCGGGGTGGATGAAGGGAAAGTGTAAGTTATATATTTTGGTTACAAACCGTAGGGTATATGAATGTGGTGTTAGACAACTGTGATAGCACGAAGTTGAGAGATGAGAGAGAGAGAAGGAGCAGAATAAAGGTCAGAGAGAGGAAGGAAGAGAGGTGTAAAGAATAAAGGATTGATATATAAAGATTGTCCGTCTTCCGGTCGTAGAGATAACCACTAACGTGATTACCCTTGGTTTTATCTACCAACCTCACAAGTATATAGGTACGCAGGTCACGAATACAACACTATCCTAACCGACAAGCACAGTACAGGCACTAAGAAGAATAAGCTACCACTGAATCAAGTTTATTTGCTTCTCAAAAGAAATTACAAAGTATACAAAGTATCGTGTGAAAACAATCCCAATTAATATGGGAAAAATGCTGTCAAATAACTAACTACTTGAGAATACCATTGACCGAACATAAAATCTAGGAATTGGCAACTAAGCCACCAACTAGTCACATATCAATCAGGAGAATATAATAAGGAAGTACGCAAATCTGACAAGAAAGTACATGAATCTAATAAGGATGCACACACACGGACTACCACCGTCAAATGACCACCCACTAGTTTACCCAGGCAATCGATCAAGCGACAACCTGAAAATTAAACAAAAAGACACCCTTGACTATGTGAACAGCATCATCGGGTGTCATTAACCTGCTACTCACCCTCGTCTTCTGCTACGTGTATTGACATCGGGTCAGTGATATTCCATCACTGCCTGGGCGGTCGTACACCATCAACCAGTGTCCCCTGATGCCAACATCAACCCATAATCCCTCAAACACTTTACCATGTTTAATAATCATGTGACATTAATACAATACCCACGCCGACACTGACAGTCTTTCCACAGCGGACAGACATACAATTCGGCAGTGGGACAACCCTAGACAACAACTCCTGATCCGCTTGCTCACACCGGCCGGGTTTCCCCGCACCGAACACATAACACAACAGCTGATAACTGGACACCACATGTTAACAGCTATACCAGGTAACCCCCAACAACAACATTTCTGCCCCCGAGGCTGACAACACAACACACCAGTGACATGTACTGGCGCCATGTCTCCTTATCATTGGCGCCATCATCGTCCTCAACAGCATGTATTAATATTATACATACTTATATATATGCATTCTCAACAACATAAATTCCCCCTGTCCTTAATCACAAAACAATCAACACATAATAAACATAGCTATTGATCAATAATGACTTCAGCTCCCCTCATGCGTCGTCTATATGTACCCTAAGCCATGAACCCCTACGCCTCATCACCACTGTGTATATCATAGCCATTATTAATAACAACATAAATCTACATCATCAACAATATCATTGCAGCTTGGTACCCCAACAATAATCATAAGACAACAAGGTGGGACACATATACTGCCCAAAAATCACATATATGAAGTGCCCTTTTACACTAAAACTCCTACAATCATTATAGTCTTTTGCAGTACATAAGTCCACTCATGATTAACCATCATTATGGGCCGTCAACCTCGACTACCTAAACCCACACAGTTATTAACACAAACCCATGTTGACACCATAGACTATTATCACACCTAACAACATCCTAACCATGAAAATTGATCAACGTGCATCTTCATCCATTCCCGCAGTATAGTCCATCGTCTTTACTAGCCAACCTTCTTCAATATTCAGTCCTTGAAGTATGGACTCAACTGTCCTTCTCCTTACCCCAGATATTCTCACAACCAGTCTGTAACGTTTCTATCCAAAGGCATTCCTGTTCCCTTCAGCTCACTTAGTGCGCGTCCACGCCTCCAGTTGTATACCACCATTCCCCATCTATCCTTATTCTGTCTATTCCCCATCTCGCCTTATAGCATTAAAGCCATTTAAACCTTTTATTCCCGGTTTTCCGTGAAGATCCGAACCCGCGACTTTAAATTCGCAGGGCGATACTGTCTTTCGCGCTAATCATAACAGAGCCTGACCCCGATTTCCCCTCTGCTACACAACACTGCATTATTTTCTTCACAGGCCTGTTCCGGGTCCGTTTAATTGCAGTAGCCAGCTGGTCCCATTGTTTGGTTTGACCTAGTGGTCGCTTCTCAGTCGCCTGCTAGACCCGATCTCGGCGTTTGTTTATATTATTGCTGTAGCCTTTCGTTCAATATTTACATGTTACACTCGCCTATTTCTTATTAATTGTGTACGTCTAATTGCTTGGTTACATATACGTACATGGTTTATCGACACTCAGCTAATCTAATCGATTAATATGACTCCCATCACTCTATTTCAGTCATTTAAAGATAGGTCATTTCTAGGACTGTCGCATCCAGTCCTGCTCTTTGCCGTGGTTCCTTTAGCGGGTTAATGTTCAGTAGTTTGTCAATGCTTTCTAAATCTAAGTACCATTACCGTGCCCGACTATAGACTAACAGGTATACAAATTAACCTTAACCAACTTACGTAAGAGTCCTGTCCAGTGGATAATTGCTCGCCTGCCTACGGGTGCTTTGGTCTGATCACCGCCCGTAACAGAGTGATTTCGCCACCTTCCAATAAAGTCAGGCTCCTTCCAACTTTGTTCGACGCAGTCCTCTGGATGATCCCATCAAACGTGTGTCCTCTTAGCCCACTCTAGTCTTGTGTGACTTTCTTTAATGATTGCAATTGATAGCAGCAATCAATAGTTTCTTTTGGGCGGCTCTTTCTTCCAACACTTAAGTCCGTGCTTCCTATGGTCCTCGGGTATACCTGCCCGACCAGAGTTGCCACAGTCTTATTGGTCTCAACAGCCTTTGAGTATCTGCACTCGGCCGTCCCACATCTGCTTATCTCTCCAACTGTTTGCTGTACCGCGTATAAATCCAACTCGATTTGGCGCCTTTCTTGAATCACGTGACCATGCCATCTCCCATTTCGCTAAGGTCATCCAATCAGTACCTCGCGTACCCTGATTAATTTGCATACTCACTCTGCATTAACCCAAATCAACATTGCTAGCTGGAGTTCACGGCCAAGTCCAGTCCTGAGTTCATGTACTTTTCCCGCTACCATAAATTTTGGGAGTATGGCGTTATTCTGACAGCCAAGGTCGCTTCCAATGCCGCCTGTACTAATAAATTATGCCGCCTCTAAAGTTTGCCGTTGTCCATCTGACAGCTAAGGTCACTTCCAATGCCGCCTGTACTCATAAATTATGCTACCCCCAACGTTCACCTGTTGTCCATCTGACAGCTTGAACCCAAAGTGTACAATACATTTGGCACTCCTCTACCTGAGAAACTGCTAGTCAACAATAGAGGATGGCCTTGCCACTATTCGGTCATGCACTCCCGCTCAACCTATGACTATTTTAAAAACAATCCTGGCCCTTGACCTTTGTTCCCAAAAATATTCCAGATCATGTTCTCCCAGTAAGCTCGGGTGATTTTCGAAAGTCGTCTTCCATACTATCTCACAACTATGAGTGGTGAGTAAAAGCGGTATAAACTGTCAAGGGCGGGGGTATGACGGGTCGTCTTTATACTCGACGAAGCATGGGTATTGATAAGAGGTGTAGATGGTTACTATCATCTGAACAAAAGTAAGTAGCATCTGTCTGTGGGGTAGCAGATCACTGAAGAGGACTATCATTGGCTATTAATAGGCCTTACATCCCCCAGATGGCGCCCCGTGGTGGTAAGAGGGTGTAGAGACTATAGGAGTCGGTATCAACTGAACAAAAGTAAAGAGGATTGATTATCATTAGTTGATAAGAGGTGTAGAGGGTCAGTATAATCTGAGAAAAGTAAAGATGGTCGTAGGAGTCTGGGGCTCGAACCAGTGTTAGAATATTGATGAGGATCAAGAAGTGGTCGCGTTTTGTGAGTCTGGGAGTCGATCAGGTATTAGACCAACAACTATTGATGATGATCAAAGGTTGGTCACACACTGGTCAACCAGTGGTCAACCAGTGGTCAAGGGGGTCAAATGAGGAAATTTTAGGGAAAAGTGATTGTAATGATATGGTGGTGATTAAAGAGTAGTAAATTAGCGGTCATGCAGTGGTCAAGTAGTGGTCAAGTAGTGGTCAACTGAGGAAAATTTTAGGGAAAAGTGGTTACAATGATATGGTGATGATTAAAGGGTGGTAAATTAGTGGTCAAGCAGTGGTCAAGTGGTCAACTGAGGAAATTTTTGGGAAAAGTAGTTGTAGTGATATGGTGATGATTAAAGGGTGGTAAATTAGTGGTCAAGTAGTGGTCAAGCAGTGGTCACATAATGGTCAAGTGAGAAAATTTAGGGGAAAAGTAGTTGTAATGATATGGTGATGCTTAAAGGGTGGTAAATTAGTGGTCAAGCAGTGGTCACATAATGGTCAAGCAGTGGTCAAGTGAGGAAATTTTAGGGGAAAAGTAGTTGTAATGATAGGGTGATGATTAAATGGTGGTAAATTAGTGGTCAAGCAGTGGTCAAGTGGTGGTCAAGTGAGGACATTTTAGGGGAAAAGTGGTTGTAATGATATGGTGATGATTAAAGGGTGGTAAATTAGTGGTCAAGTAGTGGTAAAGCAATGGTCAAGTAGTGGTCAAGTGGTCGAGTGACCACTTAAATTGCAGAGGACGATGTCAATAAGATTACGATAGTGGTTAAAGTGATCGATAACGTGGTCAAGTAGTGCTCAACCAGTGGTCAAGCGCTCAAGTGAGAAAATTATAGAGGAAAATACGTGTAGTGAAACAGTGATAGATAAATTAGGTAGTAACGATTTCAAGTAGTGGTCAAGTAGTGACCAAGTAACGGTCAATTAGTGGTTAAGTAGTCGAGTGACCACTTAAATTGTAGGGGAAAGTGTGTGTAGTTAACCTGTGTTTGTTAAAGTGACCGATGACGTGGTCAAGTAGTGGTCATGTAGTGGTAAATGGTCAAGTGATTATTTAAATTGTCTGTGAAAGTAGGTATAGTGTCAGGGTCTTAAACCTGGCTCGTTTTACTTAACACATGTGAGACAGTACAAGTACAACGTGATTTGACTTGAGACTCAACGACACAACGTTCAATGGATTTA
Organism: Cepaea nemoralis; assembly: GCA_014155875.1. Lineage (NCBI taxonomy): Eukaryota > Metazoa > Mollusca > Gastropoda > Stylommatophora > Helicidae > Cepaea > Cepaea nemoralis. The sequence continues at coordinate 119,198 of JACEFZ010016929.1, read as the reverse complement.
TTTACAGATCATATACAATACGATGATCATTACAATATCTAAGTTATACTTCAATACACTTACAGACACAATACAGCTCACAGTCTATCTCTCAAGATGTACTAGCACTCGACTTTCAGGCACAGAAACCACACAACGCCTTTCTCTCATCATACGTCCAGTCGAGTCCACGTCCCAGAGCTGTCTGTCTATAGCTCGCAACGTGTCTCCCCACCTGAAGTGGCTTCATGAGGCCTGCGTGCGTCTTGCTTCGTCCTTGCCTGACCGCTGGCCGTCTCGTCAGCCAGCAACCTCGCAGGCAGGTAACTAATACTCGCCTGGCGGGCGTAACGAAGTTACGGCATCCCGGCTGGGGACTAAGTCGCCTGGCGGGCGTAACGATGTCACTGCATCTCTGCCATACTTTAGACTCTGACATATAGTGACATGGTGATGATGAAGAGGTGGTCAAGTGGTGTTCAAATAGTGGTCAAGTAGTGGTCAAGTAGTCGAATGACCACTTAAATTATAGGTATGGTACGTGTAGTGAAACGGTGATGGTAAAATAAGTAATGACATGGTCAAATAGTGGTCAAGTAGTGGTCAAGTAGTGGTCAAATGGTTGAGAGATCACTTAAAATGTAGAGGAAAGTACATGTAGTGAACCTGTGTTGGTTAAAGTGATCGATGACGTGGTCAAGTAGTGGTCAAGTAGTAGTAAATGGTCAAGTGACTACTTAAATTGTCTGTGAAAGTAGGTATAGTGACATGGTGATGATGAAGAGGTCGTCAAGTGGTGTTCAAATAGTGGTCAAGTAGTGGTCAAGTAGTCGAATGACCACTTAAATTGTAGGGTATGGTACGTGTAGTGAAACGGTGATGGAAAAATAAGTAATGGCATGGTCAAATAGTGGTCAAGTAGTGGTCAAGTAGTGGTCAAATGGTCGAGTGATTACTTAAAATATAGAGGAAAGTCCGGTTAGTGAAACGGTGTTGGTTAAAGTGATCGATGAGGTGGTCAAGTGGTGTTCAAATAGTGGTCAAGTAGTGGTCAAGTAGTCGAATGACCACTTAAATTGTAGGGTATGGTACGTGTACTGAAACGGTGTTGGTAAAATAAGTAATGACATGGTCAAATAGTGGTCAAGTACTCGTGAAGTACTGGTCAAGTTGTCGAATGATCACTTAAATTGTAGGGTATGGTATGTGTAGTGATATGATGATGGTTAAAGTGATCGATGACATGATCAAAACGATATGCCGACTGCTAAGTTCAGAAAGTAATGTCCTTAGTATTGGTAATCTCCCTGACAGGAGCACCTCGACCACTGATTTTTTTGTATTGGTCAATACCACCTAGAGGTACACTCGACACATATGGACAATAGTTACACCCAACCAAAGATGGCGGCGCACTCTATCACACATGGGTTATTGCTACAACCAGACGACGTCTTATTTGCTAAGACTGGTCAAATATGGCGTCACAGCCGGTCACATGTGTAATGGTACAGCCGAGACACAGGCTCACTGACTAAAACCAGTCAAAGAATTCCCTGCTTCCGATCACATGTATAAGGGTACAGCCACTAACGGGTTAATGACTAAACAGGTCAAAGATGGTGATGGATCCAGTGACACGCATAACGATACAAGTGGAACACGTGGCTAATAACCGAAACGTTCAATGACGGTGGTGCATCCGGTAACAGGGGTAATGGTACATCTGAGACACGTGGTTAAGAGGGAAACTATAGAAAAAGGGTGTCCTATCGGTTGTCGAGTCAGGGAACCTAAAGTATGATGATCACTGTTTATAGGAGTGAATACACTGCACCATCAACACTGCATCCGAAGGGTAAAATGGTCACCCCCTTCTCTCTTTTTTCTATGTCCGTGTAGTCCTAAGGTCATTGGGTAACACCAAAGGACAACCTGGCATCAACACATCATAAACTGGTCTCGAAAACCCCATACGCGCGTGTAAACAACTAATCACAGTTTTCCGACTAAGCCTTGCTCATACTCATAGTACAGAAATGTGATCCAGGGTAGGTGTGGTGTTCAGGTGACTCATCGGAGTGGGTGTGGTCTAGTGACTCATCAGAGTGGGTGTGGTGTTCAAGTGACCCCTTAAATTGTAGGTACTATACCAACATAAAAAATTCAACATAAAACATTCAAAATAACAAACGAGTCAAGTAAGGTATATAATGTTTTTATTAAACCATGTATAGACAAACAATACAATGCATATTAAATAAGTAGTAGCGTAGTCGATATATTATCACTGTCAACCTTTCTTTTTATATACAGATACGACAAAGATGCACGATGTTGTTGATATGTATACACTGCAGAGTCTTGGGTCTTGAATCCTATATTGGTCCCCCCACTTGGTGTTTGAGTGTTGAGTACTTCCAAAAAAGTGTCCTTGTTTAGATGAGTGTTGTGGTTTTTGGTCAGACCTTTGGTACTGATTTTATCATAATCTCCGACACAAATATACGTCTTACTACATAATCGACACCATCCCCTTCCTTTCGTATTCTAATTTAAAAAAGACCAGGGGTTCTATTTTCATAGGCTTTGATATCCACACAGTCCTGATATGTAGTAGTAGTTTTATGAACAGGACAGGTTTCAGACGGGAACCACTGATTGTAGACTCTATCGTATTCTTCTCGTAGGTGTGGTCTAACTACTTCAGAGAGTGAGTCGGCCCTAAGTGCCAAATATAGAGAGTCAGTGTCCATTTCAGTTAGAAGTGTTTTAAATGTTCATAAATGTGTGATGATAAGTGTGGGTGATAGTAGTGTCTTAGTGAAATTAAACGGTGGTATGTTCATAGTAGCTTATTCACTACCATCATTACAAATGAAATCTTATAAAGTTGTAATGGGTGTCATTTGGTGGTAAGGGGTGGGTACCAGGTATTAGTGGTCAAGTAGGAGTGGTCGATATAGGTGCGGTCATAAAAGTAATGGGTATTGATAAGAGGTGTTATGTTCGTAGTTACACACCGGTCAACCAGTGGTCAAGCAGTAGTCAAATGAAGAAATTTTAGGGAAAAGTGGTTGTAATGATATGGTGATGCTTAAAGGGTGGTAAATTAGTGGTCAAGCAGTGGTCTCGTAATAGTCAAGTGAGAAAATTTTAGGGAAAAGTAGTTGTAATGATATGGTGATGCTTAAAGGGTTGTAAATTAGTGGTCAAGAAGTGGTCACGTAATGGTCAAGTGAGAAAATTTTACGGAAAAGTAGTTGTAATGATATGGTGATGATTAAAGGGTGGTAAATTAGTGGTCAGGCAGTGGTCAAGCAATGGTCAAGTAGTGGTAAAGTGAGGAAATTTTACGGAAAAGTGGTTGTAATGATATGGTGATGATTAAAGGGTGGTAAATTAGTGGTCAAATAGTGGTCAAGTAGTGGTCAAATGGTCGAGTGATCACTTAAAATGTAGAGGAAAGTACGTGTAGTGAAACGGTGTTGGTTAAAGTGATCGATGAGGTGGTCAAGTAATGGTCAAGTAGTGGTCAAGTAGTGGTCAATTAGTCGAATGACCACTTAAATTGTAGGGTATGGTACGTGTAATGAAACGGTGATGGTAAAATAAGTAATGACATGGTCAAATAGTGGTCAAGTAGTGGTCAAATGGTCGAGTGATCGGATTGACCTTGACCTCGGTTGATTTTCACTCTCCCTCGGTCATGAAGTTGGGTAAGGGGTAATATTTATCTCTTATATTTTGGGTTGTGTAGTAAAAATGTGTGTACCACATTCACAATCATCATGACGAAACCTCTTGGAGTGGTCAACAAGAAAACAAACCAGTCATACCACTAGAAAACCAAACAAGAAAATTTCGTTTTTCATAAATTGTATTTTCATCAATCCCATTGCATAAAATTTTCAATAGTGTGTAGAAGAGTCAACAAAAAAACATTATCATTGACAAAGTACATTAATTTTTATTGTTCATGACTAGTGACAAACGTGACATTGAGTCTTTTATTTATATAGACATTTAACACATATGACCACTTTAGAATATAAATAAAAGACTCAATGTCACGTTTGTCACTAGTCATGAACAATAAGAATTAATGTACTTTGTCAATGATAATGTTTTTTTGTTGACTCTTCTACACACTATTGAAAATTTTATGCAATGGGATTGATGAAAATACAATTTATGAAAAACGAAATTTTCTTGTTTGGTTTTCTAGTGGTATGACTGGTTTGTTTTCTTGTTGACCACTCCAAGAGGTTTCTTCATGATGATTGTGAATGTGGTACACACATTTTTACTACACAACCCAAAATATAAGAGATAAATATTACCCCTTACCCAACTTCATGACTGAGGGAGAGTGAAAATCAACCGAGGTCAAGGTCAATCCGATCACTCGACCATTTGACTACTACTTGACCACTATTTGACCATGTCATTACTTATTTTACCATCACCGTTTCATTTCACGTACCATACCCTACAATTTAAGTGGTCATTCGACTAATTGACCACTACTTGACCACTACTTGACCATTACTTGACCACCTCATCGATCACTTTAACCAACACCGTTTCACTACACGTACTTTCCTCTACATTTTAAGTGATCACTCGACCATTTGACCACTACTTGACCACTATTTGACCACTAATTTACCACCCTTTAATCATCACATATCATTACAACCACTTTTCCTTAAAATTTCCTCACTTTACCACTACTTGACCATTGCTTGACCACTGCTTGACCATTAATTTACCACCCTTTAATCATCACCATATCATTACAACTACTTTTCCGTAAAATTTTCTCACTTGACCATTACGTGACCACTTCTTGACCACTAATTTACAACCCTTTAAGCATCACCATATCATTACAACTACTTTTCCCTAAAATTTTCTCACTTGACTATTACGAGACCACTGCTTGACCACTAATTTACCACCCTTTAAGCATCACCATATCATTACAACCACTTTTCCCTAAAATTTCTTCATTTGACTACTGCTTGACCACTGGTTGACTGGTGTGTAACTACGAACATAACACCTCTTATAAATACCCATTACATGTATGACCGCCCCTATATCGACCACTCCTACTTGACCACTAATACCTGGTACCCACCCCTTACCACCAAATGACACCCATTACAACTTTATAAGATTTCATTTGTAATGATGGTAGTGAATAAGCTACTATGAACATACCACCGTTTAATTTCACTAAGACACTACTATCACCCCACACTTATCATCACACATTTATGAACATTTAAAACACTTCTAACTGAAATGGACACTGACTCTCTATATTTGGCACTCACTCTTTGAAGTAGTTAGACCACACCTACGAGAAGAATAAGATAGAGTCTACAATCAGAGGTTCCCATCTGAAACCTGTCCTGTTCATAAAACTACTACTACATATCAGGACTGTGTGGATATCAAAGCCTATGAAAATAGAACCCCTGGTCTTTTTTAAATTAGAATACGAAAGGAAGGGGATGGTGTCGATATGTAGTAAGACGTATATTTGTGTCGGAGATTATGATAAACTCAGTACCAAAGGTCTGACCAAAAACCACAACACTCATCTAAACAAGGACACTTTTTTGGAAGTACTCAACACTCAAACACCAAGTGGGGGGACCAATATAGGATTCAAGACCCAAGACTCTGCAGTGTATACATATCAACAACATCGTGCATCTTTGTCGTATCTGTATATAAAAAGAAAGGTTGACAGTGATAATATATCGACTACGCTACTACTTATTTAATATGCATTGTATTGTTTGTCTATACATGGTTTAATAAAAACATTATATACCTTACTTGACTCGTTTGTTATTTTGAATGTTTAGGTTGAATTTTTTTATGTTGGTATAGTACCTACAATTTAAGGGGTCACTTGAACACCACACCCACTCTGATGAGTCACTAGACCACACCCACTCCGATGAGTCACCTGAACACCAAACCTACTCTGGATCACATTTCTGTACTATGAGTATGAGCAAGGCTTAGTCGGAAAACTGTGATTAGTTGTTTACACGCGCGTATGGGGTTTTCGAGACCAGTTTATGATGTGTTGATGCCAGGTTGTCCTTTGGTGTTACTCAATGACCTTAGGACTACACGGACGTAGAAAAAAGAGAGAAGGGGGTGACCATTTTACCCTTCGGATGCAGTGTTGATGGTGCAGTGTATTCACTCCTATAAACAGTGATCATCATACTTTAGGTTCCCTGACTCGACAACCGATAGGACACCCTTTTTCTATAGTTTCCCTCTTAACCACGTGTCTCAGATGTACCATTACCCCTGTTACCGGATGCACCACCGTCATTGAACGTTTCGGTTATTAGCCACGTGTTCCACTTGTATCGTTATGCGTGTCACTGGATCCATCACCATCTTTGACCTGTTTAGTCATTAACCCGTTAGTGGCTGTACCCTTATACATGTGATCGGAAGCAGGGAATTCTTTGACTGGTTTTAGTCAGTGAGAATGTGTCTCGGCTGTACTATTACACATGTGACCGGCTGTGACGCCATATTTGACCAGTCTTAGCAAATAAGACGTCGTCTGGTTGTAGCAATAACCCATGTGTGATAGAGTGCGCCGCCATCTTTGGTCGGGTGTAACTATTGTCCATATGTGTCGAGTGTACCTCTAGGTGGTATTGACCAATACAAAAAAATCAGTGGTCGAGGCGCTCCTGTCAGGGAGATTACCAATACTAAGGACATTACTTTCTGAACTTAGCAGTCGGCATAACGTTTTGATCATGTCATCGATCACCTTAACCATCATCATGTCACTACACATACCATACCCTACAATTTAAGTGATCATTCGACAACTTGACCAATACTTCACGAGTACTTGACCACTATTTGACCATGTCATTACTTATTTTACCAACACCGTTTCAGTACACGTACCATACCCTACAATTTAAGTGGTCATTCGACTACTTGACCACTACTTGACCACTATTTGAACACCACTTGACCACCTCATCGATCACTTTAACCAACACCGTTTCACTAACCGGACTTTCCTCTATATTTTAAGTAATCACTCGACCATTTGACCACTACTTGACCACTACTTGACCACTATTTGACCATGCCATTACTTATTTTACCATCACCGTTTCATTACACGTACCATACCCTACAATTTAAGTGGTCATTCGACTACTTGACCACTACTTGACCACTATTTGAACACCACTTGACCACCTCTTCATCATCACCATGTCACTATACCTACTTTCACAGACAATTTAAATAATCACTTGACCATTTACCACTACATGACCACTACTTGACCACGTCATCGGTCACTTTAACAAACACAGATTAACTACACGCACTTTCCCCTACAATTTAAGTGGTCACTCGACTACTTAACCACTACTTGACCGTTACTTGGTCACTACTTGACCACTACTTGAAATCGTTACTACCTAATTTATCTATCACTGTTTCACTACACGTATTTTCCTCTATAATTTTCTCACTTGAGCGCTTGACCACTGGTTGAGCACTACTTGACCACGTTATCGATCACTTTAACCACTATCGTAATCTTATGGACATCGTCCTCTACAATTTAAGTGGTCACTCGACCACTTGACCACTACTTGACCATTGCTTTACCACTACTTGACCACTAATTTACCACCCTTTAATCATCACCATATCATTACAACCACTTTTCCCCTAAAATGTCCTCACTTGACCACCACTTGACCACTGCTTGACCACTAATTTACCACCATTTAATCATCACCCTATCATTACAACTACTTTTCCCCTAAAATTTCCTCACTTGACCACTGCTTGACCATTATGTGACCACTGCTTGACCACTGCTTGACCACTAATTTACCACCCTTTAAGCATCACCATATCACTACAACTACTTTTCCCCTAAATTTTCTCACTTGACCACCACTTGACCATTATGTGACCACTGCTTGACCACTACTTGACCACTAATTTACCACCCTTTAATCATCACCATATCACTACAACTACTTTTCCCAAAAATTTCCTCAGTTGACCGCTTGACCACTAATTTACCACCCTTTAATCATCACCATATCATTGCAACCACTTTTCCCTAAAATTTTCCTCAGTTGACCACTACTTGACCACTGCATGACCGCTAATTTACTACTCTTTAATCACCACCATATCATTACAATCACTTTTCCCTAAAATTTCCTCATTTGACCCCCTTGACCACTGGCTGACCACTGGTTGACCAGTGTGTGACCAACCTTTGATCATCACCAATAGTTGTTGGTCTAATACCTGATCGACTCCCAGACTCACAAAACGCGACCACTTCTTGATCCTCATCAATATTCTAACACTGGTTCGAGTCCCAGACTCCTACGACCATCTTTACTTTTCTCAGATTATACTGACCCTCTACACCTCTTATCAACTAATGATAATCAATCCTCTTTACTTTTGTTCAGTTGATACCGACTCCTATAGTCTCTACACCCTCTTACCACCACGATGTTTTCCCACCACGGGGCGCCATCTGGGGGATGTAAGGCCTATTAATAGCCAATGATAGTCCTCTTCAGTGATCTGCAACCCCACAGACAGATGCTACTTACTTTTGTTCAGATGATAGTAACCATCTACACCTCTTATCAATACCCATGCTTCGTCGAGTATAAAGACGACCCGTCATACCCCCGCCCTTGACAGTTTATATCGCTTTCACTCACCACTCATAGTTGTCTAACACCACATTCATATACCCTATGGTTTGTAACCAAAATATATAACTTACACTTTCCCTTCATCCACCCCGCCACTAATTACTTTTACAGAAACAACCCACCAGCCAAAATAAACCAGGCAGCCACCACCAAAGAAAAGACTTTTTTCTCCCGCTCAAAACAAAAATTTTTTTTTCAGCCGCCCAACTCACCACAAAACTTCAAAATATTTCCTTCATAAACCCTATCAGCCGCCAGCCTCCCAAAAAATACGTGTGTAAGTCGCATCCCTTACTACTAGCAGATCGCAGACCTTAATCTACGTACAAACTTACTGGGATATTTTGCTCCAACTATTCAGACGAATTGCAGGCCCTAAACATTACAGCATCAGCATCAGCTGAAGAAACAAGAAGAAAATGAAAAATAAGGTAAGAAATATAGTCCTTCTACTTTCCTGTTAATTTACAAATTATTTACCCCGTGCCTCTATAAATTCTCTGTCTTTACTAATATTACACATTGCACCCCTCTCGGGAGTCTCCGTGGTGAAGTGGTCAAGCCGTCTGACTCGGGCTCCGAAGGTTATATGTTCGATTCCGGGTCGCGTCCTTCATTTCACGAGTGCATTTTTTCGGAGACTCCCGAGGGTCGTCGCTGGAGCTACGGAGTTCGTGCTTTGTGCGACGCTTTCCGCGCTGCGGAAAGAAACTGAGCCATATGGGATTAAAAACCCGGTGCAATGCAGCCGACCCTGTAAGCTACTTCTTTCATTGCACCCACTCCCATACGAATCCGGATACGCCTTTGTGTGTCATCTGAATTGGCAGGTCTCCAATTACTGTAAACATAACTTTTTAGCGAGAAATCACTAGTTGTTCAGCAAAACATCAAAGGAATGTCGCCGCTTTTGATGATTTAAGTTGTTTTTGGACCTATCAAAGACATATTCCTTGGGTGGGGGTAAATATAAGACGGCTGGAAAAATTTCATAACGATGCAACAGACAGTTTTCAAAATGATTGATCGTGAATGAAGGCATTCAAATCGGAACATACTATACTACTACTGCTACTACTACTACTACTACTACTACTACTACTACTACTACTACTACTACTACTACTACTACTACTACTACTACTACGATATTATCACCATTACCAACCTATATCACTCTTCCAGAGACTGCTGACCCCCGAAAGATCTTGACCCAGTGATACAATGGAATTCTCAGAGTAAGTAAATATTAGAGGTAAAAGTAAGTAAATATTAGAGGTACAAGTAAGTAAATATTAGAGGTACAAGTAAGTAAATGTTAGATGTACAAGTAAGTAAATATTAAAGATCACCATCATCAAGTGCCATACCAGCCGGCGTAGGCGTTCATGGCTCTCCACAAGTCTCGGTCTTTGATGTTCTGAATCTACTCTGCTGCTGATATTCCTCCATGGAATTGAAATAAGTAGATGCCCCGAACATTTGTTATAGTGGTCCACTCAGTCATAATTATAACATTAACGGATGTACCAAACGACAGCGTTCCCTAAAGAAACCAGCGTACTTTGACGGACGGCCAACTAGACACCCCTAAACAAGTATTTTCATTACTCTGGTCTCTCACCCACTTGAACCCACAACTCTAACATATCTACACAATTCCTACCCAGCCATGTAATGGAGCGGTATATAGTTGACCGTAAATCCAAGCGCATGTGTTCCTTCAGTGAGCTCAGCTGTCAGTTTGAAGGCCGCATGTTCAAATCTCGGTGTGCCTACAGCTGTCAATATTTATATTGACTGGTGTGTCCTCTGATCTCTGCTTCTTTGATTTGCTTCTGTAAGTGACAGGCAATACCTGCGAATTGTATTTCTTATGCAGTATTAGTGACCTGACGTGTTCCCAGCAACTGATAATCGCATGTACTAGGAAGTGTATCATAGAACTAACAGTCATTTACAGGGTGATACTACATCCTTCGTGCCTCTCTGGGTACATGATGTTTTTTTTTCCCGCGTTTCCATCCTGTCTCAGGATATTGCGGTCAACACCAGCATCTTTCAGCTGTATGTTGATTCCTAGGCTAGATTACGCTCATCAGCACGCCACGACTTTCTGAGCGACCGGCTCCATACTCTCATAAGTCACTGGTGTGACTCGAACCTCTTCCAATTCTCGTGCACTCACGTCAACCACGAGAGTATTCGGGATTACGGAGAAAGGGGTACATGGTGCTATCCCCACATTTGTGTAGACCAACGACAGTCGATGGATGATGTGGTCACTATCACACCGGACGCCTTTGCTTCCCGAGATACTTCCGGGTCCCCATGATAGGCTTGATCTACCTGGGATACCAAGTCAACTTCACACATCTGCTGCCATGGGGATTTGAGCATGTGACTTCCAGACCGGCAGGCAGGCCGAGATATATTATATGTACATTGAAGACTCTACCTCGGATAGGCTGGATGAATGACGCACAACTAACACGCATGCATGCCCAAGTCGCACACACTGAACTGTGAGGTGCATCGCTGTGATCCACGACTCTGGTGATGGAGTGAGATGGCGAAACATGACCACCCAGGCTTATCGCCACGGCACATGATGATGATCGCTCGTGTTGTGTCGACGTCGACGTGGCCGAGAGGGTAAGAGCCCTCGCTCATAAGCTTCAGGTGCGCTGATGTGTGGGATGTTCAAAACCTACATCGGTATTCAGTTGAACATAAAAGTTGACTTCTCGTTCAGAAAACAATTGCCTAGAACATCAACCTGGGGTTGGTCGCAACGTCCTGCAACTTTACCTGATTCAGTGCCCAACAAAAAGTGGGCGTGGACCAAACATGGCGTACAGTCACATGAACAAGTATCATAATGTAATTCCCGTTCACTGAGCTTTGACACTGCGGAAGATGACACGAAACAAATCAAATAACACGATGATCATGGTATGACGGTATAGCGTCCTTCTGTTCAAGTGGGACGTCACATGTGGCGATATATTATCCTTCTGCACCGACTCAGTTAAGAACGGTGTGTGTGTATATTGGGTCAGTGGTCAATTACCTATGCACAAGGGAGAGGTGGTTCTGCGCCTGTGGGACCATGTGGAGGAGGCAGGGGAACAGATTGAGAACCCGTGTGTGGAAATAATGAGATTGCGGGGGATCGACAGGGGTTCTGGTAGAATCTCAAAACTGAGAGGGAAGACCAGGAGAACTTTCAATCAGATAGCGGTGGGAACGATTAGTAGTGTGACTTTTTGCTGGTTGTTGAACCAGGGGACGGAGCGCGTATTGGAATGTCCACAGTGCAGTTATGTCGGTTCTTAACTCAACTCAACACGACACAACTCAATTCAACGTTCACATATTAACTGCTAGAAGGACAAATGAAGTCGAGATGTTAGTGAGTGTGTGCGCGCACCTATATGAGCGCATGTGTGTATATTAAACATGTTTCTGTTTTCTTGCAGAGTTACAGTTGCGGGATTTCAGTTAGGTCACCTCTTGGTGGCTTTCATGATTATATCCACATTCTGTCTCGTGCTGTACTACCTGTGGACGTGGCCGTGTGGGTATGTTTGTTTGTTCTTCTGTACTGATTAGATCATAATAGGTGTTGTATTGTTTGTTGGCCACTCGCCTTGTGTGGGTAACTCTACATCAGCCGTAGCTCTGCTGAAGTTATACGTACGTCGGCCACGTGGTGTGTGCATTTTTTATGACCCGTAGCTCTACTGAAGTTACACACACGTCAGTCACGTGGTGTGTGAAACCTACATAACCCCTTGTTCTGCTGAAGTTACACGCACGTCAGCCACGTGGTGTGTGAACCTGTGATGACCCCTAGCTCTGCTGAAGTTACACACAAGCTACACTCACTAGATGGTTAACGTGACCGACAGGATACAAGCGCTGGCTCTTGAACTTCCGGTGCTCTTATGGCAGGGTGAGAAGTTCCACGCTCGCACCGGCATTAAGTTAGACTGAAACTTTGACTTCTCGATCAGAAAGCATTAGCAAACTACTGAACATAAACTTGTCTAGAAAATAAATGTAGGGTTGATATACGATTGTGTGTGCAATCGGCGTTAAACTAATGTGAGCTGTAAGTCTTAAACCCATGCATTGACCTTCAGGTGGTCGACATTGACCTTCAGGTGGTCGACATTGACCTTCAGGTGGTCGGCATTGAACGAATGTGAGCTGTACGTCTTGAACCCATGCTTTCACCTTCAAGTGGTCGCAGTTCTAGAAACGGCGGTACTTCAATTTTAATTCACCGCAAACAAACAAGTATTAACAAGTATCCCTTAGAGCCTCATTTGCATCGGTCCGGCAATCACTTTCCGGTTTAGTGTTCGCTGGACTGCTGGACCGATCGATGGATGTTTTTTTTAAGTTTTTGGGCCCGTAGGGCCCTCACTGTCGACCGATCGATGGATGTTTTTTAAGTTTTTGGGCCCGTAGGGCCCTCACTGTCGTCGACAGTGAGGGCCCTACGGGCCCAAAAACTTAAAAAAACATCCATCGATCGGTCCAGCAGTCCACCGAACACTAAACCGGAAAGTGATTGCCGGACCGATGCAAATGAGGCTCTAAGGGATACTTCTTGTTTGCGGTGAATTAAAATTGAAGTACCGAAACGGCTTGCTGTGAAAGAGTGGGGTTGTCGTAGAGACTCTCCCACCGAGGCTGTAGGCCTACCAAGTCACCCCTGCACACTTTGAAACTGGCGGGGTGTGCAAGTCCGATACTGGAACTTCCCGTCTGCTGACAGGGTGGCGAGCCCTGGCATGATATCTAGACGAGGAAGTTCCCTTGTCCGATGTGAGGTGCGTGCTGATCTTGCCAGCTCCACGGCGCACGCTCACGAACTGATCTGTGCGTCTCATTGCACGTTCATTTATAACTACACTTCATTGTTTATTCATTCATAACTCCACTTCATTGTTTATTCATTCATAACTCCACTTCATTGTTTATTCCTTCATAACTACACTTCAATATTTATTCATTCATAACTCCACTTCATTGTTTATTCATTCATAACTCCACTTCATTGTTTATTCCTTCATAACTACACTTTCAATATTTATTCATTCATAACTCCACTTCATTGTTTATTCATTCATAACTCCACTTCATTGTTTATTCCTTCATAACTACACTTCAATATTTATTCATTCATAACTCCACTTCATTGTTTATTCATTCATAACTCCACTTCATTGTTTATTCCTTCATAACTACACTTCAATATTTATTCATTCATAACTCCACTTCATTGTTTATTCATTCATAACTCCACTTCATTGTTTATTCCTTCATAACTCCACTTCATGGCACATTCCAAAGGTTCTGGGTTCGATTCTGATCTACGACATCCGGTTCAGGAGTGCCGTTTTCTCAGAGACTCCTGGGGGGGGGGGGGGGGGGGTGTTCCGTCTCTGGAGCTACGTAGCTCGTGTTTTGTGCGACGCTTTCAGCAGACTGCCGCGCGCGAAGAGACCGAGACATAGAGGATAAACCCGGCGCAACGAAGTCGACCATCTTGCCTGTAAACCCCCTGTAAACCCTGACTTGATGGCTACACATCAGTGATGATTGGTGGCCATGTTTCAATGTTAGAGCTGTTGTTTGTGTGTCGCTGTGATCATGTTCTTTAAATGTATTATTATTTTACACAACCGATATTGCCAGGGTTGTTAGTCCGTTTGTCTATAAAGAAAGGGGTCAGATTCAACCCTTGTAGGTACAGGATTCCTGTTTTCAAACTAGTACACATTCAGGATTGACCCAGTCTCACAAACTAGTATGCATTCGGGATTGACTCAGCCTCACAAACTAGAACACATTCTGGGTCGATCCAGCCTCACAAACTGGGTACTTGATCATTTTCAGAGTTTTCTGAAAAATAAAAATGACCAGGCAGTAAACTGATCACAATCACAACATCTCATTATACAATGTCCTGAATTATGCAAGGGCATAATACTTGACATCCTCTTTGGCAGCATCTTCCGTGGCACTATCTGTAGGGTCGTGCCGTGCTACGGTATAGAGAGGCGGCCGCATCAGTGGCACCTTAAGGGGGCGGCATAAGGGGGCGGAATTTTTAAAGACAAAACATTTCAGGGGCGGCATTTCAAAGACTTGCATCATACTGAGATCTACCGCACGGCCCTGCCTATCAGTGTCTTTACTTTCACCGCAGGTACTTCTTGAAGATAATAGACAAAATTGTACCCACGTGTAAGTCTACGCCCATTGGAGAGCTGCACACGTGACCAAACCTTGCTTCGAAACGTGCACAACAGAAACACACATCCAGACTGGATGGCATCATCCCAGCATGACTGACATACACATATACACACATCCCCTAGTGTTGACATACAGATACACACTCATCCCAGTTTGGCTCTTTCAGGCATCGACCACTCATGCCAATACCGTAGCTCAAAAGCTGAGGTCATTGTTAAGTAATACAGCTCTGTTACAATGGTTGTGAAAATATACAATGTATGCTCGTTTCAAGACTTCTGTACAAACAGATCTGGACTAACCCTGGCGGGCTTAGGTTGCCCCGCTGAGTGACTTTACAACATGACCTCGGGGAGACAGCACTTCAAACATGTTGCCGATCCCTTGCCTAGTGTATCGCCTGATCTTTACAAATGTCCTTTACTTCTATGAGTAACAATCAATAACTGTGAATTTATTACATAACTTATCATACTGATTTCCAACATCAGGTGCTAAAAGTGCCTTTCTATTGTTGTTGTTGTTGTTGTTGTTGTTGTTGTTGTTGTTGTTGTTGTTGTTGTTGTTGTTGTTGTTGTTGATCTAAATCCGTTAGACTGTCACTTTTACATCGTGCAGAAAGCAAACTTCAACAACCGGAGTCGACGGGCGGCCGTTAAATGGAAGCCGGACGATACTGCCAACCTTGACCCCTTTGTATGCCCTTGAACTTGAACCTGGCATTGTAGTTCTTCAGAGCGAGGATGGGGAGTTCTTCAGGTAAGGTCAAGGTCTGTCTCCGGTAATCTACGCTCACAATAAATCTATACACAGAGAGAAATGGCTGTGTATCAGATGTAGATGGTGCACACCCGATGTAGATGGCACAAATCGGATGTAGATGGTGCATACCAGATGTAGATGGTACACACCAGATGTTGATGGTACACACCAGATGTTGATGGTACACACCAGATGTAGATAGTACACACCAGATATAGATGGCACACATCGGATGTAGATGGTACACACCAGATGTAGATGCTACACACCAAATGTAGATGGCACACATCGGATGTAGATGGTACACACCAGATGTAGATCATACACACCAGATGTAGATGGTACACACGAGATGTAGATGGTACACACCAGATGTAGATGGCACACATCGGATGTAGATGGTACACACCAGATTTAGATGCTACACGCAAAATGTAGATGGCACACATCGGATGTAGATGGTACACACCAGATGTAGATGCTACACACTTGATATAGATGGTACACACCGAATATAGATGGTACACACCAGATGTAGATGACACACACCAGATGTAGATGCTACACACTTGATATAGATGGTACACACCAGATGTAGATGGTACACACCAGATGTAGATGGTACACACCAGATGTAGATGGTACACACCAGATGTAGATGCTACACACCAGATGTAGATGCTACACACCAGATGTAGATGCTACACACTTGATATAGATGGTACACACCAGATGTAGATGGTACACACCAGATGTAAATGCTACACACTTGATATAGATGGTACACACCAGATGTAGATGGTACACACCAGATGTAAAAGCTACACACTTGATATAGATGGTACACACCGAATATAGATGCTACACACCAGATGTAGATGGTACACACTTGAAATAGATGGTACACACCGAATATAGATGCTACACACCAGATGTAGATGGTACACACCGAATATAGATGCTACACACCAGATGTAGATGGTACACATCAGATGTAGATGGTACACACCAGATGTAGATGCTACACACTTGATATAGATGGTACACACCGAATATAGATGGTACACACCAGATGTAGATGACACACACCAGATGTAGATGGCACACATGAGATATAGATTGTACACATGATATATAGATGATTTACATAGGATATAGTGTTACAATCATACGTAGATGATACACATGAGATGTAGATTATACACACCATATGTAGATACACATCACATATATATATATATATATATATATATATATATATATATATATATATTATATATATATATATATATATATATATATATATATATATATACACACTAGCTGACCCGGCCCGGCTTCGCCCAGGCCCTGGAGGGGGATCTATCTATCTATCAGTCTGTCTGTCTGCTTGTCTGTCTGTCTGTCTGTCTGTCTGGGTAACCGGCCCGGCTTCACCAGTCCCTGGTGTGGAGCATCTCATTTAATTCATATAAGTAGTCATATAAGCTCTCCCGTTCCCGACTATCTGTTTGTCTGTCTATCTGTCTGTCTGTCTGTCCCGGCCCGGCTTCACCCAGTCCCTGGTGGGGAGCATCTCATTTAATTCATATACGTAGTCATATAAGCTCTCCCGTTCCCGACTGTCTGTCTATATGTCTGTCTGACCCGGCCCGGCTTCACCCAGTCCCTGGTGGGGAGCATGTCATTTAATTCATATAAGTAGTCAAATAAGCTTCCGTTCCCGACTATCTGTCTGTCTGTCTATCTATCTGACCCGGCGTGGTTTCGCCCAGCTCCTGGCGCACAGTAACTTAAAAGAATGTCCTTCCACACACCATTCATTATTTTTAATGAAAACTGTTTTTAATCATCGACATGACAGTTGATAAGTTCTTTAAGCAGAAAAAGATGGGTTACAATGTTATCCATTATGCATTATTTTTATGCAAACTTTGAAAATGCCTTAAAGATTATATCATTATTTATTATAACTCATATGCCTGAAAATAACTATAGACAAAGAGTTTAACAATAGTGCAAGTAAGTCCAACAATATGACTATAAAGTATATAGAAATGTTATTAAAAGTTATGCCCCTTGAAATAACTTTTCTAGAGTGAAGTCCCCCTGCTATATAGAAATTATATAATGAAAAATGAAAAAGTAAATGTTATTAAATAAGTAGAAAATTTTACACTATGAAACTATTATAGTCGGTTGCACAGGAATGAAAGGAAGACGTGTAGAAAATTTCATCTCAATCGGATGTACCGTTATCGAACCCATCCAATACATAGCCAGCCACATACAGTCTCTTTTATAGATTTGGATATATATGTATGATATGCATGGGTGTATATGATATTCAGCAGATGCAGATGGCATTTATTAACAAGTCGATGATGCACGGTGAATCTATTTGATACACGGTACATTTATATGACTTCATTGCTGTATGTGAGATGTTGGACCCACGTGAGACAGGAGGGTGTGGACAAATACGACTACACTAGCAATGAACTATAATAAAGATTGATAGAAAAAAACATTGAGATAGTCAGGCACACAAACAGTGTGACAGACTTACCTACCGACAGTTATTTTGTAATGACCTCGTGATAGTCACCTTTATGTTTACAGGATTCTTAGAGAATATGACAGCGCTGACAAAACCGGACACGGAAGCACGTCACTGGAGCACCCCAGTTCTGACGCCAACAATCGCTATCTGCTCTCTTACACCCGGGCGCACTACCAGACTCGGCCATCTGCACCACACCTGGACACCGACAACAGTTGCGACCCATTTAACGATGGGGCAACCTGGAAGCCCCTTAACACGATCAACGCTCATTCGGGATAATAGAACGCAATCAACATTCATTTATGATAACACAACACCACCAGCACTCATTCGCGATAACAACACCATCAGCACCCATTCGGGATAATAGAACACAAACAGTATTCATTTAGGATAATACATCACGATCAGCACTCACTCGGTATAACAGAACACAAACAGCACTCACTCGGGATAACACATATCTTTACCACTTTGTACAGTGCGGGGTGTTTATTATGCAAACGGAATAAATTTCTTTTTTATTTTAAAACATAATTCCTTGTTTTCCTTTCTTTTCTACACTTCCACTCTTCCGTTTGATCTTTTCCTATAGTAACTTCTTCTTCTTCTTCTTCTTCTTCTTCTTCTTCTTCTTCTTCTTCTTCTTCTTCTTCTTCTTCTTCTTCTTCTTCTTCTTCTTCATCATCATCATCATCATCATCTTCTCGCACGAGAGCCATTGTGTTGCTGAAGCAAGCAGCATCTACACCCTACGACATCTGTTGAGGAAGACGAAGCATCTATGTGTTTGCTCGTAGTGCTATGATTTCGATTGCCATCATGACCATCAGAGACATGCCCTATCCAGAAATGTGTCCCAGTAAGACTTGCAGAATGTCTCTCCATCGTAAGCCATATGCCCTGGCCTGTCCATGTCGTCAGGTGTTAACGATCTCACATCCTTACGCTGTTGGCACTGTGCCCTCCTCCTCTTCGCCTTCCCGCGACAACCACCTTCATGTTTATCCTCACCGGACATTAATGTCTTTTTCATATCCTCAAAATATTTCCTTTTTCTCAATTTCATTTGTCGCAATAACGAATCTTCAAAATTGAGTCCAGTTCTAATTGGGTGTATCAAATATGTTCTCCTTTTCGTCTAATGAATGTTTAATACTCTGTTGTAAGACCTACATTCCTGTGCTTTCAGCTATTTGCTTCAAAGTCGGGTTTCGTACCCTTCTACGTGAAATATGCATGCTTTTGGTACTTCTACTTTTGGCTATTCTGTTTCTTAGAATCTATGCAGGTTTCCATTGCTTTGTACAGTCATGTTTGTTCCTTTAATTTCAGTAATCACAACTCAATCGTCAGTCAGCAGAAAACCTACATATTCTAAAATGCTCACTTTCTGTCATTTCTCTCTTTGATAAACATATTTATTGCCATACTTCTGTTATCGGTTGTCTTACCCATGTAAGAATCTCTAAGGTCAGTGCGGCCTTTGGCAGACTGTACAAGAATGTGTGGGACAGAACTGGAATAAGCCTGCAAACAAAGCTAAAAGTCTACAAAGCAGTTGTATTATCCACACTGCTATATGCTTGTGAAACCTGGACTGTTTATCAGCGACACGCTAGGAAATTAAACCACTTCCACACAGTCTGTCTAAGGAAGCTACTGAAGATTAAATGGCAAGACAAGATTCCAGACACTGAAGTCCTAGAAAGAGCGTCCATGCCCAGTATCCACACTCTACTGATGAAGAATCAGATTCGCTGGGCTGGTCATTTGACTCGCATGCCAGATCACAGGCTCCCTAAACGAATTTTTTACAGCGAACTGCGTTGTGGTAAACGCTCCCAAGGTGGCCAGAGGAAACGCTTTAAAGACACTCTGAAAATTTCACTGAATGCTTTTGGAATTCACCATGACACCTGGGAGGCTGCAGCCAGAGACGGAAATTCGTGGCGTGCATCATTACGGAAGGGTGCAGTCATATGTGAGGCAACCAGGACTGCAAGAGCTGTGAAGAAAAGGCAGGACAGAAAAACCACTGCAGGAAATCCTCCTTCAGAAACGTCAAGCATTCTTTGCCCACATTGGCAAAGAACACTTCGAGCCAAAATAGGCCTTATCAGCCATCTTAGAACCCACGGCTCCATACCTTCAACTCCACTGGATGAAATGAATGGTCATCATCATTCTTGATGGACAAATAACACAACATCGGTTGTCATAATTTTTTGTTTGTTGCATTACTTAATTGTCATTGTCTTTATAACTAATGTATTCTTGTTGTACAGATGCATTTCTTATATTTTTCTTCAATCTTCAGTACCACTTATTGATTCTACACTACCCAGTCACCTCTTCCAACCCTTGCCCACCTATCATTCGGAGCTGACACTTGCTCTACGTGAACTTGTGGAGATCAGTAGCATGTGTTGACTGTTTCCTTGCTCTACGTGAACTTGTGGAGATCAGTAGCATGTGTTGAATGTTTCCTTGCTCTGAACTCAAGCGTAGTATATTTACATGCATCTACACTGGACTGATTTTTGCGTGTGGATTAGTCTTCCTTATTGCCAGTGTCCCTCGCTATCAGGCGAACCTACTCCGACTACAAGGGTACTTGTAATTTACGTCCCCTAGTCAAGGACGGGAAGTCAACATTTTAGTCAAACTTACCGGTGTAGGGGTTGAACCCGCCACCTCGGCATCAGCACACTGGACATTTAAGAGCGAGTGCTCTTACCCATTCAGCATGAGTTGATGGTTCCAATATTTCTTCATATTGTTTCATAAGACTGCACTAAAACAGGACATTAACATACGTGTTTGGGACCTCTAGATGCAGGGCTCTTCAACCTGCTGAGGCGACATACACATGAAACTCTATAGGTGCACGGCTTCTCAATCTACTGACGGCAGCATACACATGGAGCTCTCTAGATCAAGGCTCTTCAACCTAATGAGGCAGCCTACACATGGAAATCTCTTAGTGCAGGGCTTTTCAAACTACTGAAGCGGCATACTCATGGAGCTCACAGACACACTATCTGCTGAACTGATTCCTCGCCGAAGGATAATATATCGCCAAATGTATGTGACATCCCATTTAGACAGAAGGTCGATATATCGACATTCTAGGGTCATAAACTTATTTATTTCGTTTCGTGGTATCTTACGCAATTTTAAACCTGAGTGAATGGAAATGTGCATTATAATCAGAGTGTATTTTAATGACTGTGCATTGTTAGAAAATATTGCCGGTCCAAATTTTGCATTTACCTATTATGTTGCACGAACTTTACAGAAGGTGGATAAAAAACATGGACAGGTAATATTCTCAAACACTGCACAGTCATTAAAAATATACCCTTTACTTGTTCACTTGATTATGCACCATGTTTGGTCTAAACCTACTTTTTTCTTGGCACTGAATCAGTTAATATAATTACTGCAAATAGTTTAAGTACCTGATGATTGTATAACTGGGGAAGAAAGGGGGTGGGGTGTATATTGTAACAAGTGTCGTCTTATTATAAATTATTGCACAAGTAGAAGAGAATTACAGAGATGAACAAAGTTGTGTAGGACCAGGGGCAACTGTGGGTGATAGCAAATGATAGAACAGTGTGGCGTGGGTTGGCTGAGTGTCTGTGATCCAGTGGGATATAGAGGACAGAAGCAGAGGATGGAAATAGTTACGAATAAAAAACAGTTTGTGTTGTTTGAGAAGCCCTGCACTTATGGAACCTGATAATTGTTTTGTCAGGTGTCACGGGTGTCTGGTAACCGATATAGCGTGTTGATGATGTCAGACTAGTGACGTGACCTTTGCCCTGCCACCGAGAACTGGCAGCCACATCTAGGAAGACAAAACATGCCCAGCTGGCTAGATATGTAAAGTCGGGTTCAAAGAATTATGTTATCATCTTCTGGAGTGGATTACCCTAATCTGGATCACGCCGGGAACGATTCAACGTCGTCTGTGTGGATTTGTACTAAATAAGAAACTTGAAGAATGACGGGTGTGGGCGTTGTAAATGTGAAAATCTGTCCGCGGTTTCACATTAAAAAACCTTGTCCGCCTATGCTTTGGCTTATGCTGAATAGCAAAATTATAACACCTACTCACAAATAGAATAGTAAAGCCATGTGCGGTTCTCGCTTGGATCTTGGTCGCTGCTGTGAGTTCGTGTACTGTCCTAAAAGTACCCTTGTATGTGCTCTATAGGAGGAGACTGCGGCAAATATCGAGTGTGTGTGGGCATTGTAAATTAACCTTTATGCTAACACATCTTATCTTTATACAGCAACCCAACACATTTTATCTTTATACAGATATCAACACATTTGATCTTTATACAACAACACAACACATCTTACATGTATACAACAGCAGATCTTATACAACACAACACGCCTTATCTTTGTACAACAACACAACGCGTCTGAATCACCTTCTTCGCTTACTTTTATTATGATTATTGATATATAAGCCGGTCTCCCTGGCCTAGGGATTTGCGACTTTCTCCGTGAGTAACGTGACGACGTTGAGAAGCGGTAGCGGTTCTAACCGCGTCGATAACTTAGGGGTATGTGAGCCGGTCGCTCAGAAAGCAGTGGCAAACTACTGAGCGTAATCTTGCCAAGAAATCAACAATCAGCTGAAAGATGCTGATGTTGACAGCGATGTCTTGTAAAGGATATGCAAACATTTTTTTTATTGATATATAATATATATAATATAATTATTATATATTTGCTCTTCTAGACTTCCGGTCCCCAACATGGCGGATAGGCGTTTTAACCGTTAAGGCCTCTGGGGTGTTTATGCTTGTAGCTACGGTTTTCAGTCGCATTTTCCTCATGTTGGATTGGTAGTGCATGGTTCCGTCGCCCTGATACGGAGTTGACTGCGTGGCGCGACACTGTGAGCTGTGAATTTCGTATGGAATGCTTTTACATCTGTCCGCGGTTGTTTGTGGCTTGAACTGCATGTTCATATTGATGGCGGCTGGCCTGTCGCTGATTTGACTGGATTGCCTTTTCGGTTCACGTGCATTTTTCCCCGAGACTCCTGGGGGTTGTCACTGGAGCTACGGAATTTGTGCTTTGTGCGGCGCTTTCGGCGGGTCGCCCTGCGGAAAGAGACCAAGACATATGGGATAACACCCGATGCAATGAAGTCGCTCTGGTGACTGCCGCTTCCATCGACGATGAACTGCATTTTTATTCTGGCTGCGGCATTATGCACAGTGTATCTGTGCGGGCTCTAGGCTTGCCGAGACTCTTGTCTGTTCCACTTTTCACATGGGGCATTGGGGTTAATTTTTGTGTAATATTCACTGGCACAGGAACGGAGCATAATGGGGGCAACCTGTTGCCGTGAAGTTGGAACCGCGACTAACTAACTATAATTATTGATATGGTTGCTACAATAACAACAACAACACCAACAACAACAACAACAACTACTACTACTACTACTACTACTACTACTACTACTACTACTACTACTACTACTATTACTACTACTACTACTATTACTGCAACTATTACTACTTTTTTTTTCTTTTTTTTTTTAAATTCGCATATCCTTTACAGGACATCGCTGTCAACAGCAGCATCTTTCAGCTGTCTGTTGATTTCTTGGCAAGATTACGCTCAGTAGTTTGCCATTGCTTTCTGAGCGGCCGGCTCAGTTATCCCGCAAGTCACCAGCGGGGGTCGAACCGCCTCCAGCTCTCGCCCGCTACGAGACTCTGCGTGATAAACGGAATTACGGAGAAAGTATTGTAACCCTCGGCCAGAGAGACCGGCAGTATTACTACTACTACTACCAATATTACTACTACTACTACTACTACTACTACTACTACTACTACTACTACTACTACTACTACTACTACTACTACTACTACTACTACTACTACTACTACTACTACAAACATCGAGAACATTGTGACAAGTGGACAGATAAATAGGAAAAGAGATAGAGACAGACCAAAAGAAAGTGTGCTGGATGGACTGAGACGGTGATATGGAGAAATATCATCATCGGGGTTGATCACTTCAAAGACCGAGATCTGTGGAGAGGCATAAACACCTACGCCATCTGGCGGGGCACATAACGATGATGATGGTATAAACATTACAAAATCAATGCCTGGGCTAGAGACAAAGTCAGTACGTTACAAGTCATCAAGAACCACTGAGAGCAGAGGTGAGGCGTCGACACCTTGCCTGGTCCGGCCCCCGACTTCACACCATCCCATGGGTATCTTCCTTGGAAGATTTGAAGGCAAGAGGAGAATAGGAAGCCAGAGAACTGTGTGGACTGATAACTTCACGGGAGGACAAGATTAGTATCTCCACGCTTGTACGTGTTGCTTAGGACATTCATCATTATCCGGTAGCTTGATTGTACAGCACTGTGATCAGACAATAAAATGTGGCCTTCTTCTTCGGTTAGCGGTATATTCTCCACTTCGTCTGTAAACCTTCCTCTAAAGCAGTGGTTCCCAAGCTTTGCAAGCAGAGGGCCATATATACTATTTTCGGTAGTTTAGCGGGCCACAGACTTTATAAAATTATAAAAGTCGTGCACTATCATTCTTAACTTTCGTCAACAAAATTCTAAAACATTAAAGGCAGTCAGTGTCAGTAACACACTGTGATCATTTTTTTTTTGGGGGGGGGGGGGGGGGGGGGGGGGGGGGGGGGGGGGGGGGGGGGGGGGGTGTATTTAAAATCAAAAGTTCATTTAACAATAAATTTTAAATCAGTCCAAAAAATCGCTATTAATGTAATTAATTTACAATTGTAACCGTTCTTCATAACCAGTTACTTAAGTTAAGATGCCGGTTTATCAATGTCTGGGCACAAATATGTCGATTTTTTTTTTTTTAAATAATGGCCATTGCGGAAAATGACTGCTCGCATCTGTAAGTCGAAACAAAACCACAAATGTATCTCTAGGCGAATGAACGCAAGTTTTCAAATTGTTTTACTGACAATAGTCGCCAGAATGAAATCGTATGATCAGCTGAAGGTTGCGAACTGAACAGGTGCATTCGATAATATCTGAACATAACAACCACGAGAAGAGTAAATTATCGCACGCTGACGGGGCACTCCGAGTGCATTTTTATGAAATTATTGAAATATATTATATTAAATAAAGATGACTCGCGTGCCACTTACTAACAGCTGGCGGGCCACAAGTGGCTCGCGGGCCGTGGTTTGGGAACCTCTGCTCTAAAGCTATCTTGTCCAGACATGCGTGTCTTTCTGCATGCCAAAGATAGTTCATTTGCCTCCATTTTGTTTGCCTTAATAAGTCTTCTACAATATTTATCTCTTTTTAGACAAATTTGTTTTTCCGTAGTGAATTTGAATAACGAAGACACAAACAACAGATTGCACGATTTATGGCCTGATATATTTAGGAAGTTAGCTTCAAACTATCGTGGTAGTCAATTCTAATTACTGAGTGAATTTGTGTGTTGTATGGTTCAGCTTGAAGGATTTATCTAGTTATTTTACTTTATGTGGTGTGATTTCTGAAGTATGTACCTGACGAGATGCAGAAAAATATGCCAGGCAATAAATCGTGCAGTCTATTGTGTGGGTCTTCGTGCGTTTGTTCTCTTTTCTGTGGATATTATAGTTTCCTGATCATCATGTAACAGGCCTTCTACAGAACGTGCCTTTCAGCACGGCACGCTGAAAAGCCAGTCTCTGGCCAGTTCCCCCGCCTCGTGCACCCTCATGCCCAAGCCGTCTGCGATGCCCTGTGTCCGTCTCCGTGCTGGTGACCCCTACCTCTACCCCCCCCCAGCAACCCCGCCTCCCATCATTGCTCTCTCCCAGCCCCTTCTCCCAGCAACCCCGCCTCCCATCACTGCTCTCTCCCAACCGCTGTGACGCCTAATACGGTGACTGTATTTCATGCTCCGAGACATGACGATATAGTTTTCCAAGCATCTGTATAGATATAGAAGATAGTTTGCTATTGCTTTCCTTTTTTGGCAGTGACCATACTCGTTTGTGACATAGACAGTGCCTCTGTAAAGAGATAGTCTGCCAGTCGTTATGAAACTTGGGATGACAACCAAGATCTGTCTGTCGGCTGCTCTCACACTCAATCCACCACCTGATCGCATGGGTACACGTCACGCTGTTTGTGTAGCTAATCGGGTACTCCACCTCACCGGAGGGTGTCCCGTAGACTCGCATGAGGGATTACCATGCGAACATAAAATGCGCGTATCACTGTTCAAACACCCATGTTGCAGAGAAGTAATTATCTTTGGTCAACAGCGAAAGGGTTGGCGAGAAAATACAACCTGAATAACAATGTGCATTTATAGAAAGTAAGGGAATACTGCATGCATGCTGTGTATTTGCTGAGTATATAAATGATAGAAGTAAACAATGGCCTATATATTTGCTTAATTGATTACAGAAAGGTTTTCGATAAAGTAAGACATGTTAACATAATGAAGATGCTTGCAGATCTACAAACTGGTAGGAAAGGCCTCAGACTTGTAAAAAACATATATTGGAAACAAAAAGCTGCTATAAGAATTGATAATGAAGTAGGTCAATATCAGCCTATTAAGAGAGGTATGAAACAGGGATGTGTAATATTGAAGAACATCAACAATATTAGATGTTCGAATGGCACAGTATTGATTGCAGACAATGAATACGATCTGCAACATTTAGTAGCTGCTGTTATTGTACACGGTGAACAACTAAAGTCAGAGTTAAATTGTATGACAACAGACTCTGAAAAGAAAGAAATACCACAATGAAAATATTTGTGAAGAAAATGCAAAGACTACCATGAACAGACAGAAAAACAAATTAGCAAGTTCTAAAAGAAACAAATTAAAGCTGTCTGCTGATTTGAGAAAGTAGACGTAGACAGCTAAGATTATTTGGACACTTTATGAGAAGAAATAAACTAGAAAACTTGGTGACAACTGAAAAGATTGAGGGAAAAAGAGCAATGGGAAGGCAGAGAGATAAATACCTCAATGGCATGACCACATGACATAATCGAGAAAAGAACACAGAACTGATCCACGAGTCTGGTGATCGTGTGAGATGGCGAAACATGACCGCCCACACTTATCGGCATGGCACATGATGATGATAACACTGTTGCTTGCGGTAACTATGTCGCTGCTGTTGTTTATTATACATTGAGAAGGATCCATGGTGGTATACTGGTTGGTGAGTTTGCCTGCCAAAATAGTGGTATAACCAGGACAAGCCCACAGACCCGATCCACGACTGGTGATCGTGAGAGATGACGAACCTTGACAGCAGAGGCTTATCAGTATGTCACATGATGATGATGAAACAACGGCTGAGAAATCTGGCTACCCGACGCGTCTTTGGCGCTATAAGATAAAAGATCAGGCGGACTTGTGTTAGCGCTTACACGTATAAGAGCGAACTAGTTGGCCAAGCCATGTTATACATTTACATAACCGATAGCGTGAATTGTGTTTAAACTGTTATTAACAGCTAGATATATTGGTACTATTGTGCTACGAAGAATTAAATTGACAATAAACACTTTGGAGGTTAATTCTCTCTTCTCAAAAGCCGTTTGAGAAAGGTTTACTTTTAGGTAAAGAGATTCGTGAACCATGACGGACTCGACAAGTTTCCACGTGGATAAGTTCATCTCTCAGCTCCTGTCAGGTATGTGGTCTGACACAGATATTAGTTTTACACAGTAGCAAAGGACACCACTACGTGTATATAGTGCTAAGCCCCATATTTTTGTAGACTAGTCGAGGCTCGATGGGTCAAGACGATTATCCAACCGCCGCCTTGTCTTCCCTGGACATGCCCTGGTACACATTTTAGATTAGGGCAGTTTTTAGAATATTGGCTTCGGTGGAGATTCGAACATTAAACCACCTTGCCGGTAGCCTGGTGTGCTTAACAGTGCGCCACAGTGCTCCCATGCTCCCATGCTTAAAGTAGAGACATGGAATGTTCGCACTATGAGCGCAGATGGTAAACAGAGAATATCAAACAGGAAATGTAAATACGGAACATTCACGAATTGGGAATGTATGAGAGCAGACGGAAAGGGACAAACATGAGACAGCTGACGTCTATATAATTATCTATTCTGGAAGAGAGAAACAACAAAGACGTGTAAACATTATTGTAAATCTGGAAGTGTCAAAATCAATTGTAGGATGTTGGGAAGTTTCATCATGAAAAATTAAATGGAAACAATGCCATGGAGCTGGCAGAAAAACTAAAGATGCTGCTCTTCAAAAAACACGGCGAACACCATGAAATGGTTACATAAATCAGCTGTGAGCAGTCGAGGTTTTTGGACATGTTCTGAGAAGAAATAAACTAGAAAACTTAGTGACAACCGGTAAAATTAATGGGAAAAGAACAAGGGAAAGATCAAAGAGGTAAATATCTGGATGGCTTGGCCACATGGGATGGCTGAGACAGGAACACAGAGCTGATCCAAGACTCTGGTGATGGTGTGAGGTGGCGAACCCTGCCCGCCCACGCTGGCCGGCATGATGCGTGTTGGTGACATGATGATGATGTCAGTTGATACGTTCATACACTCAACACGTCAGTGTTACAACTTCAACTCGTTCAGTGTCTCGGGTACACATCTGGGATTGGACAACTACAACCAACAACTGCCTGCCACAGGAAGTTCTCTAGAGATTAACAATCAGCTGTGACTCGGATATGTTTTACAGAGAGCGTAATATGATGATGGCGTTATGGTGGTGGTGGTGGTGGTGGTGGTGGTAGTGGTGGTGGTGGTGTTGGTGGTGGTGGTAGTGGTGGTGGTGGTAGTGGTGGTGGTGGTGGTGGTGGTAGTGGTGGTGTTGGTGGTGGTGGTGGTGGTAGTGGTGGTGGTGGTGTTGGTGGTGGTGGTGGTGGTAGTGGTGGTGGTGGTGTTGGTGATGGTGGTGGTGGTAGTGGTGGTGGTGGTAGTGGTGTGGTGGTGGTGGTGGTGGTAGTGGTGGTGGTGGTGTTGGTGGTGGTGGTGGTGGTAGTGGTGTGTGGTGTTGGTGGGGTGGTGGTGGTAGTGGTGGTGGTGGTGGTGGTGGTGGTGGTGGTAGTGGTGGTGGTGGTAGTGGTGGTGGTGGTAGTGGTGGTCACGATGATAATAACAACCACAGTGGAGATGATGGCGGTGATGATGATGATGATGATGATGATGATGATGATGATGATGATGATGATGATGATGATGATGATGATGATGATGATGATGATGATGATATCGACGATGTTGATGATATTGATGACGACGACGACACTGAAGATAATGAAGTTTATGATGAGGAGAGTGGTGATGGTAACAATGATGATCATGACTCTAGCGGTGGAGGGAGGGGGTGGTGATGGTGGTGATTGTGATGAATATGGTGATGATGATGAAAGCGACGACCATGATGATGATGAGGATGATGATAGTGCTGGTTGTGATGATGACGATAATGATGATGATAATTGTGGTGGTGATGTTGACGATAATGATGATGCTGATGTTTGCGATGACGATGATGATAAGGATGATGATGATGATGATACGACAATCATAATGATGATCTATTCCTTATACTGACAATGTGCTTTACATTTTCTTTCAGTGAAAACAAACCGCCCTGGCAAAGAGGTCAAACTGTCCCGGGACCACATCCACACACTGCTAGACCAGGTGCGGAAGGTGCTCTTACAACAGCCCACGTTACTGGAAATCTCAGCCCCGGTGACAATCTGCGGCGACATCCACGGACAGTTCTCCGATCTGCTGCTTCTGTTCGACATGGCCGGCTTCCCCCCACAGACCACCTATCTTTTCCTTGGAGACTATGTCGATCGGGGACGCAACTCCGTGGAGGTGATTTGTCTGCTCTTTGCTTACAAGCTTAAATACCAACAGAACTTCTTCCTGCTCCGGGGCAACCACGAGGAGCGAAGCGTGAACCTTAATTATGGCTTTTACGACGAGTGCAAGAGAAGGTACAATGTGGCTCTATGGAAGAAGTTTAATGACGTCTTTAACTGTCTGCCATTGGCTGCGGTTGTCGATGACAAGATCTTCTGCTGCCACGGAGGCCTAAGTCCAGAATTATATTCGCTTGATGACATTAGAAAAATTCCGCGCCCAATAGAAATCCCAGACGAAGGAGGGCTCGTCTCAGACTTGGTTTGGGCCGACCCAAATCCAGACCCGGCTATGAAGGGATGGCAATTCAACGATGTCCGAGGAACATCTTACTTCTTTGGGTGTGATGCAGTGGAAGAGTTTCTCCAGAACAATGACCTCCAAATGGTTTGCAGAGCTCATGACGTCACACAAGATGGCTACCGATTTTACGCCAAACGCCAGCTGGTTACGGTGTTCTCTGCGCCCAATTATGCGGGAATGTACTTCAACAGCGGGGCAGTTATGACAGTCAGCCAGGATCTAGAATGTGCGTTTAAAATTTTAAAGCCGACGATACGCCCATCTAAATATCGAAACATTGATGAGACGGGCTTCCGTAAACTTACTGATAGATCATACAGTGACTCATCACTTGATATTGGCAGTGAGAAGACGACAACTATAGCGACAAACAGACAGAATAAATTTCACGACGTCGAGAAGCCGTCCAGTGAATTCCTACAGCCACCAAGCCTCAGACCCCGGTCTCACAGCACAGTCAATTAACACTGTTTGTACTCGAGCGTAGTTTGAGGTACTTGTATAATGTATTTTACTTCCCCAAGTCAAGGACGAGAAGTCAACATTTTAATCCAACTTACCTGTCGGCTTGTGGATTGAACTCACTTCCCCTAGATCAGAAGAGAACGTTTAAGTGCGCTAAACCTCTCTGTTACGTCGACCTCTGTGTGTTATAAGTAAAGTTACTCCCAAAGCACACGCTGCCGGGGGGTTGTGATGTGTTACTCCTTCAAATATTCAAGGCAATGACATATTGAGCTAGGCTGCCCAGTTTTAGTGTTTCCCCAGTTTCTCCTCAGACAACTGCTCGACATTTCTCACAATTCTCCTGTACCTATTTTTATGAAACTGTGTCGACCCCAAGGACATCATCATCATCATGTGTCATGCCGATAGGCGTGGGCGGTCATGTTTCACACCATCACCAGAGTCGTGTTCTGTCTCGACGATGCCACGTGGCCAAGCCACCCAGGTATTTACTTCTCGGCCTTCCCCTTGGTCTCTTCCCTTCGATCTTGTCAGTTGTCACTAAGTTCTCGATGTCATTTCTTCTCATAACATGCCCAAAAAATGTTAACTGCCTACGTCTAATGTCTCTAATCAGTTTATGGTCTTCATTTGTTTCTTGCAGGACTTTTTCATTGGTTTTTCTGTTTGTCCATGGTATTCTTTGCATTTTCCTCAGAAACCACATTTCCACAGCCATCAGATGTTTTTCAGCTTGTCTGCTTATTGTCCACGCTTCACATTCATACAAAAGTACAGATTATATGTAGCACTTCAACGCTCCTTTTCTCTTTTCAGTTAATATAATTTTATTGGTAAAATGACCTGGTCAGTTTTTTTGTTTTTTTTTTCATAAGTTGCTTTTTTTACCCCAATAGCTTTGATTGATTGATTGATTGGTTTAGGAACCGACATCACAGCATTCGGGGCATTCCCATAAGCGCTCCGTCCCCGTCCTCAGCAGCCAGCGAAGAGTTCTAACACTAATAGGTCCAGTAGCAATCTGATTATATGTCCGTCTCGCCTTTCCTCTGAGCGTCGAGCGTCGGCCAGATTCCCTCGTCACATCTCGCTGCCTCATTTGAGCTTTGAGAATGTGTTCATGTATGTGCAGCTGGGTCTTTGCAATACACAATGAAAACAGTTAGGTTGGTATGTGTGAGCTCTACGAACAAGTAAGAGCTAATAAACAGGGACGCTGTGTACAAGGAACTCAAATCTGGCAAACAGAAATCACAGGGTGGAAAATAACAATGGTAATAATAACGTAAACATAAGTTAAAATTACGTTACAATGCACTGTTGTGCTGTGGTGTAAGTTATTTATTATATCTTATTGTTATGGATTTGAGAGTTGGGTTACATCGTGCATGTCTTGATGTTGCGTCTCATACACGCGGTAGCCAACCACACACGTTGCAAGTTCACAACAAGTAAACAGATGAGTAACCTTTACATACACATTTTCATGTAGAACTACAAATATTAGATAATTAAGCGCATGCATCTCTCCCATTGCAACATACGCCTGTGAGACCTGGGCACTTACTAAACAAGCTGAACAGCGCATAAATGCTTTTGAATAGAAATATCATTGACGGATTCTAGGAATATCTTGGGTAAAGAAAAGAACAAATGCATCCATACTTCAAGAGCTGAATATTGAAGAAGGATGGCTATTAAAGATGATAAAACAAAGAAAATTGAAATATGTTGGTCACTTGAAACGTCACGAAAATTTGGAGAGAACAGTAATGGAGGGGTATATGCCTGGGAAGAGAGGAAGAGGAAGGCCAAAGAGAACATGGGTGCAGTATGTGGCGGATGATCTCCAGATGGGTGTATCAGACTGGGACTTCTTGCTTATGACCGAGAAGATTTCCGGAAGGTTGTTATGGGAGCGAGGTTCTGAAAGGACATGCTACTGAATGAATGAATGAATGAATGAATGAATGAATGAATGAATGAATGAATGAATGAATGAATGAATGAATCGGTGTGTTTGTTGTCTGCGTGCTGACGAAGATTTTGGTCGCAACGTTTATTTTGTCATTGAGATCGTATTCTAATCAAATTTACGGATTGTACTTCACTTATTTTGATGATTCATTCATTATACCTCTGTATGCAGGGGTAGAGAACTGGGTAGTCAGCCACCTCTGACATATGTTCCTTCCTTCGAGTTATCGGTGCATGAATTTACAATAACTG
The DNA here is from genome assembly GCA_014155875.1 of Cepaea nemoralis. Classification (NCBI taxonomy): domain Eukaryota; kingdom Metazoa; phylum Mollusca; class Gastropoda; order Stylommatophora; family Helicidae; genus Cepaea; species Cepaea nemoralis. Next base: position 85,879 of record JACEFZ010016929.1, on the reverse strand, counting down.
AACCTAAGACAAAACAATGTCATGAGAAACCCTATAGAGAATAAGATACATATTTATTTATTATATTAAATTACGGGACCAAATTAAAAACCAGTCAATGTTAATTAAACACTTGTGTGTGTGCATGTGTGTGTGTGTGTGTGTGTGAGTGTGCGTGTGTGTATGTGATGTGTTTGGCTTGTGTGCTATCAGCAGCCGATAATTACCAGACTAAGGCGGTGTTGATATTAGAATTATTAGATCATACTTGTCTTAGTCATGGGCATTAAGTAGGTCAGTGCCAAGTGCCTGTCTTAAAGTCTGTGGGTTACCATTGAAAAAGTTCTTAGCTGTCTGTCTGTCTGTATGTCTGACTGTTTGTCTCTCTCTCTCTCTCTCTCTCTCTCTCTCTCTCTCTCTCTCTCTCTCTCTCTCTCTCTCTATGCCTATATGTTTGTATATGCATGTGTGGGTGTGTCTTTCTCTCTCTCTCTCTCTCTCCTGACATACTCGCCAGTCTGTTTGTATTTATCTGTTATCTCCCCTTGTCATCCCAATCATTTTTCTTTGAGACTCTTGTGTATAGGGTCGGTGGTCATCTGTTCCCATTGTTATGTCCCTTCGTGCAAAACGAAGAAATCACTACCTTGCTCTCAACCATCTTAGAAACCTGAGATATGAACCAGGGATGGACCTTGATATAACTTCTCTTTGAGGTTGAACTCGGTAAGGGTAGTGGTATAATCGAAAACAAAAACAACAACAACAACACAATAATAACAACAACAACAACAGCGAAATTCACTTTCATGGAGCAGAACATGTTCGATATAACACGGCAGTGCATTCTTTCTAATGAGCCGCTGGTAGAGCAGCGGCTAGGTCGCTTGTCTAGTGGTCCGATAGGCATGTGTTTGAGGCACAATTCCAGTAACGTACACGAGTTTATGTAATACCTAACCTGTCACATGTTAAACGCATTCTGCGGGCACCAGCTCGTTTGTCTGGCTTGGTTCTTCTCGCCCGTCGTCAGGTTAGGCTTAATTTTCGCCTCCGGGAACCGATGATACGTCGAAGGGAGTTCAGACTCTCGTGCACTTACTCCGTTGCACGGTCCAAGTTTCATTTCACCAAAGACACTCACACTTGAGACATACACACATATGATTTTTTTTTTCATGATTTCTTCATTTGTTAATTTCACTTAAGTTCGTTGTCCGCCACACCAGGTGGCCATGCTTGTCTCAGCTTCTCTGTCTTGTCTCTGTCTAAGATCACCAGTGTCTACACTACACGTATCTGCTGCGACACACCTTGAACTTGAGATTTTCCTTGTTCTTCTTGTTCTTGACATATTAGGCATATTTTTTTTTCTGGCTGTGAGCAGAAAGTCTTTGATCTCTTGAATCTGTTTAGGCATGATTGCTGTTAATATTTTCCTTCCACTGCTGGAAAAAAAAATGCACGTTTCATTCTAACGGGCGGAACAGTTTCCCGCCATCTTGCCAAATGGGAGCTCACTCTCCGCCTATGGATTGGAATTCACAATCCATGCCGGATTTGTCAAATTCAGACTACCAGTTCACACTCAGACTACCAGTTCACACTCAAACTACCAGTTCACACTCAGACTACCAGTTCACACTCAGACTACCAGTTCACACTCAGATTACCAGTTCACACTCAGACTACCAGTTCACACTCAGACTACCAGTTCACACTCAGACTACCAGTTCACACTCAGACTACCAGTTCACACTCAGACTAAACTGATAAGGATACTCCACAAGGCAGAGCAGGACAGTGTACAACGCAGAACAGACACTCAGTTTTCTCGATGCTGATGATGATGAATACCAACTCTGGGTACTAAGAAAATTGGGCACCAGGAAACGACTTGGGAAATAAATGCGGTCGGCCCGATACTGATGACATCACCTCGCGAGTGTCAATTGGTTTCTACAAAAGTGGGATTAGCACCATATACGCCTGCAGGCGTGGACAAGAGTACTTGACAACCAATCACTGAGTGGTTCATAGATGGCCTTCATGACGAACCCGGGAGAAGAATACACAATGACGCTGCATGTTTCCAGAAAATCAATCATTCAATAAAGTGCCGTCTCCACAATGAAAGTTGACTGCAATGGATCTCCAGCGCTGTTTGTCTCTCGCTCTGACTGTTCTTCCCTTTCATGATGTTATCTTCCCACATGTATCGTCATCTACCTCTCGCTCGTTTGCCTTCAACTATAACAGAGTAACAGTTATATGGTGTATATAAACGAAGTCCCGGTTGTAGTTTCATAGGTTTTATTTGACGGAATACATCAGAATATATAAAACAGGTAACAAGAGGTTTTCTATTATTACAATCGATGTTGTCAATTCAAGGTCCAGGCCAGTAACTAACTTCTCTAAGCCCCGCGTCACGGCTTGAGCGTCCTTCGTTACGTTTTCATAGGATGCTCAACCGTGCCTAGTCTTTGCACATCATCCCCTCCTAAGCTACTAACAGAGATGGTGCTCTGTTACATTCCTTCCTTTCTTTAAGAAGACTTTTCTTGAAAAGTCTTAATCCCTAACCTACTTATTCTAATTATTCTTTCCCTCACTAAAACCTTAACCCCAATATTATTTCTCCAACCCATCTTAAACTAACCCCCTCTTAACCAATGAACTTTATTTCTACTCCTTCGAGTCCAATTCTCCACTTGTCTCTTATAGCTAACCGCTATGTTCTGTTATAGATCTTCGTGAAGTGATACTTCTTCTTCGTTTCTGTATATGTGCCTACAAGGTTTCATTTTAAAAAAACCAGTTCATAAGGAAATCCACATAATTACATATCCTATCACAAAAGCTCATTCTTGTATAGGTATCTATTATACATCATAATATTTCTGCCTTACAAAATCTCAGTTTTATACAACACATCACAACATATATGTGTACCTTTTCGAAATACTTCTTCTTCTCTTCATAAGCGAATCCGCTTAAACCTTTTCATCACGATCATATATACCACTATCTGATCTCAAGTATAAAACGCCGTACTACCTCAAACTCCCTATCGTCATCACTAACAGTATTACCTCAACATTATTAATTCTCCACTTTCACTTTCAACCAACCTGAAATCACTCGCACACGATAGTAAGACAAAGAATCGGTGTGCACCGGAAAGTCTAGAACTAGAACTCTTCCTCACAAAAACCACACTCACACTTACTCCCCTATGTCACACTGAGACTTTATGTAATAAAGTCTAAAACAATTCCACAGTTCAATTATACCACTTATTATGGCAATTTCACAATTTGCGCTGATATCTACAGCATCAAGCATCAACCACCAAAAATATTATTCACTCCTAAATGTCTATATATTACAGACAGTACTCAAATCATTATAAACATCACCTAACATAACCAAATCTCTCCTATAGCTCAGTCAGGAATACTCCATATCAGGTTCCCTATTAATCTCGCCGAAAACTTCAGCAACCCACTAATGTCCATTTATTATGGGCATATCTCTTAAAACCTCTACTTGTCAATTTATGCCGTATCAACAGCAACAAAATATCGCCACTGAACTCATGTCTGTGACCTTCTAACCCATCACTGCTTTATCAGTCCATATATCACGGACCCCCAAAACCTCATGGCATTTTATCTATGTTCGCTGTGACCACAGCACTCCACACTGACAATGTTCATGTCTCACTGACATACTTACTTCCCTTTACTATTGTATCCACAGTATATAAAAAAAAACATGGCATTCAATTTATGTTTTACTATTTGTCTTCACGCTGTCTGGCGCAGCACTTATTATCAGCATTACCCACGTCTACTTCTTCTAAAACCCAGCCAACACATGGTGCTCGCTCCATGGTAAACCTACTACTAACAAGGTGATATGTCTCTCTTTTTAATATGGACCTATTTAATTTTCTAACTCCCCACAACTGAACGTTAAACGAAAACTAATTTAAACATAGTCAGGGCAACTCAATAAGTAACATCACTATAACTTTTGCAAATTAAAATTAATAAACAAAGTAATATGCTAATATTTAACCAAAGTAAGTTAAACTCACAATTCGTGAATAACTGGAGTCAAAACAAATTAAAATAGAAAAACAATATCACCCCCCTTTGTTTTCACAATGCTGTCATATATCCCCACATTTTTCAAAATAAAACAAGCATCAATAGAAAATATCTAGTGTTATCTAACACTACAGGTCTCTTTTACGGACCAGTAGTTTGTTCGCAAAAGACTGAAAACACAACAATCCTATTCTAAAATTGAATAATAATCATTTTACAGGACCAAATCAAGCAAAAAAATAATATAACATACCATTCAAGATACATTGAAAGATCATATTAAATTAAAATCAATTGTCTTCTCACTAAAGAAAACTCAACAAGTCATAACCAGGCTATCCCCTAACCTGCTCTAATTGTCACATTTATCTGTAATTTACAGCTACTGCATTTCATCAACGCAGTGTTATAAAATGATTTGTCTTCTAACACATGTCTTTTCACTTTTCTTAATGTTCAATAAAGCAAACCAAGCAACATTCTAAACTTCAATAAATCATAACAATTGATTATCTCCCTTCCTAATATTTCACTCTTTACAAAACTAATTCATAACACATCACAATATTTGAAATATAAACCTAAACAACCGCTGTAAACTACAGCTCAAATCACTCCATCTACTACTAGTGTGGCGGCTATCCCAATGTACTATAATTCATCTACCTACTAAGGGATATTGTAACTCGGCACACCAGTTGTTTCCCTTGGATTTGATTTGTACCAAGAATTATTATAACTTCTTAAACATTACCGTTTACTACGGTATCTCCACAATGCTACAACCATCAACGAATGTCTATTTACTATAGACTTCACCAACACATCTAGCTACTAGATTTGTCAATAACTAATTATACTTTTAAGTCTCTCGTCTACCCGACGCAACTAACATTTCATTCTCCTGCATCAGTACTTTCCAACATCTCACCACAACAACTCTAAACTATCCTCAACTTTCTCCTAACTTCGTTCTCACACCGCGATGGTAGTCAAGCCAGTCACACTTATCGGAACACGTTCCATAGTGCTCTATTTATAATACTCCGACGTTCATTTAGCTAATCACATTCTCTCCTTCTCTTGCTTACATCACTCATCTTTCACTACTACTCAAGGTTACTCCTATTTATCGGGACTCTTTCAGAAACAGTAAACAACACCGCATATGACTACGACAAACCTCACTCCGATTGGGCAAACCATCTTCTCTCATTTCTCAGTATCAGGCATTCTTGCTTCGACATGTCTCTGCCAACAATACTAAATCTGTTTTATGAAACGTCATTCAAAATGTTAACTCTCTTTCTGTCAGCCTGTCATAAAATTTTCATTAATTCTGTCCAACACCACACATTCTAAACAAAAGACATCACACCTTTCCAATCACCTTCTTTATACTTTCCAACTTTCGCATACTCACTTACTCTGTCCTCCACGAAATCACCGGTATGTGTTATCAGCGTCACCCATCAGCCACTCTTCGCATATTCGCACGGCGCTCGTATTTATACTTCTCATATGCATTGACCATTGTGTACAAACAACCTCGTTCTCATCTCACCATTATTCTCGTATCACAGACAACCTGACGTGCCTATACTATTACTTCTACAAAAAAAACAAAAAAAAACAAATTAGACACCAATTTAACATTCTAGCAATTACTCACCGCAGCCTAAGCGTGTCGATCACTTCCACACACAGTAACACAAGATACACCAAACGCCTCGTACATGCATGCGCTACTACTACTAATCACCTGACATCGTTCTATCCATAACTCCACCCCAAAAGACTTATCAAAGCTTCCTTCTTCAGCACGAAGCAGCACACATGTTTGTCTACACTTTTACACATGCAAGAACAACGCATAACCAGACGAATTACTTCAATACTCAACAGGAATTTCACAATTCAACTGCTTTCTTATTTCCGCTTTTCTCAATCATCACAACCAAACACTACTCTCTTTACTACCTAATTTCCACATCAAACCACTCCGAGAGTCAACTACTACTCACTTCTGCACAACCTCATCACTTCATCGCACACTATTAACGAGTCAGATTCTCTCAACGTATTTCGTCACGTCACTTATCAGTATAGTTTTCTAGAGATCCGATTTCCTAATTCTTCTTCTTCGATATCTGTAAGCGTAAATAAATCAGGTCTGGAAAGCATATATTCTCTAAACTCCCTCGCTTCATCTTCTTCTGTATACGTCGGATTAATAGAAATTCCTGACATCCTTTTTTTCGTTTCTTCCTCTTAAATTGTTGTTCGATTGCCATATCTGTCCTTGTTCTATATGGTTTATATTTACTCAACTCGTCCCCTGAATCATCAGTATCTATAGTTGTCCCACCAGTCCGGTGTTTACAATAATATGCGGTAGAGGCGGAAACCTCCTCTCTATAACCTGAACTAGTACCTCTTTTACTTCGGTCAGGGGTGAATTCTCTGTCTTTACCTGAGGAAGTTGACATACCAGTCGTCGTACCTCTATTAACTATCATACTATTTGTATTCCTTTCCCTAATACTGTTCCTCACCTGTCTTTTGACGTCCTTGGTTTTCGTCTGTCTATCTTCTTTTATTTCCATTGTGTCTCCTTTTTCATGAGGAGTTTTTATAATTTCCACTTACTCAGTGTGACTTGCTTTTGTTATCTTGTTGGCTGGTTGTATCTGGGATTTCTTTTCTACTGTATCAACCTGTGTCTGTGTGTTCCGTTCTACCACTTCAATCACCTGCGTCTGTGTCTCTTGGTCTATTTTCTTTACTAATACCGTCGTCTTCGTTTCCTGTCTAACAGTCACATTCGCAACCACCTTAGGAGCAGTTGAATTTCTACTTACGTTTTCTACTCTGTTCTTTGACCCTGACTTCAGATACTGTCTCCGTCTTTGTTCAAACCACTCGTCACGTTTTTTGTCTAGCAGTCATACTATTGGATGGCCATTTCCACTGCTTCCTGGGAAGGTTTCTATATCTTTGTTCATTATAACTGCTTCTGGACTTAGTCCTATCTGGTTCAACATAACTGTCTCTATATACCACGTTATGTTGTCTTCTGTTTTCATTAGATACTGACTGTCTCCTATTATTCTTTACTATTCCATTGCACTCTACCTTAAATCTATAAGCCTCTTGTCTAGTCGTTCTTCCCAGTAAAGTTTCCACAAAATTCTCTACTTCACTAACTGCCACTTTTAACTCTCCCAACCATGCACTGACACGTTTTAATTCTGTATGTAGGTAGTTCATACTTATTTCTCTGTAATTTATCTCAAGCCAAAACAATATGCCTACTTCTTCTTCTATATATTTCTTGGTACCTGTAACAAAACCTCGTCTTGAGCTCTGCTGAAATATAGAAGACTTTTCTTGACATCTTTCGCCTGTCCACTAAATTTTTCAATCTCTGTCCCTATTCCTTGTTGCTTTATTGCTGTGTTGAGTCTGCTTATTGCCGTGCCTACTCCAGTTAAAACTTGTGTTAATGAAACTTGTTCCTCTGCCATGCTGAAATATGCTGAAATAATTTTGCTATACAACTTATATAACCAAATTCACAATTATAATTTAGTTAATAGATATCAATACGTATACCACTACAGGCATATTTAAATTAGACAAGGGACGTAAGCAACTGATTTTCTTCCTATAAAGATCAAATGTTCAAATTAATTAATCAATTTTATCCAACACACAATGTTATGTTATATTAGTTAAATCTTAATTATTTTAAATACCGTTTTTGGCTGAAATATATCTTCCACGGGTCCAACAGGAAAGTAAGTCCAAATATGCCGACTGACGATTATGCTTGACAATTGTAGGCTTCACAGAAAAAAACCGAGTATGTCGTGTTCCTCGATTCCATCCTAGAGAAAGGAAACTTCTGGACTCTTCATTTCACCCATTGGCGGGCACCCTCAGATTTGTGGCTTCTTTTCACCCGAAAAGGGCACGTCTGGACTTCACCCGAAAAAGGGCACGTCTGGATTTGAAACGGCTCAAGCTGAGAAATGAAGCGATTACAATAGGTTCTCTTCTTCAGCAGGACGGCAACCCATTATGCCCACCCGCGTCCGAAAAGACCAAAGCAAGTAAATCGCATTCTTTATGACAGACATCTTGATGTGCTGTAGTTTCTCCCAAAATTCAGGTTAGTTGCGGCTGTTTTATTTTTTGAAATAAGCAAAATTTCTTCAGTCTTGGACAGTTCCATTAAGGGACCTCCTTCAGGCAAGCAAGGTCAATCAACAGCTCCGATAACAGCAGGTCAAAACTTACAGCATAGTGACGCCCAAGGACAACAGTCAGGTCACTCCAGGACACGATGATAAACAGCCTACGATTCTGACAAACAGCCTACGAAGGTAGCTCCATCTAACAATTCATTCTAATATGTAGGGCGGCTCCAATCAACTAGCCTCCGAAAAAATGATTTGCGGTGGTTCCAATATAAGTTGCAACCTTTGATAAGGTCTGGTCTGGATCCTTTGACTACGGCTTCTGACAAGATTCAAGATTCACTCAGTAAAATCATCTGTTGTGTTAACGTTTTTGTTGCAGCAACCTGAGAAAAGGCGTTCAATAAAAGTTCTCCGCTGTGCTGCATATTTTCTTAGTACTTCACGTTGTGTCTGCAACAGCCAAGTCCAAAATCCTGGGTTAGCGGCACCAAATTTACTCTTATAACAGAGTAACAGTTATATGGTGTATATAAACGAAGTCCCGGTTGTAGTTTCATAGGTTTTATTTGACGGAATACATCAGAATATATAAAACAGGCTACAAGAGGTTTTCTATTATTACAATCGATGTTGCCAATTCAAGGTCCTGCCAGTAACTAACTTCACTAACCCCCGCGTCACGGCTTGAGCGTCCTTCGTTACGTTTTCATAGGATGCTCAACCGTGCCTAGTCTTTGCACATCATCCCCTCCTAAGCTACTAACAGAGATGGTGCTCTGTTACACAACCTTACCCCCCAGTATGATTTTTATAAGAGTGTTGTGTCTTTTAACATGGCCGAAATATTTAACTTCCCTCTTTTCTTTATTTCTTTCATTATCTCTCTTTTCATACCCAGTTTTTTTCTAGAACCTCTGTATTTGATTGTTTGGTTTCCATAAAATACGACGTATTCTTCCGGGAAATATAACAATCGTAAGAAAATTAAAGAGTCCAGGGCACGAGGCCGACACTCAGGACTCAGTGGAAAGGCCAAACGGACACACAAGCAGACTGCAGCTGGTACCATTAATTGAAGATGAGAGGAAGTACGTATGGGGATATCCCGAGTGCTCTGATGTCGGTTCTTGACCCAACTGAAGCAATATTCCGATATACAGTCATAGATTATGCCTTCAGCAACGCGCACAATGGTGAACCAAAGGTCTTGTGTCCCAGGTCGTGCTGTGTCAGTGTTGACACAAGCCATGCTGTCTATATACACCTTGTTAAACACATCATAATGTTCTCATGTAGCGCCCTGCTTGCCAAAGGAAGATGAAATAAGTTGGAAAACCTGGCTGTAAACATTCATGTTATCATCATCAAGTGCCGTGCCGGCTGGCGTAGGCGTTCATGGCTCTCCATAGATCTCGGTCTTTGGTTTTCTGGATCAACTCTGCTGCTGATATTCCTCCATGTCACCGTCTCAATCCATCCAGCATCACTTCTCTTGGTCTACCTCTGCCTCTCTTCCCCTCGATCTTTCCAGTTGTTACGATGTTCTCCAATGCCTCTCTTCTCATCACATGACCGAGGAAAGCTGTTTGTCTCTGTCTTATTGTTGTATATAATGTTCTAGTTTCATTAGCCTGTTTCAGGCAGTCGTCGTTAGTTACTCTGGCAGTCCAAGGAATTCGCAACATTCGTCTCAGGAACCACATCTCTGTTGCTTCTAATTTCTTCTTAATTTGTTCATTTACATTCCAAGATTCACTGCCATACAGCAAAACTGGTTCTACATAGCATTTCAGCACTCTCTTTCTTACATTCAGTGATAGTGACTTATTGTATAAGATACTCTTCATTTTCTGAAATGCGGCTTTTGCCTGCCCTATTCTGCTTCTAATCTCTGTTGTACATCTTCCATCTGATGTTATAAATGCCCCTAGGTATCTCAAATTATCAACTTGGTTAAGGATTTTCCCTTCTATTTCTATGTCACATTTTGGTGTCACCATTTTCTTTGATATTACCATTGTTACTGTTTTCTTGATATTCAAGGAGAGTCCTTTCCTTGCACTCTCTGTTATTACAACGTCTAATAATTGTTGTAGGTCTGTTGAATTATCCGCCACCAATACTGTGTCATCTGCATAGCGTATATTATTTATATTATAACCTGCAACTAGTATTCCTGGCATCTCTTTGATCTCTCTCATTATTACTTCGCTATACAGGGAGAAAAGATCTGGTGACAAGACACACCCTTGTCGTACTCCTAGCTTTATCTGTTCGTAACTACCCTCTTTATTTCCCATTTTAATTGCTACTACTTGGTTCCAGTAAATATTCTTTATTATTCTTAAATCTTTTCCATCAGTGTTGATATCTTCCAACATTTTAATCAGTTCATCATGTTTTACTTTATCAAATGCCTTAGTATAATTTATGAAGCACAAATATATGTCTCTCTGTTTCTCTATTGACCTTTCTATTAGTGTCCGTAATGTATAAATTGCATTGTTTGTGCCCTTTCCTTCCACAAATCCATACTGTTCTTCACTAATTTCCATTTTTATTTTCTTTTTGGTTCTTCTCATTATGATTCTGAGTAGTAGGTAGTAGTAGGCCTCTTTCAGTCCTGAAGGACTATAGAGTTGTGCCGCTTGGGAGGTGCCTGGCAGCACCGCTGGTGACTGTATAGTCCAATTCGAGAATGACAATCTCTGTCACAGTTTCCGCATCTGTAAGACGAGGCAAGTCCCGCAGTAAGTGACTGCTCTTTGAGCCTGTGCCGTCTCTCCTCAGTTTTTTGGATCTGATTGCGCTCAAAGAGCATCAGTCCGTTTCGTACATCTCTTCTCCAGGAGCATCTGTCTGTTGCAACTCTCTCCCACGTGTCTGGATCTATTCCAATGGTTTTCATATCTTGTTTACACACATCCCTATATCGCATTTGGGGTCTTCCGGTTGGCCTCTTTCCTGTGGCTAGTTCTCCGTAAAGGAGATCTTTGGGAATACGTTCGTCCTCCATTCGAGATACGTGGCCCAACCACCGGAGGCGTCTCTGCTTGAGGAGGGTGTGCACTGTGGTCACAAGCCTGGGCAATGGAAATCGGAGAACCAGCTGTTGCCCAGTAGCAGGTTCCCCCTCTCCACGTCGCCGATGTTGACCAAGGGAAAGGCAGTAGCCAATGCAACTTGGCATCGGTGCCGTCGCAGGAGTTGCCAGAACTATGTTGTTTACAACATGGAACTGCCTTAGGGACTCCATCTCCGGATTTGTCCTCAGGGTTTACTCCCGAAGCCTTTCCCATATGGGTATACCCGCAAGGCAGCGGAGGTTTGAGATTTAGAGTTCCCTCTCTTAGAAGAGATACCAACCAAGGCTGACGAGCCTCCTCTGCCCGGGAATCAATAAGGAGGGAAGTCTACCATTCTTCCTTCCTGGCAGTGACCATACTGATCGGATGACCGTAGCCATTGTCTCTACTGAGAGATCCTCTGCCCACCGTCACTGACTTGAAACCATAACCAACAACTATCTGTCAGCTGCTCCCAAGTCCAATCCACCACCTGCTCGCATGGCTTCATGGATTCTGAGTAGAAGCTTAGTTATATGGTTTATAAGGTTAATTGTACGAAAATCTTCACAATCAATTGCTCCTGGTCTTTTTGGTATAGCTATAAATACAGATTTCAGCATATCACTGGGTAAATATCCACTGCTGTAAATATCATTCAACATTTTGGTTAATATATCTACTCCAAATTCTCCCAATACTTCTAATTCTTCTATTGTGATTTCATCTGGCCCAGCTGTTTTTCCTTTCTTCATACGTTTCATAGCGTCAGCGACTTCTTCTTTCAGAATAGGTGGACCTTCTAAGTTACTATCTTCTGTTAATTCTTCCCTTTCTCCTTCATATAATTCTCTTATATACTCATTCCACCTCTTCATTATAGCATCTTCCTCTAATATTATCTTTCCTGTTTTTGATTTCAAACACCCTGTATTTATTCTTATTTTTCTTCCTGTAAGCTCACTGATTTGTCTGTGCATATTTTTTGTATCTTTAATGGAATTTAATTCAATTTTTTTGCATTGCTCGTTAACCAACTTTCTTTAGCCTTCCCACATTTATCTTTTATTTCTTATTTATCTTAGCATATTCTTGTTTGTCATTTTTACTCTGTTTTCTTTGTCCATCAGTTTTAAGATATCTTCATTCATTCCATTTTTTCTTAGCTATTTTGCCTCTCTCCGGTAATACTTCTTTGCTAGTTTGATGAATGGAGTCCCTTAACATTTCCCATTGTTCTGTATACTCTGTATTTTAGTTATTGCATTGTACCTATTTTTCACAGTCACTCTGTATTGTTCTTGCATTTCTTTATCTATTTTCAGAACCTCTTTATTAAGTCTCATGTTCTTAACCATTTTTTTCCCTCTCTTTAATCTTACTTTTATTTGACCACATAGTGGTACATGATCACTATTACAGTCAGCACCAGGCATTGTCTTTACATTAATTAAAGCATTTCTAAATCTTTTATTAATTAGTATGTAGTCAATTTGGTTGCGTATTTTCTTATCAGGGCTTATCCATGTGTACAGTCGTCTTTTATGGTGTTTAAACCATGTGTTTCCAATTATCATATCATTGATATTTGCCCATTCTATTAGCTTTTCCCCTCTTTCATTTCTTGTACCTAAACCGTAATTCCCCACTACATCCTCCATTTTTCCCTTTCCTACTTTTGCATTAAAATCACCAAGTATTATCGTTATTTCTTGTGATCCAATTTGAGCCATCGCCATTTCTATTTCGTCGTAAAAGTGTTGTATTTCTTCATCACTACTGCTTGCTGTTGGTGCATATACTTGTATAATATTTATGTCTATTGGTTTGCCTTTGATTTTTACCATAATAACTCTATCTGAAATACACCAGTATCCATTAATTGACTTGGCTGTTTTTTCGTCTAATATTATTCCTACACCTTTTTCATGTGTATCCCCTCCAGAATAAATTATTGTGTGATTGTCAGCTATAATTTTGCCCGATCCCTTCCATCTCATCTCACTAACGCCTAGTATATTCATTTTCGTGCTATCCATCTCTCTTAGAACATTGGTCAACTTTCCTAGCTCATTTAATGTCCTAACATTCCATGTTCCTACTCTAAATTTATTTATTTTAGTTCAGATTTTGCCATCAGTAGCTGGATGACGGTCTGGTGTCACCTGTGGCTCATGACTGTCCCTACCGGACGAGGATGCCCTAAGACAGCCATTAACGTCCTTCACTAACTTTGATATATGTTTTGCCATGAAGTCTTGGGAAGATAATGTGGTGGTTTCCCCTTGCCTTCCACATTCACATGGTGGTCTTTTTACCTCTGCCTTTGACAGCCATTTCCGACTGTAAGGACAAGTGAGTGCCCTGCTCTGCTCAGCTGCAGAGTTGTCCACTTATCCCGGTGGATACTCGGTCCCCAGAGCTGTGTTAGCCACACCGTAGTGTGTTTCCATCCTCTACCACGGGGAGGTGCAGTTGGGATATTCCCTTCTTAAAGTTATGGTCTATGACCAAAACTCTCCAGTACTTTTAGAGTATGAACGGTATTATCAATCCTCGATTAGAAACTGTGCACTTAATCTACGGACATGCTATTCTAGGCGTCTTAGTAATGTCTTGATGAGATTTGTTGTCCATTTCCCTTCCTTGGTGTGTTTTCCTACAGTTTATATTAAGGAACAGATTACTGAATGACAGATGTTGCAGGTGGGAATTACAAAAGCCACACAGATGATGGGAGTAAAGCCACACAGATGATGGGAGTAAAGCCACACAGATGATGGGAGTAAAGCCACACAGATGATGGGAGTAAAGCCACACAGATGATGGGAGTTGTTTACCGGTGCAGCTTTTTACATGGCAGTACAGTCATAGGACCACGTGTTGCAATAGTGGAAGCCCTAGGGCAGTGTTTTCCAACCTTTTTTGTGCTATGCCCCACCTAAGCTTTTTTATAATTCATATGCCCCCCCCCCCCCCCACCAACATATACATTATTTTTAATATTCAAAAATTGAAATGTTCACTAAAGAAACTTGAATGATAGGTTTTAAGAAGAAATCAATATGAAATTATTGAGCAAACACAGTAAGTAAATTTTCAAAACATAATGGAGAACTGAAATTCAAGTACAAAATAATTTTAATGAAAGATTTTTCTATATTATTTTAATTATTAGTAATTATTTATTATTTAAATTTAGTGAGATCCTTGCGCTTGATGCTTGCTGCAAAGAGATTTTATGCCGGGTTCCAATTTAGTTAACTCCAGTCTCAAGTCTGCCCGTTTTGTTATATCCAGCCGATTTCTTCCATTTTCGATTTGCCCCCCTTAACAATCGAATTGCCCCCCTGTGGGGCGTGGGCCTCACGTTGGGAAACACTGCCCTAGGGCATCTACGCGCAGGGATCACTCTCCGCAGACTGGCTCCAGAGTTAGGTTGTCTTTCCATGAGCTTTCAGAGGGGATAGAGAGTTATATAGCAGAGTTCCCGTGGAGATGTACCAGGTGGGGAAAGAGAAGTCTTTATTCCATTCCAGTCTACCATTACCGCTACCCCGTTCAACTTCAGAAGAGAAGTTATATTAGGGTCCATCGCCTGACTCGGATTAATAATCTTGTGTCCGAGTCAGCCACAAATAGGATATTAATGTGAAGGTGAATGTTATCTAAAGAGGGTATCGGCTGTGTGTTTTTATTATTAAAGTCGTTATACTTTCCTCTATCAAATAAATGCAAACCCTTGCCAGGTCTTAAGCTACATGTATGTCAACGCATCGGACTTATGAATTAAGAGTCAAGACTGAAATTCTTCCAGATGGTTCTCATTCAATCATTGACCGACCAACCAAAGCATTACCACATTAATCACAAATAGCCACAAATGTAGTCGTTGACTGCGATGTCCTGGAAAAGATATGCAACTAACTTTTCTCTGTCTGTCTGTCTGTCTGTCTGTCTGTCTGTCTCTCTCTCTCTCTCTCTCTCTCTCCCTCTCTCTCTCTCTCTCTCTCTCTCTCTCTCTCTCTCTCTCTCTCTCTCTCTCTCTCTCTCTCTCTCTCTCTCTCTCTCTCTCTCTCTCTTAACACATGTGTCCAAATTTCTGTCTGACAAGTTTATTTCACTCTCCCTCTTTTTCCTGCCCTTTCCAATATTATCGTTCAGCTTTCCGCCTTCTCTTTACATTTTTAAAAATCTCCCTTCTGTATTTAACTTCCCTCCCCACTCCCTCCCTCCGTCCCTTCTGTATTTAACTTCCCTCCCCACTCCCTCCCTCCCTCTCTTCTGTATTTAACTTCCCTCCCCCACTCCCTCCCTCAGAAAAACAGTCCTCAGGTATTTATATTGGGGGGGGGAGGGCAGCAACTGGGACAAACACAACCACGTCACGTGACATACAATGTCCAGAAGTACATGTTCTCAAATTCTGTCCCCCATGACCCGCCAACAAGGGAATTCTGACAGAACGATGTTGCCCCTTTTGTTGTCCCCGACTTCTTGAGGAATCAATCAACCGCCAAGGGAAGTTAACATTCGGCTGATATAATCCATATCACGTGTAATCTTCAAAATATCTCTGATTGTTTGTTGCTACTGTTTTAAGAAAGACAGTATCTGGAAAGAGGGCTGGACATTTCATCGCCGATCTTAACTTGTACCAAGTAAGTGTTGTAGTTGTAACCTGTGAACAGCCATGAGCTTAAAGTTTACTTTAGCTCGTGGTCAAGGACATTGCCTCGATTTCGCTAATACTCCACAGCAGTGCGTGAGTTCTATGTGCAGTTTCCTGTCTGTGGACTGGCCTCGCTCGGGTTACAATGGGGTAGCCACTGTGAAACCACTGTGCAGGGCTGTGTGTATGTGAGTGTGAGAGAGAGAGAGAGAGAGAGAGAGAGAGAGAGAATTTGTGTGAGCGAGAGTGTGTGTGTGAGAGAGAGAGAGAGAGTGTGTGTGTGTGTGTGTGTGTGTGTAATTGAACCCCTGACCCTCGGGGAGCCAGGCAGGCGGTGTTACCACTTCACCACGGAGACTCTGGGCGTGATAAAGTGTTCTTTATTCTTACTTTTTGACCAGTACAGCCACATTTCCTGTCCAGTCACGTTGTTATAACCATACACGCGGTATTTAACCACACAAGTGTCAAGTCCACAACAAGGAAACAAGTGAGCAACTTGTATATACTTGTATTTTTTAAATGTCAATTTTCCCATGTCTGTCTGTTGTTCGTGTGCTGACGTCCTTACTGTCACTTGTAATCATATTCTGGTATAGCTGACAAACTCTGCCCGTCGTTTCTTGGTGATCCAAGCACTATGCGTGTACACGCACAATCAGCTACATAAATAAGTAACAAGTAAACATCAAGGACACTTGTTCAAGGCTTAAAGCGCATTACGCACATGGTGCGAGACTCATATTTTCATAGATCAATCGGAACTTGCCGGCCTCCATGGCGACGGTGTTACGGTCGCGGTTCGTAATCCCGTATACCAACGTTCGAAACACAGCTGCGAGCGATTTGGCAGCAGACCGCGTTGAGTTGGTTTCGCGATAGTATCGGTGTTGGTCGTTCAGAAAGCAATGGCAAATTACTGAACGTAAACTTGCCAAGAGATCACAGCAGCAGAAATGCTGTTGTTGACTGCGACTTCCTGTAAAAACAGGATATGTAAACAAAACAAAATCTGTACTTGGTCGGTCATGTGGTCCGTGTCACGACGTCGCCTTGACCTCTTAGGTCATTTCCTCAACCCATTGGAAGCTCGCTCGGTCTGGGAGCCCTGGTCATTTTTTTAAATATATATGTATATATGCGTGTGTTGAAAAACCACTTATGTGGATATATTATACAGATCTTTCATGCTGTTTTGTTCTCTTTCCCCTTATTCTGTTTTCCAATGTTTTCCCCTCTCTTTCTTTGCACATTGTATGGCCTTTTCTGTCCTACTTTATTTATCTACATCTTTCTTTCTTCACCCACAACCCCTCACGTCACGCTTGGAAAATCCCTGACTGTGTATTCCTGTGCATATATTGCGAATCACACATTTCAATATTTGCCTAGCCAACAGAAGTGAAGACTACCCTCATTCCACCACTATACCTTCCGGGTATTTGAGAAAAGGCAAGTTGCCAGACATCTGCACAAGCTGGAAGTGTTATGGGGTTGTTATTTAGATCAAATCAGTATAGGGGATGAGTCACGTGTGGGTCGTACTTAGGATCTCTTCGACTTATAATAGGCAATCTTCCGTGTGTGTTTAGCGTTGGAAAATTCGAATCTGGCGGGATCGTGTCGAAATATAATGTCGGGGTTTTTGCAGAAGTTGCTCTTCGTAACATCCTTCTCTTGGACATGTCTATAGGAGACGGATCTCTTCCTTGTCTCCGTCTATCTCTCATCTCTCTCTCTCTCTCTCTCTCTCTCTCTCTCTCTCTCTCTCCTCTCTCTCTCTCTCTCTCTCTCTCTCCTCTTTCTCACTATTCCCCTTCTCTCTCGTCCCCATTCACTCTCGCCTCCTTCTCTCTCGTCACCTTCTCTATCGCCCCTTCTCTCTCATCTCCTTCTCTCTCGCCTCCTTCACTGTTGTCTCCCGTAGTCCCCCTCTCCCTCCCTCTCTCTATCTGTCTCTCTCTCCTATCTTCTCTCTCTCTCTCTCTCTCTCTCTCTCTCTCTGTTTTCTCTCGTATCTCTTTCTCTTGTCTCTCTGTTTCGTCAGTGAAATTTACCTTGCATCTTTCCATTCCTGCACACCCCCCCCCCTTTTCTCGCCCCCTAACCACCCCCAACCTCCCCTTGTTTCTACCGTTTCTGTAACTTTCAACGAACCACAACAAACATGTTACATCACCAAATTCCTCATTGTTCTCATCCACACATGTGTCGACCCACCGTCTCAGCTTCATGGTCGCCTAGCCGCTACAGTCTCAACCTTTGTTGTATTTTTCCTGGGTCTTGTTGTTGTTTGCCCAACACACGAGGAGCGCCGCTGCATATTGCCGACCGGTTCTCGCACATTGTTTGGGTCCGGCCAGATTCCACAGCCGCTGTGTTTTTCTTCAGCGCAAGGGCGGGATAACCCGTGTATGAAAACATGTTGTGTCCACAGACAGGGAGAGGTCAATACTGGACTGGTATGTCACAGATACCACTGTAAGCGTTCACAATGTTACATTCAAAACATGCGCTGGGTCATTATTTTATGAGCTGAGGTGACCATGTCACTTACTTGCGCCATCCATGTTTCCAGGCGTGTGTGTTTGTTTGTTGAAGTGCCGGTATAGAGGCCAAGGGCTTACAGGCACAATTCGCTATCCCGCATACCGCGTTCAAACCGCATAAGTGGTATGAGTGCTGGTCGTTCAGAAAATGATGGCAAACTATTGAACGTACGTACGCTTGCCTAGAAATCACAATCAGCCAAAAATGACTGGGTTGACTGCGACGCTCTAAAAGGATATGCAACTAACTTTAAATTTGTTAAAGGAAATGAACGCCTTCCGTATATTTTTATCAAATGTTTAAATCGTTCATTCATTCATTCAGTAGCCTGTCCTTTGCAGAACCTCGCTCCCATAACAACCTTCCGAAAAACTTCTCTATCACAAGAATAATGTCCCGCGTCCGATACACCCATCTGGAGATCATCCGCCACATCCTGCACCCATCTTCTCTTTGGCCTTCCTCTTCCTCTCGTTAGAAGGTCAGTTTTTTTTTTATTTCCTTCTTGATTCGTGCTATTTTAAGAATGTTTCTGAAACATTTATGTTCGGAAGTTCTCTTTTTCAGTGATTGAGACATAGCCCAGAATTCATGCGGATATGTAGCCAGGGAAATCATGCCTGTACTAGAAGATTATGTTTGATTGCGGTGTTGTCACAAAGATTCTTATGCTATATAACCTCTGCATTGCTATAGCCACGCCTCATCTCACTTCTCTTGAACAGCGCCCTTGTCGCAGGTCATTTTCAGAACGCCGCTCTCATGGCGGCGCGTCAAAGAGCCTCTCAATCTCTGGTCATGTCTCTGGCCTCATGCCAAGCTATCTGTCATGTCCTGTCTCCACGTTCGTGCTAGTTAACCTCAGCCTCTTCCCCCAGGAACCACGACTCTCATCACTGTCCTCTTACAGCCACTGCGACGTTTGATATGGTTAAATTATTTCAGTGTCCCAAACATAATGAGACATAATACTCTTTATGAGCCAGGTTTCTTCCATCCCCAGGTCTTGTAGAATTTAAATATTAATATTTTTCTCTGCCCACCATATTCTCAGAACTCGTCTGTAACATTTGAGCTCAAAAGTCTAAATTTTCTTCGTTAGCGATTGCGAAATGTTCAACGACTCACATCCAAATGATGTATGTTGTCAACAATGTTACTTCAACTTGCCAGTTCACGTGCAACATCTCACTCAGTGAACGCTGACTGAACCCTTCGAAACCGTGCTATTCTACAATGTTGTCTTGATATTTCACTGAAATGCCAATCATAAATATTCCAGGTGTGTTTTTATTCTAGTGACTTCTAGAAGTGATTTTCCTTCCTGCTTCGAATTGTGTGGAACTTCGTTTCTCAGTCTACTGTCAGTTATGAAATCATTATATTCATGTGCCCTATATTGATTGATCCCGTTCTTCTTTTTCTTCTTCTCACATTTGTTCTTTCATGTTTACACCGACATACCAGTTCTCGCGATTAATCTACTGTTTTACGGAGCTCTTCTTCCGTCCCATACAGTGAACTTGAACCGTTGCCACTTGCTCCAGGTCTGTGTGATGACTCCGATCCCTGTGTGATTAAACCCCAACTCACCACGCTTGCGGGTTGTTTCTCAGACATGCATGATGGACTCCTTGCCAGGATACAGATGTTGGTTAACGTTAGCTAACCGTGTCGGCTCTTAATGATGCACCCGGATCTTCTCGAGTGTTAGTGGCATTGGTTGGGCAACAATACCGGCCATATCTACCAGTCTTGTTTGGAAATACCCCAACCAGATATAACATATACTAGATATAATATTTCTCGTGATGACGTCTTCGGTGAGTTACTGAGATACTTGACTTGGGTATCTGTCAGATTAAGATGGCAGATCCGGGTACACCTTGGAGTACACGTCTCGCACTACTGCAGTTTTTGTTTACATTTAGTCTTCTAACTTGTCTTGTTATTGTCAAGTTTATTGGGGCTTTCAACGTCTGGATTCCATTGTGCTGACGACATGTTAAGTGAAACACCACCTGGATATTAAGGGACGCTCTCTCAGCTTAAAGTTTCTTGACACTGTAACTGTTTTACTTGTCGTTGCCTTGACATTAAGAGTTAAACGTGAATGTTAAACAACTGTTTAACTCTTTCTGATTCCCCCGGTTGTCATATTATGCTAAATGCAACCTTGTTTTCATTCCACTTCCTTCTACTGCAATGTATGTGCTAATTAGTTCCTGTCTTTATCAGAATATAGCAACCTCTTGTGGCAGATAGAAGTAAAACACATCATGTCCAGTCAGTTTCAGCTTCTGCTTCTCCTACCGAGTATGTCCAATGGAAGCATTGATCGCCAAACAACTCACGCCAATGTGTCCTATCTGTTGTAGGTCGCCCTCCCAAATCACCCATCCATGTCCTCCACAGATTCATCGCTTCCCTAGTTCTCTTCTCCGTGTCTTCTAGCATATCTCTCTCTTTCTCTCTCTCTCTCTCTCTCTCTCTCTCTCTCTCTCTCTCTCTCTCTCTCTCTCTCTCTCTCTCTCTCTCTCTCTCTCTCTCAATAATAATAATAACAAAACCCTCGTATAACAGCCAATCACCTTTTTGTAGGCCAGTATATTCCACATGGCTAATAACAAGTGTCAGACCATTATCTAATATTACTGTGTCGTGTAGTTTTGATGTTTGCATTTTGCCCATGCCTTTATAATGCATATCTTTTATATTGTTACTGTTCTTTGTTAGCCTTGAATGATGTGTGAATGAAATAATGTATGAAAGAGAGTGATAGTAGGGCAGAATGTTAGACGGGCCTGCGTGCCCAATTCTTAACCCTTTGAAAATAAAGTTTGTTCGTTCGTTCGTTCGTTCGTTCTCTCCCTCTCTCCCCCCCCCCTCTCTCCCTCTCTCTCTCCCCTCTCTCTCCTGTCTCCCTCACTCTCTCTCTCCCTCTCTCTCTCCCCTCTCTCTCCTCTCTCCCTCTCTCTCTCTCTCCTCTCTCCCTCTCTCTCTCTCTCCTTCTCTCTCTCTCTCTCTATTCCGGTTCGGTAGCGAAGGGGTTGCAGACTAAATTCTGTATCCCTCATACCGCGTTCGAAACACAGCTGCGGGTGGTCTGGCATCAGACCGCCTTACGTTGGTTTTCATACAACGGTACGAGCCACGAGAGCCGGTAGTTCAGAAAGCAAAGACAAACTACTGGAGGTAAACTATCCAAGAAATTATAAACAGCCCAAATATGCCGGGGTTGACTGCGGCGTTGTATAAAGATTATGCAACTATTTCTGTGGTCCTGTTAGTTATATAACCACACAGAAGCCACAAACAATATATTGCACGATTTATTGCCTGGCATGTTTCACGGTATCTCGCCAGGAGCATACTGCAGAGTTATAATATCATCTGCAGTGAATAAATGAATAATACTTTAGCTGAAACAATTAAAACTCATAGTCACAGGTGTTGATTGAACCTAGAATATCTGTTGTCCCCACGGTCATTTCACATTTAACACCAACTCTTTCTGTTTGCATAAACCTGGCTGGAACCGCTTAATTGCTGACTTTCTAGTTACACTTGTATCTTGTTTTCGTAAGCCCTACACCACAGGACAGGAAGAGAGCTAAATATGTTCCAGCAAATCAGGGGGTTAGGAGAAGGCGCTGGGACCGGACAGGACACACCGAGAAAACCTGTCAATGACATCACTAGACAGTCCTGTCTCTGGATGCCACGGGGGCAACAGAAATAGACGGAGACTTAAAAGACACGGAGAAGGGGATTAGATAAACAGATTGTCAGTGTGGTGAGGACATGGCGGGAAGTGCAAGATAGCAGAAGACTATTGTAAGTTCTATGATTGCCTGTTGGATGAAGATTGACTTGCGCGGTGAACTGGATTAAAGTGAGGAAGAGTTGTGCAATTCGTCGACCTCACTCTCTCGCCTGAGTCCATCTGCATCCAGTGGCAAGACAAGTCAAGACGACTGGAGACGAATACAGGTGCAGTGGATGACCAGGGCGCTCTACGTGCCTTGCAGTGTTCATAACGTTCCACAACGCTTTGCAGATAAACGCCGTCTTGCCCGTTGAATCATCAGTGATTTCATCTGCGCAGTCTGTCGAATACCGTCTTCACATGCTGGGCATTCATACCCTAGTTCACCGATTGGTTTGACATCAAATCGGCTACCCTCGCCTGGTTTAGCCAGCCCCTCACAGCTGTTGCCCGGGGGGTGGCCGCTAATAATGATATCATAAATCCTCACTGGTGTGAGTTCTGTGATTGCCTGTAATAATGATATCATAAATCCTCACTGGTGTGAGTTCTAGGATTGCCTGTAATAATATCATAAATCCTCGCTGGTGTGATTTATAGGATTGCCTGTAATAATAATATCATAAAGTCTCACTGGTGTGAGTTGGTTGATTGTCTGTAATAATGATATCATACATCGTCCCAAGGCAATTTCCTGCTAGGAGTCTGTGATGTAAGTGCGTCATCACGTTTTGTAGGCCGAGAGCAAGGAGGAATTAGAGGTCAGTCTCTCCCTCATGTTGGCAGATGATGAAACAAGCGACCAGCGGGTGGCCGACTATGTTGGCAGATGATGAAACAAGCGACCAGCGGGTGGCCGACCATGTTGATGACATTACCAGCGTGGCTCGCTTCAAGTTGGATAGCGCGACCGCCTTCATTGCCTGTGCTTGGTGGATAAAAGGGAGAAGAGTTCGTACAGAGACTCTCATCTTCGACCGGGACATATTCAGTCCATCACTACCATAAAAATTGTGTGTGT
>JACEFZ010016929.1:0-60000 GCA_014155875.1 Cepaea nemoralis | reverse complement strand
GTGTGTCTGTGTGTGTGTGTGTGTGTGTGTGTGTGTGTGTGTGTGTGTGTGTGTTCGCTTGCTGTGATCTCAGGCGTAGTTCATACAAGTGCTACTACTTCTAGTGTACTGGACTGATTTTGTGTGTGTGTATTAGCTTTCCCAACGACCTGTGTCCCTCGCCATCAGGCCAACCAACTCCGACTTCATTGGTACTTGTAATGTACGTCCCCAGTCAAGGACGATAAGACCACTTCAACATTTTGGTCCAAATGACCGGTGAAGGGGCAGTGGCGTCACTGGGGTTGGTGTCACCCAGTGCGGTAAACTCTTGGTGTCACCCCTCTAGACTTTCACCATGGTCTTCTTCCGAGTGTTCCTGTACCATATATAATCGCATATAGTAATGTTTGTAAAATAAGTCAAAAAAGTTAATAAGGACATAAGAAAGAAAACAAATTGAAAAATATAACTTCAATACTTCAGGTAAAACATAAATAAAGAACTTCGACAAACTCGGACAAAGTTAAATTTTTGTTATTTTGCTATGTCTGCTTTGTCAAATTTGCAATTTTTTTTATTTTGGTGTCACCCCTTGATGGTGTCACCCGGTGCGGCCCGCACCCCCCGCACCCCCCTAGTGATGCCCCTGTGTAGGGGTTGAACCCGCTATCTCGGCATCAGCACACCGGATGTTTAAGAACGAACACTTATCCAATCGACCATGCTGACCAACGACGTAAGAGTAGAAACATAATCTGTTTATAAACACAAATAAGGGGCAGTCGCTGGTCTCCCTGGTCCAGGAGTTAACGTCTTTCTCCGTAATCCCGTATATTCTCGAGAGTAACGTAATCTGCGCGAGCATCGGTAGCCGTTCTCGCCGCGTTGGTAACTTACGGGGCATGTGAGCTGTTCGCTCAGAAAGCAATGGAAAACTACTGAGCGAAATCTTGCCTAGTACATCAACAGCAGCTGAAAATGCTGATGTTGACTGCAACGTCCTGTAAGGGATATGCAAAAAAAAGGGGGGAGGGGCAGTCATAGCCCTACCAACTTGCATAGACGATCACGTCACTCCACAGATCTCGATCCTTTGTGTTCTTCATCAACTGTATTGATGATATTCCTCCATGTCACTGTCTCAATCCATTCCGCATCATTTCTTTCGGTCTGCCTCTGCCAGTTTTCCTTACTGTAATGCATGTCAGGAAATAAATGACCTTAGACTCCGAGGTAGACCAAGAAGACGGTGGAGAGATAATACATATATAGACCTACAAGCACTTGGAATCAACGACTGGCAAGAGAAGGTCAACCAGAGAGACGAATGGAGACGGATTGTATATGCAGCATAGAATCTCAATGGTTCCGAACGCAGAAGAAGAAGAAGAAGAAGAAGAAGAAGAAGAAGAAGAAGAAGAAGAAGAAGAAGAAGAAGAAGAAGAAGAAGAAGAAGAAGAAGAAGAAGAAGAAGAAGAAGAAGAATGTATGTCCAGTGGCCACTACCGCGCTGGTGGATCCCCTGACGCTCCTTCCATTACAGTCCCGTCTACGCCAGTGTGACATGTGATATGATCAGAGTGTTCCAAGAGCCTGTTTGTGAATCAGTCGTCTTCCATGTTCACATCTGGTCGACGGTCAATGTGATGGATGAGTGAGTAGCCTCCAGCGTGAGTAAATGCTTGACAATCTTATGCCATGGCACAGAAAGGAATCAACACCCGAATTGATCCATGCCGTCGGAGATTGTAATTTGAGAAGGTAATAAAGAAAGCTGTTCCACACGCAAAATGAGTCCAGCGCACTCTCCACTAGTAACAACTACTAGAAATAGTAGCACGTCTATGGACTACGCTTAAGTTCAAAGCTAGAGACCGCCCACAATAAAATGTCTTCGGACTACTTTAGGCTAGGTCGACCTGTCATTTCGAGTAATTTTTCCCCTGAGCTGCGTTTCCCATTACCGTGATGTTTCCTTCCTCGTCAACCACTCGGCGGTGTAGTTCTGATTTCCCCTTCTTCGAGTTAAGAGACCTGGTGTTGTTTCTCAAACTCTTTAGAACTTTCTAGAGAAATCTTAGACGTGCTGTTAGAACAAACATGGGTCTAAAACTATATCCTTAATAAACCGCCATGTTTTGAAAATATTTGCATGTTTCGGGTCAGGCTCAGTGAGAATCTGAGGACCGCTGACGCGGACAATAACAATGCTGTATGTTGATGAAAACTGGTGTGGAAACGCTGTAAGCTGTTCATCTCATTGTGCATGATGACTTCTCTGCATGAGCTGAAGATTTAGGACGATGACCTGCCTTTTTCACTCTGAATTGTGTGTAATCCAACAACAGGGACTCGCAAACACGGCCGCGTGTCAGTTAGTGCTTGCTTGACCAACAGGTGACCCAGGTGTGTTGATCGTGAAATAATGTTGCTATTCCGTTGTTTTATTGGGTTTTGGCTCTTACTCCAGCTTTTCTATATATCTTCCTTTATCTCTTCCTTTATCTCTTTCTCTATCTCTTTCTCTGTATATTTCTCTATTACTTCCTCATTCTCTTCCTTTATCTATGTCTTTCTGTAGCTCTTCCTCACTATCTCCTTTTATTTATGCTTCTTTCTCTATCTCTTCCTCTGTTTCCCTCTATCGCTTCCTCTGTCTTTCCCTCTCTTTCTCTGTGGCTTTCTATACCTTTTCTTTATCTCTTCCTTTACCTTTTCTACTGTAGCCTCCTATTTGTCTTCCTCTAATCCTTTCTCCTTTCCAAATCTCTTTCTCTGTCTCACCCTCTTACTCTTCCTCTATAGCTCTCTTTCACTCTCTCTCTCTCTCTCTCCGCCCCTCTCTTACTCTCACTCCCTCTCTCTTCCCACTGACTCTCTCTCTCCCTCTCTCTCAATCTCCCTCAATCTCCCTCACTCTTATTCTCTCCTTCTCTCACTCTCTCCCATTCTCTCTCTCGCTGTCCCTCTCTCTCTCTCTTCTCTTTCATTCTCTCCCTCTCTCACACTCTCTCTCCCTCTCTCCCCTCTCACCCTCTCCTTCCCTCTCTCACCCTCCCACTCCCTCTCTCTCTCCCTTCTCTTTCATTCTCTCCCTCTCTCACACTCTCTCTCCCTCTCTCCCCTCTCACCCCCTCTCCTTCCCTCCCTCACCCTCCCACTCCCTCTCTCTCTCTCCCTTCTCTGTCATTCTCTCCCTCTCTCACACTCTCTCTCCCTCTCACCCCTCTCACCCCCTCTCCTTCCCTCGCTCACCCTCCCACTCCCTCTCTCTCTCCCTTCTCTTTCATTCTCTCCCTCTCTCACACTCTCTCTCCCTCTCTCCCCCTCTCCTTCCCTCTCTCACCCTCCCACTCCCTCTCTCTCTCCCTTCTCTTTCATTCTCTCCCTCTCTCCCCTCTCTCCCACTCTCCTTCCCTCTCTCACCCTCCCACTCCCTCTCTCTCTCCCTTCTCTTTCATTATCTCCCTCTCTCACACTCTCTCTCCCCTCTCACCTTCCCTCTCTCACCCTCCCAATCCCTCTCTCTTTCTCTCACTCTGTCTCTCTCTCTATTTCTTAATGTAGCTCTTACTCTCTCATCCTATCGCTAACTGTATCTCATTTTTTTTCTCTGCATCTTCTCCTCTGTCACTTCTCTATTTTCCACTATTCTCCAAACTCTTTATCTTTCTCTGTTTCTTCCTGTATATTTCCTTTAACTCTTCCCCCTCCCTTCCTCTTTTCCTCTGTCGCTTCCGCTATCTGTTCCTCTCAACCTCTGTCATTTCCCCTTTCCTCTATGTTTTTCTCATTTCCTATATCACTTCCTTTATTTCTTATCTGTCTCTTCATCTGTTGCTTTCTCTATAGCTTCCTCTACCTCTGCCTCACTTCTTCTATCTCTTTCTCTTTCAATGAGTGGCTGGACGGGCCTAGTATAAGACTGGTCTGCGTGCCCAATGTGTGACTCACTTTAACAATAGAATTCGTTTGTTTGTTCTCTATTCCATAACCTCTCCCTCCATCGTTCCCTCTATCTCATTCTCTACCTCTTCCACTTTTCCTCTATCGCTTTCTCGCCCTCTTCTTTTCCCTCTTCCCCTCTATCTTCTTCTAAATCTTCTTTTCTTTCTATCTGTCTCCATTCTTTCCTTCCTCTGTCGCTTTCTCTGTCTATTCCTCTATTTCTTTCAGTATCTCTTCTTCTGTCTCTTTCTATATATTTTTTTATCTCTCTTCCTGTCTTCTCTATCTTATCTTTTGTTCTCTATGACTTTTTCTACCTCTTCCTCCATCCTTTCTCTTTCCCTTCCTTTATCTCTTCCTCTCTTCATCTACCCAAAGACTGGGGAAAGTTCTGCAGTTGACAAGCCACTTGATGATGATGATGATGATGATGATGATGATGATGATGATGATGATGATGATGATGATGATGATGATGATGATGGTGATGGTGATGGTGATGGTGATGGTGATGATGATGATGATGATGATGATGATGATGATGATGATGGTGATGGTGATGATGATGATGATGATGATGATGATGATGATGATATCTTCATTCCGCTCCGTAATGTTTGATTTTCCCGCTGCATGTGCCAATAATCTTCAACGAAGAACAGGTAAATCTTCAATTAAGATCAGGTAAACAACAAGGACAAACTGTCTGTCTGTTATCTACTGCCGGTAGTACCTTACATTGTATGGCAGTGCGATCTTCAGCCTGAGGAATTAAGGCCGCCTGGCTAGTGCAGTCAACGCGAACTGTGTAGGTTAGGGGTTTCTTTTTGTCCACAACAGAAAAAAAATCCACACCTCACCGAGGATTCGAGCCCGGGTCTTCCGAAGGAGAAGCCGGCGTTCTTAGCCACTCGGCCAGTCGCTCCGTGACATACAAACAAAATACATAATCACGTTAACTCTCCGCCAACCCTCCCAACAACCCCATCTATATGCTGGTTCACTAACAACTCGAGCACCAGGGATTGTCGAGGTGGGTCCATTCTGTATCCCCCAGCCTCACTGCGTCACGCTGAATGTAAACAAAATGTTGTAAGGGCTTGTTTGCGACTGTCGGTGTCCTGTCGCATGTTTCTTTATAACAAACTGCAAACACGATATCTGGCATTCCTGTTTCTGTCCGCCGTTGCCGCCGATCTACCGGCGCTTGTAATTATTGGACATTCTATGTTGAATCATCTTTTGCGTTCCCGTTTAGACATAATAAAGAATTGTGACTGTAAGTATAAATATGTTCATACTGACATTTGCATGGGTTTAGTGTCGTATTGACAATTTCGCTTTTGAACTGGAGCAGAAAGGTATCTTATTATAGTTTTGTGAAATCGTTTCTCATCTATCCTGGGATGTATAGATATATTTTACAGACTTGTTTAGTGTTTCATCTTCTACCCTGTGATGTAGAAGTACTTTATAGCATCATTTATTTGTGTATTTATTTTTAATTATGTGATTGCGGGGTATCGTTCAGTCTTGTTTAGGCTTCTCTCTTACATCCAGGGATGTAAAGATTACGGTCATGCTTAGTATTTCCTCACCTACCCTCTCGTATTGGTGGTCATCATCATCATCATCATTGTGTGCCATGTCGACAAGCGTGGGCAGATCATGATTTGCCATCGCACACGATCTCTAACTATTCCTGGATCGTGTCTGTATTCCCCTCCCCATTATGCCATGGGGCCAGGCCTTCTAGGTCTTTGCCTCTCTGACTTTCCCTTTCACTGTACCCATCATTTTTTTTCAGTTGTCACTAAGTTCTCAAGTTTATTTCTTCTCAAAACGTGCCCAAAAACAAACGTGACTGTCTACGTCTCATTTCTCTTATCAGTTGACGGCTTTTATCTGCTTCTTGTACACCTTGCTCATTGGTTCTTCTGTCCGTACATGGCAATCTTAGCATTTTCCTCAGAGACCACACTTTCACTGCCGTTAGATGTTTCTCAGCTTGTCTACTTATTGTCCATGTTTCGCTTCCATATAATAGTATGCATTCTATACAGCACGTCAATATATTTTTCTCACTGTACTTGACAACGTTTTGTATTCCTGGAACCCCCCCCCCTCCTCCTCCTCCTCCTCCCTCCCCACTTGTTTAGTTTCTTTCCCTTCTGTCCTCATTATACAATGTTGAGGCCCATAAAATCTTGTTTAGTCTCAACTCTCCCCTCTCACCAGGAACGTGGGGAGGTACCCAACTGTCTTGTGCAGTCCCTCCACTTTTACTCTTGGATATAGATGTATCCTACAGCTTAGTTTCGTCTTTCATATTCAGCTCTTAGATTCAACCTTGCCATCTGCTAGTCCTCCCAAGTCTACCTTTCTCATATAGAACAACTCTACAGTCTGGTTTAGTGTCTCCTCTTCTACCCCTGGAAGTAGGGAAACCTTACAATCAGATTCAGTTCTTCCACTTCTATCCTTTCACTTGCAGGTATCTTACAGCCTGGTTTAATCATCCCTCTTCTACCGGTGGATGTAGAGGCATTTTGAAGTCTGATGTAATCCTTCATCTTCTTGCCTTGAGTCTAGAGATGCCTTACATGTCTGCTTTAGTTCTTCCATTTCTCTCATTGGATGTAGACCTACAGCCTGTTGTATTAATTTATGTTCAACATGGGTGTACACATACGACAAAGTCTCGCTCAGTCTGTCCTCTTCTACCTGTGGATGTAGAACTATCCAACAGCCTGATTTAGTCTTCCCTCTTCTTCCCATGGATGTAGAACTATCTAACAGCCTGATTTAGTCTTTCCTATTCTTCCCGTGAGGAAAGAGACTGTTATAGGCTCAAGAGGAAAGACTAACTAATTCTTCCCGTGGATATAGAGTTATCCAACAGTCTGATTTTGTCTTCCCTCCTCTAATCTTGGAGGTCCCTATTAGCACTTCGTATTCTACCTTACACACAGAGATCCCTTACAGAATGGTTTAGTCCTTTCTCTTCCACCATGAGGTGTACAGTTATTTTGCACTCTAGAGTAAGGTTATCTCACTTCCCTGGTGTGTATAGATATTTTAAAATCACACCCCTTCCACACACACACACACACACACACACACACGCGCGCACGCACGCACGCACGCTCGCATAGCCATGATATACAGAACGTAGGTTGGGGATCTCTACAGACGAACCTATCCCTGTGTACCCCCTAGGGTGGGTCCTAACATTATAGCACGACTCAGGAGGAGTCAGGAACACACAACTAAATACATAGACATACCGCTAACCGTTATGTGCTCAACTGACGTAATAGTCGTGTAGAGAACACAGTCGACTTCAGAAATGTACAAGATGATGGGCAGAATGTGGGTGGGTATTCAGTTAACTTCCCCGCTACCTTTCCTTCTTAGATAATGTCCAGGAAACTCTGAACAATACCCGGCTCCCATGTAATGAGGCTGGGTCGACCCCAGAGCCGGGGAAAGAGTTGCCACACCCACGCCTCAGTGTCGTCGTATGTTTCATTGCTCATGTGTTGTCGTCATCATCAATCGTTACCATTTCCTTATACATCAACATTTTGTTTCTTGCAAATCCTATTTACGGGACATCGCTGTCAACACCAGCATTTTACTGTTGTTGCTGACGTCCTCGTTATTATAGATCACCGCTGACGTTCCTCCTCGTTGTTATAGATCTCCGCTGACGTCCTCCTCGTTGTTATAGATCTCCGCTGACGTCCTCCTCGTTGTTATAGATCTCCGCTGACGTCCTCCTCGTTGTTATAGATCTGCGCTGACGTTCTCCTCGTTGTTATAGATCTGCGCTGACGTCATTCTTGTTGTTATAGATCTCCGCTGACGTCCTCCTCGTTGTTATAGATCTCCGCTGACGTCATTCTTGTTGTTATAGATCTCTGCTGACGTCATTCTTCGTTGTTATAGATCTGCGATGACGTCCTCCTCGTTGTTATAGATCTGCTGCTGACGTCCTCCTCGTTGTTATAGATCTCTGTTGACGTCCTCCTCGTTGTTTTAGATCTCTGTCGTTGTTATAGATCTCTGTTGACGTCCTACTCGTTGTTATAGATCTCTATTGACGTCCTCCTCATTGTTATAGATCTCCGCTGACGTCCTCCTCGTTGTTATAGATCTCCGCTGACGTCATTCTTGTTGTTATAGATCTCTGCTGACGTCATTCTTGTTGTTATAGATCTCCGATGACGTCCTCCTCGTTGTTATAGATCTCTGTTGACGTCCTCCTCGTTGTTATAGATCTCTGTTGACGTCCTCCTCGTTGTTTTAGATCTCTGTCGTTGTTATAGATCTCTGTTGACGTCCTACTCGTTGTTATAGATCTCTATTGACGTCCTCCTCATTGTTATAGATCTCCGTTGACGTCCTCCTCGTTGTTATAGATCTCTGTTGACGTCCTCCTCGTTGTTATAGATCTCTGTTGACGTCCTCCTCGTTGTTATAGATCTCTGTTGACGTCCTCCTCGTTGTTATAGATCTCTGTTGACGTCCTCCTCGTTGTTATAGATCTCTGTTAACGTCCTACTCGTTGTTATAGATCTCCGCGACGTCATTCTTGTTGTTATAGATCTCTGCTGACGTCATTCTTGTTGTTATAGATCTCTGCTGACGTCATTCTTGTTGTTATAGATCTCCGCTGACGTCCTCCTCGTTGTTATAGATCTCCGCTGACGTCCTCCTCGTTGTTATAGATCTCTATTGACGTCCTCCTCGTTGTTATAGATCTCTGTTGACGTCCTCCTCGTTGTTATAGATCTCTGTTGACGTCCTCCTCGTTGTTATAGATCTCTGTTAACGTCCTACTCGTTGTTATAGATCTCCGTGACGTCATTCTTGTTGTTATAGATCTCTGCTGACGTCATTCTTGTTGTTATAGATCTCTGCTGACGTCATTCTTGTTGTTATAGATCTCTGCTGACGTCATTCTTGTTGTTATAGATTTCTGCTAACGTCATTCTTGTTGTTATAGATCTCCGCTGACGTCCTACTCGTTGTTATAGATCTCCGCTGACGTCCTACTCGTTGTTATAGATCTCTGCTGACGTCATTCTTGTTGTTATAAATCTCTGCTGACGTCATTCTTGTTGTTATAGATATTTTGACAACTATTTTCCACCAGCCAACGTGACCTCTGGGTTTTATGGGCTTGCTTGTAAAGTTCCGATGCGCTTACGACTAGGCAGCGGGTATGATCCCTACTCTAGACATGTGGACTTCAGAGTTTAGAGAGCAAAGGCAAGATAATGAACTTAAAATTGCCTGGAAAATCAATCTGAGGTTGGGGTTGATTGCAACGTCCGGCTAAGGACATGTCACATTTTTTTCTCTCCAGAAAACTGCTTTCATGCCGCGTCTGTATTTGTTGGTATGTCTTGATATTCGTTGACGTGTGCTCTGGTTAACTGTGCAACAACCACACATACTGTACATATGATATTGTCGGTACATTTTGTTTTTATTTTCGTGTTTGGACATTTTTAGATTTAGTCCAGGCAGCCCACTTAACTGTTTTAGTGCCGAGGGATAATATATCGTCACATGTGACCTCACATTTGGGCAGAAGGACGATATATCGCCATACTAGGGTCATCTGTTATTTATTTGTTTTTTCGTGGTGTCCTCCGCAATTTCAATGCTCAGTGAACGGAAATATACATTACAATACTTGTAAATTTGATTGTATACCGTGTTTGGTCCAAACCTACTTTTGTTTATTGTCACTGAATCAGTTAATCGACCTACTTAGTTCAATATTCAATTGGCAATGAAGTTCTCACAAACGCACAACGTCGTTCTCTTACAACGTACTCACTTTTTTTTTGTCTTGATCAAAGATGGCCTGGTATCAAATCCACTGCCCCAAGATCACCACGAAGTATAAAATCTTCAGATCTCTATTTTTACGATTCTTAATGAGTCCTCTCGGGTTGAAAATTAAAGCCACTCCACCCCTGAGGAAGAACATGTGTGACGCCGGACAAGGAAATAAGATGAATAGACATGATAGTACTGAATGCTTCTGAAGTTGTTCGGTACACTGTTAGAGTAGTGGCACGGGCAGCGGTAGACATACACTAGATCAAGGACCAGTTCTTCAAGTGTTAGTCAAATTGAATCCATTTGTTCCAGCTGTAATCTTGTTGTAGCGTGTTTCAATGCTCGATCCGCTAGGGACTCTGATTTATGTTTGTTTGATAATGCGTTTTAGGCATATGGTTCCACGGGCATATGGTTCCACGGGCATATGATTCCACGGGGATATGGTTCCACGGACATATGGTTCCACGGGGCATATCAGCCAAGGGCATATGGTGGGAAGATGGATTGTGTCTGGTTTCTGCATGATGGTTTAAATGTAGGTGACATACGTAACCAGTGATGTCACTTTACTTAGTGTACACTGACAGACAGGTAGGCTTGCAGACAGATATTCTGACAGACAGGTAAGGATGCAGACAGATATTCTGACAGACAGGTAAGGGTGCAGACAGATTGTCAGACTTGTAGGACATACAGGCAGATAGCTAGACTAACAATCAGGCAGACAATCGGCCAGACGGGTAAACAGGTAGGCGTCGGATAGACAATTAGACAAGCAAACAATAGGTAGATAGGTAATAAGATCGGTAGGTGTACAAACAAATATTCAAGCAGAATGGCAGGTGAGTAGATTGTCATACAAGCAAACAGGCTGACAGCCAGTGAGTAAGTAGGTAGATAACTCATATTAGGTAGGAAGATATTTAGTTGTGTATATGTATGTAGGTCGGTAGGTAGGTAAGTAGGTACGTATGGGTGGATGGATGGACGGACGGACGGACGTACGGATGGATGGATGGACGGACGGACGGATGGATGGATGGATGGATGGATGGATGGATGGATGGACGGATAGATGGATGGACGGACGGATGGATGGATGGACGGACGGACGGACGGACGGATGGATGGATGAGTGGATGGATGGATGGACGGATGGATGGATGGACGGATGGATGGACGGACGGACGGACGGATGGATGGATGGATGGACGGATGGATGGATGGATGGATGGATGGATGGATGGATGGACAAATAGTAAAACTGACAAACAAGCAGGCGAACTGGCAGTCAAACATTCGAGCACACAGACGGAAAAGTAGACGGACAGGCAGACAGAAAACACACAGGTATATTGATAGATAAATTCACGGACAAGCAGACATGTAAGTAGGCCGACAGACAGATAGGCAGGCAGATAAACAGAACGAACGAACAAACTTTATTTTCAAAGTGTCACAAATAT
This sequence comes from Cepaea nemoralis, assembly GCA_014155875.1. NCBI lineage: Eukaryota > Metazoa > Mollusca > Gastropoda > Stylommatophora > Helicidae > Cepaea > Cepaea nemoralis. The sequence goes on along the minus strand of JACEFZ010016929.1, from coordinate 48,742 downwards.
ACAAGACATTCAAACAGAAAGATCACATAATGAATTCATAAACCAACATTTTCAGAGCCCCAGAGAAGCTGTGCAAGATGCGACCAGCTCGAACTGTTGGGGAGCTGATCGTCGCCTGTTTGACCATTCTGCTGGTTCCTGTGCTGGGACATGGCCGACTATGGGAACCCCCCTCTCGCTCCTCCATGTGGCGTCAGGGCTACAATACACCAGAAAACTACCAGGACATGGAACTCTTCTGTGGGGGTGTCGGGGTAAGCTGATCTTTCTCGTTTGGTCATTATTCTGTGAAATGGCGATATTGATATTCATTATTTGTTTTCGTTCCCACTTGTGAACTCGAGCGTAGTCCTTGCAGGTGCTACTACCACTAGTAGCTGCTACAACTAGGGGGTGTATTGGACTGAATTTTCATGTTGATTAGCTTCCATTATCACCAGTGTCCCACCCCATCAGGCGAGCGCACTCCAACTTCAGAGGTACAGCACTTGTAATTTATGTCCCCACGTCAAAGACGAGAAGTATATTAGTTAGTTAGTTAGTTATCAGTTGGGGTATCTTCGTTGCACTCCGGACATGTCCATAGGTGCTCAGATCCTCCCCCCAGCATATGCATCAGCGTCCGGTGGCTAATAGTGCCAGTTCTGTGTTGGTTGACGAGGCGCTTTGTTTTCCCGATGTACCAGTCGCGTCTGGCTGTGCCGATTCTTACTCCCAAGTCTTTCATCCTGGAAAGCGATGTGGAATCACTGGCGTCAAAATCCTCTGTTCTCGCCATATCTTTAAGGGCGTTAATAACATCGGCACGATCCATGGGCTGGCCATCTACAAGGGGTGCAGAGCCAGCCAATTTATCAGCTCGTTCATTTCCCTCGACTCCCGCATGTCCCGGGACGAAGATGAAGGTGACTTTACGGACACCAGACTTCCGCAGCGACTCAGTCCACTGTCTACGTACAGATCCAGCTTCGACCTTCTGAATCATGCTCATTGAATCACTTAGTACACACACGTTGGTATAATGGTGTGATTCCAGCCATATGAAAGCCTGTGTAACTGCCATCACCTCCATCGTCATGCTGCTCGTGGTCATAGAGTGGGCACCACTGGATTCTTGAACGGTTCGGCCCGCTGAACGGGCTGTAAATGCCCACGCACTTCTCTGCTGCTTTACAACAGATCCATCTGTATAGATGAGCACTTCGGGGCTATCTGAGTGATCATAGATGAGCGCGTTAACCTCTGCATTGACATCGGCAGGGTTCTGCTCTCTGCACCGTCTGTCGAGTGTGATAATGCAGGAGAAGGTACACTTAAAAGCTGGAGGCACCGGCACCCATTCCTTGCCGGGGTTGATACTGGTAAGACTGCAGACCTGTCCGACGACATCTTCCGCCCGACCCATCCATGATTTGCCCCTCTTTAGCCTGTCACCCTTTTCTCTGAATACAGCGTCATGCAGAGGGTGCTGCTCATCTGCACTTATTTTTAAGTATGCACGAGCTCTCCAGATCTTGATCCTGTGTTCCATTGTCGGGAAGTCAAGGAGGTATCTCATTGCTACACAGCTGGTGTCTCTCGTGCAGCCCAAAATGATGCGCATGGCTTCGTTTTGTACCTTTTCAAGTCTTCCAATCTGTGTAGGGCTGACAGTGAGGATGGCCAGGGCATACTCGATGCGTGAAAGCACAAGTCCTTGGAACAGAAGTAATAGCAGTCTTTGCTCGATATTGGCAGTCGCCATGACTCTCATTGCTGCCAAACCTTTTCGAGCCTTCGTTATGACATAATCGACATGATCTCTGAAGGACAGGCTACGATCAAGCCTCACGCCAAGATATGTCATTGACTGGGTTCTACTCAGAATGCTCCCATCCATTCTTACTGCCGGCAGGTCTGTTTTCACAATATGGTTGTTTAGTGAGAACCATGTAACCGTTGCCTTTGCAGGGTTGACAAGGGCATCGGCATCAGCACACCATGAGGAAATTCGATCTAGTTCGCCCTGCATATAGTTGGCAACCGCCTGTCTATCTCGACCCTGTCGATACACGAGGATGTCGTCAACGAATGATAGAGTCCTACCCCTCCCATCCAACTGTTGTTCAGTGATCGGCACCGTATACACGTTGAATAGTACTGGTGACAGTGGTGAACCCTGCGGCAATCCTGGACATATCGTTATCGGCTCAGAAGACCAACTCCCGCATCTTAGCACCACCTTCCTTTGGAGTAGAACTGCAGCTATCCATCGTACAAGGTGAGGGTGCACTTTCAGTCTGAGGAGGGTTTGCATCAAGTGCTCGAAAGATACTCTGTTATATGCGTCCTCTAAGTCTATGGCGGCCGCACATGTCTCTTCTCTGACCTGAAATCCTTCGTAAACATCTTGAGCAAAGACCGCCGCATTCAGCCATGACTCTTTGTTGCGTCTGTATCCTCCAAGTGTGGACGGGAAGCAGCCGAGCTGTTCCAAGTCCCAAGCAAGTCTGTGTGCTACAATTTTCTCCAGTAGCTTGCCAACAGTATTCTGCATCGTAATGATTCTGTAGCCGCTTATCTTGGAGTGGTCTTTGTTCGGTTTTGGCAGCGGCAGCAAGTAGCTGTGTAGCCATTCTTCTTTGACCTGACCCCTCTGGATACTGGTGTTGAATTCTCTGGCCAGTTCTTCCATGTCATCATCTGATGTCACCATTAGGTCACCATATCGGATGCCGTCTGGGCCTGGGGCGGTGTTAGGTGATTTCTTGAGCATCGCACGCAATATGTCAACTGTGATTGTCCATTCTTCGTCTGTCCCGACCCCCTCGCACAACTGAGAGAGTGTTGTTGTGGTCCTCTGTCTGGCGGGCTCGTCTTTCTGGTCAGTCTGTTCTATGTAGCGTGCAAGAAGGGCCTTACCTTTATCCGCATCCGACTTTTTCCATGCGAGGTCTGTGCCTTGAAAGTCTGGAATACCCCTACGTTGTGCAGCACAGTTCATGCTCTTGTGGAGGCGCCAGAATGTCGTAAGAGATTGCTCGGAGCACACCTTCCTGCAGAACTCGTCCCATTTGTCGGCCTTGGCCTGTTTGGCGCAGGATTTGAATAAAGTCGTCGTCCTAACGACCTCAGTCTTCAGGTTCGCCAACTCAACCTGTGGCATGTTAGCCTTTCTGGCCTTTTGCCAGTCTTTGACAGCCTGCCTCTTTCCCAGCCACACCTTCTCGACCTCTCCATTCCACCATGGTGGCTGCAGCCATCTTTCTTGTCTCCTACGGGAGGAAGTTAGTTTCCTTCTTCTGATCTTGCTTATGGCGTCTTGACCAGTGGTGTCGTACGGGAAGGCATTGGTCTTGTTTCTTTGACTCATGGCCCCGTCTTTCTTGATCAGGATGACACAAGGGTAGTGGTCACTATCGTGGTATCCCAGTGTGCCCCACCGGCACCTTGGTGCGATGGTGGGCGACACCAGAGCCAAGTCAATGATGCTGTCAGAGTCGCCTGGTCGAGTGGCCATTCTAGTGACCTTCCCATCATTCAGATAGATTAGGGCAGCAGATGCCAGGGCGTCCTCCAAATGTTCTCCCTGTCTATTGGTGATGCAATTCCCCCATTGACTGCCTCTGGCATTGAAGTCCCCGCAGTAGATGATATGCCTTTCATCCATATCGAACAATCTCTGCCATTGTCGCACGTCGACCTTCCCATTTCGCGCATAGACGTTAACGATTACAAGCTGCACTTAGTATAATATACCGGTGCAGGGATTTAACCCCCTTCTTGCTATCAGCGCACCGAAAGTTTAAATCCGAGAGCTGTTACCCCTTCTGTCATGCTGATCTCTGTTGTAAACGCGTGGAGAGAAGAATTTGGGTGCAATATTCCGAACCTTCATGACGGAAACACTTCTGTTTCGTTTTGCTCTGATTGTGCATTTTAAATGTCCCTTTATTTCCACTTCATCATCATCATCTAGTGCCTTGCCGGCTGGCGTGGGCGATCATGCCTCCCCACAAATTGCGATGTCGACGGCAGTGATCAGTTGAAGTGTTGACTCCCCTCCGAGCCGACAGACTGTCAACGCTCACCCTGGACAAGACAGTCCGAGGGGTATCTATAAATGACTGCTAGCTGACGATACAATCACAGATGAATCAACACACTTCAGGATGCTTGAGTTTGGATTTTAGCGTGCTTTCGGAGAGGTGGGCGCATACGGCGTCCACACCCAGCGTGTTACTGGAACGATCAGCTTCTACACTTTACTTTTGATGATGGAAGCTAAGCGTCTATGTGGAATCCCGTAGTGTTTCTATGTCGATTCTTAAAACTAAGAAATGTTAATTATTATTTGGAGAACACTGGGAGAGGAGTGGAGTGGGTCAGAATGCCAGAGGAAATGTCAGACCTGTGCAGGGTCATAATAGTTAATATTGGATCGGGAATACAGGGATTAGGTCGGCAGGCTGCACTGAATGGGAGGGGCAAGAATTGATACGCGACAAATCGCGACCAGGTGATGTAATCATCTAAGAGATGACAGAAGTGCCTAGGGTTTTGTGGCGAAGGTTAATGGACGGTGTTTGGTACAGGAGAGTCTGGAATATAATACCACAGCATCTAGTCTGAGAATGGAGGTGGAGGCAGTCACGGCGGAGTTGCGCTGGTTGGGGGACAAACGGTACACGCATGTCGTGATTTGGGTCACAATGTATGAGACAGTTGAAGACAGGCTTCTAGCAGAGTGGCAGGCTTCCATTCAACAATCACAGATAGAGAGCAGCTGTTGGATTGTTTCCCCCAGGATATGCTGGTGTGGTGGGAAACCAGCAGGCGGACATATTGGCTGGGTCAGCACCATAAGATAGATTATTAGTGTATAAGGCGGTCCTTATCTGCAACAGTCAGCGAAGAGTCCCAATACTAATGGTACCAGTAGTAATCTGATTGTAGTCGATGGTAAAAGACAAAGGGAGACAATCATAAAGACTGATGCTTCCTTCACTACGGTGCTAAGAGGTAAAGAGTAGTTCTGACTTCGTTACGGCCAAAGAAGAAAAATAGTGAAAAGAGAGAGAACCTCACACCGCCTCAACCGACAAAAAAAGATGATAGTAATTAGATAAGAAGATATACGAGATCTCAGACAGAGGCAGAAACTATTTTATAGATGTTCACACAGGAAACACCATGTTTGAGCCCAAGCGATGAATTAAGGTGTTAGGTTGTGGTAGAAATAGTGGTTGTCAAAACTAAAAGAGACTAAACAAACGAATCAAAAACAGTACAAAAATAGCTCTTTATCTCCTCTAGCTGAACATGTTTGATAACACATTGCAATAACAGATACAACAGACAACTGTATATATCAAACAACAACGGTGGGTAACCCCCAACCAATCAACACCACTTAAGACAACAGTACAGGGTTACACCAAGTACCACAACACAGGTGCTCCAAGCAATAGCTGGTTAGACTGACACAATAAAGAACCTTGACACAAGCAACACTGCACAGACAATAAGGCACTACAAAAACATAGGTTACACAACATAAACCCCAAGACACGACATAAACAAAGAGTTGTGACACAATTTACTATCCCACCAAGAACCCAGGCCTGCTGACACTAACTAGTCAGCCGCTCAGCTTTCTCCTCTGACATATGTTGTTCACTGATGAACAGATGGGAAACCACACATCTCTCGTCTCAAGGCGGGCTGGCCACAAAACTACACAGGGCCCTAGCGCCTGCCTTCCCACACCGCTGGCTGCTACAAGGAAAAATGGACTCCGGCCCCTCTGTTTCAGAGTGTCGTTTCCGGCCTTGCCAGATATTTTCTTGAGGCAGACCAAACCAAAATAAATCGTTGGTTTGGCGCTATCACATATCCAACCCCTTACTTTTTTGACGTCCCGTCAAAAGGAATAGACCATCATATCTCCTTACCCCAACTACCTCTTTAAAAGTTACCATCTAGCTAGTTCACCTCAAAATAAAATCATTGGTCTTCAGTAACCACATAAAAAAACAAAGTCACTAATCAAGCAAGCAATTACTAACATCTACACATAAACCATCATCAAAATTACAAACACCACAAAAAAATAAAGCCACATGTGATCTCATCCAAAAATAATCGTCAATCAAATAAGAAATTCATGACATCTACCCATAAACAGTCATCAATAAGTCTAAAATAACATTAATAACACTTAAGCATAAGCCATCCTTATACTAGTACAAGTTAATACTCAGTGATCAAATTATCATCAGTGAGGAGAAATAGCCCCTCTGCTACACGAGCAATCATAACAAAATGAATACAACCCTCACTTTTTACACACAAATTCCACAAACATAAAAGTTACATAACCAATAAACCAGTAACCTTTAAATTGGATACTACTTCCCTTAACTCTGGAAATTCAACACAAAATGTATTTAAAAATAATACCATTTGTCTCTTCTGATCAAATATAAGCAGCTAATGGGGTACCTGGGTGGTTTATGCTTCTAACACTCTGTACCCTTACACTAAAAAGAACATTCCATCCTGTGTCACCTATAACCTGGATATAAACACAAAGGAACACCCCATACAGGGTCAACAAAACATTGTTATCTCAATAATATACCACCTCATGAATTCACCCTGGAAGTTACTCTCTTACTGGACATGATGGTAATGACAACACCACATGAACAACAGAACCACCCCTTTCACCTGGTCTGCCTGGTGTTCTTGCACTCTAAAAGAAAAACATGTCACCACATGACACCATCTACCTGCAATCATAATATATAACAACAGCAAAACATAACTGCTAATTAACTAACTACACTAAGGCTGTCAATCCAAAAGACTGGGATTCCTAAACAGATGAAAACAGTCTCTATCTTTCACAACCATGTCTAACGGGCAAAAGTTCTTGCTGGTGGTCTTTCACAATCCCCTTTTGCACAAAGTCACGGGTTGACATACCGGTATGCAGAAAATTTTGGCCCATACCAGTCACAATACACGGTCCACCTTTCACATTTCTGACACCTAACTGGTCGACCACACTGACACCAGGAGACTTCCATCGTCCCCTCCTCCTCCGCCTCTTCCTGCGAAAGAAATTTCTCTGGTTGCCACACATAACCATCCGGCTATCAGAAGTTGACACTGCACCCACCTGAACTGCTGGGGCTGATCCTTTAGAAGGATCAACCTGGGGCGGACTCTGTTGTCGCTTAAGGCCCTGCTGTTCTCGGTGGCTTACGCTTGCCAATACTTTGCTACACGTCACTCCAGAGGGGTTCTGAATAACACTAACCCCTCTCTTCTGACACCTGTTCTGTAGGTGGGTGCGGCTTCTACAAACATTGCACCTCTTGCGTCGTACCTTGGGCTGCAGCAACGAATCAGCTAAGGCTCTCAACCGACCTAGCTCAGCTTGAAGCTCCTTCACCACCACCTCATCATGCTGGTCCCCTTGACACCGACCACTGGCATTAGGCCACCTCTCTGAACTGTAATCTTGACGTTCTACATATTGGTATGTACAGACTTCTGGAGCTAACGACACACCAGCCCATCGCATGGCCAAGTCTCTAACACAGAGGAAAGTCACTGCAGGATCTTGCGATACCCTCTCCTCTGCCATTCTCCTGCTGAGAACATTATGTAGTTTTGCAACAAACCAGTCTCTTAGGATCACTGGATCCCAAGCAACCATGCCCCTCTTTCTCTGTGCTTCCAGCACCAAACGAAAGGCTTTGTGGACCCGGTGAGAGAAATCCATGATGGATTCCTCTGCATCTTGTGTTACTTGGAAGAAAGCTGCAGCAAGTTCCACCATGCTGCGCTGCTCTCCATACACCTGCTGAATGGTCTGCAGCATCTCCTCAGGGTCATTACAAGCTGACCTAAGTTCAAGTTCCGCCCACACACTGGGAGCAACACTTTCACAAATAATGTCCACTTTATCTTCATCGCACACCGCACCAGCCCTCCAGGCAGATCTCACCTTCCTCACATACTTCTCAACAGTTGGCCCACTTTTCTGGCCAAAACAAGGAACTTCTATCTTCACAGGTGCAACTATGTACCTGACTTCACCAGTGGGCCCTGTGACGTCAGGGGCAACAACTGGGAGGGGAACTGCGGTCCCTAACGCTGAAGACAGAGCCATCTTTGCTCTGGATAGGATACAGCGAAAGTGTACTAGGAGGCAATTTATCTGAGCCCACTCACCATACAGGGGACTCCTCTCTTGTGCAGGAATGCCTGGGGCGTCTCAGCAGCAAACCTGGGTTCTAATGTCACAACTCAAAGACAATGGACACCACAAACATAAATACTGACCTATCACACAAAACAATCACTAGATACTAAAACAATTCTAACAGAACAATTCAAAGGCTGCCACTATATCTCGTCGGGGTCGCCATTTTGTAGTCGATGGTAAAAGACAAAGGGAGACAATCATAAAGACTGATGCTTCCTTCACTACGGTGCTAAGAGGTAAAGAGTAGTTCTGACTTCGTTACGGCCAAAGAAGAAAAATAGTGAAAAGAGAGAGAACCTCACACCGCCTCAACCGACAAAAAAAGATGATAGTAATTAGATAAGAAGATATACGAGATCTCAGACAGAGGCAGAAACTATTTTATAGATGTTCACACAGGAAACACCATGTTTGAGCCCAAGCGATGAATTAAGGTGTTAGATTGTGGTAGAAATAGTGGTTGTCAAAACTAAAAGAGACTAAACAAACGAATCAAAAACAGTACAAAAATAGCTCTTTATTTATCTCCTCTAGCTGAACATGTTTGATAACACATTGCAATAACAGATACAACAGACAACTGTATATATCAAACAACAACGGTGGGTAACCCCCAACCAATCAACACCACTTAAGACAACAGTACAGGGTACACCAAGTACCACAACACAGGTGCTCCAAGCAATAGCTGGTTAGACTGACACAATAAAGAACCTTGACACAAGCAACACTGCACAGACAATAAGGCAGCTACAAAAACATAGGTTACACAACATAAACCCCAAGACACGACATAAACAAAGAGTTGTGACACAATTTACTATCCCACCAAGAACCCAGGCCTGCTGACACTAACTAGTCAGCCGCTCAGCTTTCTCCTCTGACATATGTTGTTCACTGATGAACAGATGGGAAACCACACATCTCTCGTCTCAAGGCGGGCTGGCCACAAAACTACACAGGGCCCTAGCGCCTGCCTTCCCACACCGCTGGCTGCTACAAGGAAAAATGGACTCCGGCCCCTCTGTTTCAGAGTGTCGTTTCCGGCCTTGCCAGATATTTTCTTGAGGCAGACCAAACCAAAATAAATCGTTGGTTTGGCGCTATCACATGATTATATGTTCTCTTAGGGTTCTTCAAGTCGTGTCCTCTGCAGTATTCGTCTTAGTTCTAGAGTGCCTGGTCACATCTTTGAGTTTTTATTGTTGGTGTGTGTGTGTGTGTGTGTGTGTGTGTGTGTGTGTGTGTGTGTGTGTGTGTGTGTGTGTGTGTGTGTGTGTGTGTGGGTGGGTGGGTGGGTGGGTGGATGATCTCACCATGTCGCGTGTGTTCTTCCATCTACAGCCGATTGTACTAGGCTTGGTCGATTCCAGGGCCGCACTTCACAAGCAGGTCAAGGACCTTTTTGTACGCCCTGAAGCATGCTGGGTATATGGTGCTAGTCATATATTGTTACAGACAGACGGCACTCGGTGGCTGGTGTGGTCAGTATCATTCTCTCCGCCCCCCCCCCCCCCCCCACTTGCCATGACATTCCTGAGTGCCCATTACAGACCAGATTGCCTTGAGAGCCCAGGTCAGTAAAACACACACCTGCCTACATGGGGATACGAACACACCACCACCTGGCCGGCAGGCAAGCGTGCTAGCCACTTGATTGTCCTGGCTCCCAGAGATTATCGTGGCTACCAGAGACTATCCTGGCCCCCAGAGACTATCCTGACTCCTAGAGACTATCCTGGCTCCCAGAGACCATCGCTCGTAGCTCCCAGAGACCATCCTGGCTCCCAGAGACTATCGTGGCTCCCAGAGACTATCCTAGCTCCCAGATGTATGGGATGGCTTCTAGAGACTATCGTGTCTCCCAGAGACTGTCATAGCTCCCAGAGACTATCCTAGCTCCCAGATGTATGGGACGACTCCCAGAGACTGTCGTGGCTGTTACACACTATCAAGGCTCCCATATACTATCTTGGCTCCCAGAGACTATCCTAGCTCCCAGAGACTATCCTAGCTCCCAGATGTATGGAATGACTCCCAAAGACTATCGTGGTTCCTATACACTATCATGGCTCCCAGAGACTATCATGGCTTCCAGGACTGTACTTAGGGAGAATCTCCCACTGCTGGTAAGCTCAATCGTTAACCAGTGTGCCATGGCGTCTCCTATAATCACGATTACAATACATTTCTCTCTCTCTCTCTCTTTTCCCAGGTTCAGTACGGTGTTAATAAGGGTAAATGCGGCGTCTGTGGAGATCCGTGGAATGGACCTCGCAAAAACGAGGCCGGTGGTATTTACGCCAATGGAATCATCGTACGCTCCTACAGAGTCGGCCAAGTCATCGATATCACTGTGGACCTCACCGCCAACCACAAGGGTGTCTTCGAGTTTCATATTTGTCCCAGTGATGACCCGTTTGCAAAAGTCACCGAAGAGTGTTTGGCCAAATACCCACTAACTGATGCAAACACGGGAAAGGTTAAATACCCAGTACCCCCTACCACGGGCTACGGCGGGAAAATCGACATGAAGTTTCGCTTGCCATTAGGCGTGAAATGTCGCGCCTGCATGTTACAATGGAAGTACACAGCGGGCAACAGCTGGGGTACGAACCCGGACGGGACTTCGTGCATCGGGTGTGGAAATCAGGAGCAGTTCTACGGCTGCTCTGATATAGCCATAGGGTATGATGACGTGGTGTTGGCAGTAGCACCCACAAAACCGTCATGGTACTACGAACAAACAACAGGATGGGTAGATGTAACCAACATGGACAACTACGACAATACAACAACAGACGGGGCAAATGCTCATATATTTAAGCTCACTGTTTGTAGCGTCGGGTTTTTCTGTATGATAAATGTGATTATTAATGTGTTGGTTACTTTTGCAGCATTGTAATGCTTTAAATTGTATTTTTTTTTTGGGGGGGGGGGGGCAGGGCGGGTTGTGTATTTATTATATCTGTTTTAGTGCATTATATTTCTTAGTAACCTGTGTAATTCGTGATGACTGCACTAAACAGGTGACCCTAATTTCTCAAGCACAAGACCACCCCTCCCCCTGTCCTACACCACTGGGTACAGTAATAACAGTTTTTATTTCTAGGTATAACACAAATAATTTAACATGACAAGCATCCGAAGCTGTACATAACAGGTGCCACTTGAGATGGCGCGCATTTCCAAATTAAACAGAGACTTGTAAAGCCGGGCCTTCAGGTCGACTCCAATTTAAAATGGCTACCACGAATTGTCCTGGAAAGTGACGGTGGTCAGCGGAAATTTGACTCCACCACTGGACTACAGATGGTCTGTAGATATATCATGCTAGCATCATTTATCTCATACAGCCCACGGCGGGTAATGGATTCTGCTGCTTTACTTCACTTATTGTTGTGGTGACTTGTAAGCGCGGGGGTTGGGGGAATATACAGTATAAAAGGGCAAAAGAATGCCTAATATGCTAGATTGTTCAGGAAGCACGTAATATGTACTTAAATTATGTTCACATTGCTTGATATTGTATTTTTAAAGATTGGTGGTATTTTTTTTTTTAATTTTCTGTGGAAGATTGTGCCATAGATGATCTGCGGAGTACACTTAACTTGCTTATATAAGCCCATCCTGGGCTTGGGGATATGTTGAATGTTTAGGCATTTGCTATGTCTTGCGTTATATTTATAAAACGCCAAATGTAATTTTGAGCAATTGGAGATAAGATTTTGTGAATTAATTTTGTCTTTTTGAAAAGAAAGCGTTTACAGAATGATAATAGCTGAAGACATTTATATTGGTTAGAATTGACAGTTTTGTCAGTACTGAATTAAACCTAAAGCCCTTTTCTGGACTGAGTAAAGTCGCATAGTGATTGAATTAGAAAACACATCCCAGATGTGTATCATTAGTCATTACGTGTCTTTTGTGCAGAATTACAGAATATTTTGCTCATAATTTTATTTAAGAAATTTTTAATTTTAGCAAGCTCGTAAATTATTCCTGCTGTCTGTCAGGGAATGTTTCAAAATAAAGATTCAAGGTTAATTTATATCTACAGTGAGACTTAATGCTTTGTGTGCTGTGACATTTTCTACTAGCATGTTACTGGCGGAGAGTTGAATGGCTCTCTGAGAATTTCAAGTGTTTAGTTTTTGTCTGGTTGTTATTAACATATACTTTGTTTTACTAATATTTATGTGCATACTGTCTACCAAGCTCCACATAAAAAATGTATTGTGTAATTCTTGTAGAAAAACACATTACAACTTGAAGCATTAGAATAGTCACCATACAGTCTGCAAATAGACTACATAACAATACAACACAAGAGTAGACCTTTTATATAAATGACAAATAACAGAGGGTCAAATATAGAGTCTTGAGGTACTCCAAAATTTAAAATAGTCGTTTGTGATTTGTTGTTTTACGCTACTTGTTTTATGTTTGACAAACAGGATGTTTATTAAACTTACAATATAAAATGACACAAAGTAGTGCAGCTTTACATAACAGAATTACGACACATACAGGACGTTGCGGCGATTAGCCTTCATCAGCAAACAAACACATGCACAAAACACAACATATGGTCACAGACATCTCCTGTGACTACATTAAGACGTGACGGCAGAATGGGAAGAATAAAAAATGAAAGCAATGAAGAGAAAATAAAAATTGGAAAAAATGTTCCTACTTACCTCAGAATTCCGAGCTGTGTGTACTTACACAACGCATTGTGTATAATTTGCTAATTAGATTAGTGTGATCTATGATATGACATGCTCTACTGAAGCCGTTACGCCCCCCCCCCACCCCCATATAGTATCCTCGTTTATACTCCCACGCCAGTTGGTCTTATCATGTCCATTAATGCCGTATGGAGAGAATATTTTGGACAAGACCGTGATTAACTATCAGCTATAAACTTACTGCTGTGAACCAAATGCTGAACTGTGACTTGTGGGTGTGCGTTTCTCGTGGTTTAAATAGTAATCATATTAAGAGATAGGTCTATAGCTGCCCAGGAGGCCATTATACAATAAGCTAGATTTAAGATCAGGATACTTTTAGCAATTGTAAAGACTGATGGAAAGTAGCCTTTAGCCAAACACTGGTCAAACATGAAAGTGCAGACTCACATGCAACTGACACGGCACAGCGAATAATCCGATCTCAGATTCAATCTGAACATGGTGATTTAAAAGAATTATTTATTGGGATGAGTAAATACGTCATTAATCGTCATTAGTGGTATGTCGGAAGGAATATTTCTGGAGCAAGCATTCTCACAAAATGATGACAATAAAATTAAGTTACAAAGAACGTTTGGAATTGTAGCCTTCAACTGATCTGTTGTCTGTTATAAGAAATTACTGAACTCATCACATATAATATGATCTGAAGCTAATTAGTGTGAGGAATTGTTTTTGTTTGTCAAAGTATTCATTGCCTTCCATATATATTTACTGTTTGTTTTATCTATTACTAATTCCTTAAAATAGTGTTTCTTTTCCATATGATGACATATTTAGCTTTTTTTTCTGAGACAATGGTATGTGACTAGGTCCTCCCTATTTTTATATGAATTTTCTCAGGCTCTCATAATTTCAACTACTTCTTGGGTGGTCCCCGATGATTTAGTGTGATATTTTACTCAAATATCCTTAACTGGCGTATGCTTATCAAATACACTAAGCATTCATGAGCGTAATCGAGGTCAGGAAGTTGATAATATTTTTGCTTTGAACTCAAGAGTAGTCCACACACACTACTTCTAGTCGTGCTGGACTGAATTTTGTGTGTGGGTTAGCTTTACCTATTAGCAGTGTTCCTCGCCATCAGGCGAACCCACTCCGACTTCAGAGGTACGTGTAATTTACGTCCCCAAGTCAGGACGAGAGGTCATCATTTTAGTCCAACTGTCCAGTGTAGGGGATTGAACCCCTTACCTCGGCATCAGCACGTCGGATGTTTAAGAACACGTGTTTTATGCATACAGCCATGCTGACCTCTTTCTGATAATCATATAACATTGATTTATGTGGGTTTTTTTCCGGGGTGTGAGATGTAAACATTGAGCACAACTCACGGCAGGCAACGCTGATCGTATTCCGGTACGAATCTAAGGCCTTGTCCACGTCAAAGCACTTGATGCAGAAAAGGCCTTAGGTTCGTACCGGAATACGATCAGCGTTGCCAGTAGTGGGTTGTGCTCAATGTTTAAATCATATAACAGATGGAAATTGAGCATGTCTTGTAAAACACACCTCTTGATTAAACTGTGTATAATCTTACTTATCTGTTTATGTGTGGGAGTTTTGGTTTCTGTTTTAGACTGCGTGCAGAATAATGAGTAGTGATCGCTCATTGCACAATTGGGTACGGTGTATTCCGTGATGTTGCCTGAGCAAGTTACATAAATGTGATCTTTAAAAGAAGTGTTTACGATGTATTTGTTAATCTAGAATCTTTGTATTTAACTGTTGAAAGTCTTCTGTAATTATATTTCCGCGTGGTGTATTGATATGTTGGTATCAGTATTGTTTAAAAAATATCAACTCTCTTGCTTCCTAAAAGAAACCTTTCTGATAACCTTTCAATTAAGATTTCGTCACCTGAAATGTTGTCATTATGTAGATTTTCACTAGACAAGCATTTTGATTAAGAATAAACGACAGTTTGAGAGCTTGCCTATGAGATGGTAAATTTTGAGATACGCCTAATCGACTTTACTGATTCGGTGTTCATACTTGCTAGAGATTCCAGTTAGGGTTGATTACAGGTTACTCTAGTTGAAGCAGAACAGGCTCATATCACGGAGATGCATATTTGGCTTGTCATAAAATAAGAACAAGGATGGTACATCCTCCTTGTTTCCAGGGTAGTGGATCAGACACCTAGCCATCTCGGACCAGATCTTACTGGTCTGTGCTGTAGTGAGATCATACATGATTGGCAGAGTGCTGCTGGACTAAACTGCATGAAGTAAAAGTTCTAGGTTCCAATGAAATGGATACTCTGGGTGTCTGTCTGGTGTATAGTGGTTACTTGTGAATGTGTCCGATTCTTGGCTAGTAGGAATCCGATGTGACACGGTGGTACTGCTGGTATGTATGTGTCCATCTGTGTAACGAAGCTGTCTTATCGGGGAGGAAGAATAACATTTCCTCGTAATTACATTCCCCTGTATGATTGTAGGCACGGGATATTCCTTTAGTTGTATACGTGTACCTTGGGTGGTGGGAGTTTGGGCACCAGGCATAAGTATGTATGTACTTGGAGTGATAGAAGTGTTTTATCTGCTGTTTGGTGCTGTAGAAATGGGTGTTCGGAGTATTTTAGTATTAGATGTATCTTGGGTCCTTTCTGGATATTTGATTTTTTTTTTTTGCAAGCAAGTTATTCCCCAGTATGTAGTACTATGGATTTACTTAATCGAGGTTCCAACTTCACGGTAAAGGGGTCGTCCACATTATGCTCCGTTCCTGTGCCAGTGAATATCACATAAAATGCTCCCCACATAGATCAGAACTATGAATTTGATCTTTGTAAAGTCATTTTATTTTTCTGTCAAGTGTTCCTGCCCGTGATGTAAATAATGTGCTATTGTTGATAAATTGCATGTTCTTGTGAATACAACAGTTCTGTAATGTGTTGTGATGAGTCATTCCTGACGACACTGGAATCCATAATTAGGTGGTATAATTTATTTTTTTCATATCCTTTACAGGACATTGCAGTCAACAGCAGCATTTTTCAGCTGCTTTTGATGTCTTGGCAAGTTTTACGTTCAGTTGTTTGCCATTGCTTTCTGAACGACCGGCTCACATACCTCCGTAAGTAATCAACGCGACAGCGATCCACTGCCGAATCTCGCGCAGCTGTGTTTCGTACAAGAGTATACGGGATTATGAACAACGCCCTTAACCTCTACGCCAGGGAGACCGGTGGTATAAAATAGGAGAAAAAACTTTAAATCTTGGAAATCTGTAATGCAGCATGTCTAAAAGTGTTAGTCGCTGAGACATCATATGTTGGTTATTCATGGTGTCGTTTATTCCTTCTTGACAATATTCACACCACATACAGAAAAGAAGACGCCGTTGTAACTACATCGGCCATGTAGTCAGAATGGACAAGACAAGACTCCCCTACCAAGCCCTCATATGGTCACCAGTAGGGAAAAGAAACAGGGAAGACCAAGAGAGACCCTGCGTAGAACCATCATTAGAGAAGGCTCATTCAATGGCCAAGTAAATATCCAAGATCTACAACAGGTAGCAGCGAACCGCCAGGCATGGAGAGACAGGACTTCTGCCCTATGCGCCGCCTTAGGCTCAAGAGGAAAGACTAACTAATACAGAAAAGGAAGACACATCATCAACCCCGTCCTCGTCACGGCCGCCACCACCACCATCATCGCTCTTATCACGATGTGTCCACAAGCCTCTCAATCTCCTGCCATTTCCCCAGCCTCATGCACCCTCACGTCCCAAGTGTCCACAAGCCTCTCAATCTCCTGCCATTTCCCCCGCCTCATACACCCTCACGTCCCAAGTGTCCACAAGCCTCTCAATCTCCTGCCATTTCCTCCGCCTCATACACCCTCACGCCCCAAGGTGTCTACAGTATCCTGTGTCCATCTCCGTGCTGTTCTACCCCAGACACTTCTACCAGCAACCCCGCCTCCCATCCCTGCTTTCTCCCAGCCACCCCGCCTCCCATCCCTGCTTTCTCCCAACCACCCTAGCTCCCATCCCTGCTCTCTCCCAGCCACTTTTACCAGCAACCCTAGCTCCCATCCCTGCTCTCTCCCAGCCACGTCTACCAGCAACCCAAGCTCCTATCCCTGCTCTCTCCCAGCCACCCTAGCTCCCATCCCTGCTCTCTCCCAGCAACTCAATCTCCTATCCCTGCCACTTCTACCAGCAACCCTAGCTCCCATCCCTGCTCTCTCCCAGCCACGTCTACCAGCAACCCAAGCTCCTATCCCTGCTCTCTCCCAGCCACCCCGCCTCTCATCTCTGCTCTCCCCCAGCCACTATGACCTGTAATATGACCAGTGTGTCAGTGTCCCAGATATGACACAATTTGTTGGCCAGCGTTCTTCCATGTTCAGATCTTGTAGAATGTCTGTATTTCTCTTCTTCTTGGTCCATGATATTGTAAGAGCTTTTCTGTAGCATTTGAGTCCAAAAGACAGGTCATAAACAACTCAAACATAACCAACAATGAGCAAACAGGGTCAACCTGCTGCACACTTTCTTTCTGGCCACACTTGCAACTCAAACACAAACATTTCATGCTAGTTCACTGTCACCCCTGCTGTTCCACAACTCTCACATGCTTATTCACACTTCACATTTTTTTCCTGGCTTCACATTTAAATCAATTTCTAGTCAGCAATTATTATTAATCTTTTAACATACTAATAATAACTGCATGCACTGTTTCATCTGACTCATAATCAATCAAAACAGACAGTTTATACAATACACATAAACTCCTGGCCCCTAACCACAGACACAACAGACAGTTTATACAATACACATAAACTCCTGGTTCCTAACCACAGACACAACAGACAGTTTATACAATACACATAAACTCCTGGTCCCTAACCACAGACACAACAGACAGTTTATACAATACACATAAACTCCTGGTCCCTAACCACAGACACAACAGACAGTTTATACAATACACATAAACTCCTGGCCCCTAACCACAGACACAACAGACAGTTTATACAATACACATAAACTCCTGGTCCCTAACAAAAGACAGTTTATACAATACACATAAACTCCTGGTCCCTAACCACAGACACAACAGACAGTTTATACAATACACATAAACTCCTGGTCCCTAACCACAGACAGTTTATACAATACACATAAACTCCTGGTCCCTAACCACAGACACAACAGACAGTTTATACAATACACATAAACTCCTGGTCCCTAACCACAGACAGTTTATACAATACACATAAACTCCTGGTCCCTAACCACAGACACAACAGACAGTTTATACAATACACATAAACTCCTGGTCCCTAACCACAGGCACAACAGACAGTTTATACAATACACATAAACTCCTGGTCCCTAACCACAGACAGTTTATACAATACACATAAACTCCTGGTCCCTAACCACAGACACAACAGACAGTTTGTACAATACACATAAACTCCTGGTCCCTAACCACAGACAGTTTATACAATACACATAAACTCCTGGTCCCTAACCACAGATAGTTTATACAATACACATAAACTCCTGGTCCCTAACCACAGACAGTTTATACAATACACATAAACTCCTGGTCCCTAACCACAGACACAACAGACAGTTTATACAATACACATAAACTCCTGGTCCCTAACCACAGACACAACAGACAGTTTATACAATACACATAAACTCCTGGTCCCTAACCACAGACACAACAGACAGTTTATACAATACACATAAACTCCTGGCCCCCTAACCACAGACACAACAGACAGTTTATACAATACACATAAACTCCTGGTCCCTAACCACAGACAGTTTATACAATACACATAAACTCCTGGTCCCTAACCACAGACACAACAGACAGTTTATACAATACACATAAACTCCTGGTCCCTAACCACAGACAGTTTATACAATACACATAAACTCCTGGTCCCTAACCACAGACACAACAGACAGTTTATACAATACACATAAACTCCTGGTCCCTAACCACAGACAGTTTATACAATACACATAAACTCCTGGTCCCTAACCACAGATAGTTTATACAATACACATAAACTCCTGGTCCCTAACCACAGACAGTTTATACAATACACATAAACTCCTGGTCCCTAACCACAGACACAACAGACAGTTTATACAATACACATAAACTCCTGGTCCCTAACCACAGACACAACAGACAGTTTATACAATACACATAAACTCCTGGTCCCTAACCACAGACACAACAGACAGTTTATACAATACACATAAACTCCTGGCCCCTAACCACAGACACAACAGACAGTTTATACAATACACATAAACTCCTGGTCCCTAACCACAGACACAACAGACAGTTTATACAATATACATAAACTCCTGGCCCCTAACCACAGACACAACAGACAGTTTATACATGTAAACTCCTGGCCCCTAACCACAGACACAACAGACAGTTTATACAATACACATAAACTCCTGGTCCCTAACCACTGACAGTTTATACAATACACATAAACTCCTGGCCCCTAACCACAGACACAACAGACAGTTTATACAATACATGTAAACTCCTGCCAGGGAAATATTCCATTCACTTTATTGTCTTTGGGTGGATTACAGTTTTACACAATGGTATGACATTAAAACCAATCATGTGAAATCAACAATGTGAGACACGTGGTTACCTGTTCAATGTGCTCAAACACAACACACATTAGAATTGAGATTTTTATGTTTGCCTTCACACGCTTTGAATTCGAGCGTAGTCCATACAGGTGTTACTACTTCTAGTGAATTGCACTGATTTTTGTGTGTGGATTAGCTTTCCCTATTACCAGTGTCTCTCGCAATCAGGCGAACAAACCCCACTCTGATGTTTTAGGTACTAGTAATTTACGTCCCCAAGTCAAGGACAAATGCCGGCTCCATGGCCGAGGGATTAGCAGCTTTCTCCGCTAACCCCAAATACTCTCGTCACGTGACGCGACAAGAATTAGCAGTGGTTCGAATTGCAAAAGTGACTTATGAGAGTATGGAACCGGTCGCTCAGAAAGTCGTGGCGTGCTGATGAGCGTAATCTAGCGTAGGAATCAACATACAGCTGAAAGATGCTGGTGTTGACCGCAATATCCTGAAACAGGATGGAACCGCGAGGGGGAAAAAAAAAAAGTCAAGGGCGAGAAGTCAACATTTTAGTTCAATTGACCGGTGTAGGGGTAGACCTGCTACCTCGGCATCAGCACACCGGATGTTTAAGAACAAGTGCTCTTATCTATTCAGCCAGGCTGACCTCTAAGTTGAGATGTCATAAGACCAGCAATCAGGAGGTGCTGGGTGTCCAGGGGTATAGCAGTTTGGCAGTCAGCTGGTACTCCTCTTCTTCTTGTGCCTTTGATTCCTCAATGAGCCTAGACCCTGGCAATCTCATGTAGGGCCCTCTTCTGCCTTGTTATAACTGACACTTCTCCCTCTTTTCCAGGTGATATAACCATTTATGAAATGTTTGGTTAGTGTCCAAAACTATTGTGCCTCAGCTGAAATATGACTAACGCAAAACTATTGTGCCTCAGCTGAAATATGACTAACGCAAAACTATTGTGCCACAGCAGAAATATGACTAACACAGAACTATTGTGCCACAGCAGAAACATTACTAAAATAAAACTATTGTGACAAAGCAGAAACATTACTAAAATAAAACTATTCTGACAAAGCAGACATATGACTAACGCAAAACTATTGTGCCTCAGCTGAAATATGACTAACGCAGAACTATTGTGCCTCAGCTGAAATATGACTAACGCAAAACTATTGTGCCTCAGCTGAAATATGACTAACACAAAACTATTGTGCCACAGCAGAAATATGATTAACACAAAACTATTGAGGTAGGCAGTTCAACCCTTCCGGTATAAAGTCTACTTACTGGAGGGTCAATACTGAAGAAGTTAAACAGAAATAGATTTAATATGAAACTCCAAAAAAGTGATATTGTTCTCCTCCTCCTTCATTATGTCACTGGTCAAACAGTGATATTGCTGTTCTCCACCATTCTTGTTATTTCACTGGTCAAACAGTGATATTGCTGTTCTCCACCATTCTTGTTATTTCACTTGTCAAACAGTGATATTGCTGTTCTCCACCATTCTTGTTATTTCACTGGTAAAACAGTGATATTGCTGTTATCCTTCTTCCTTGTTATTTTACTGGTACAAAAATCACCTGCAAAATGGACACCACACATCAAGTAATAGAAACAATATAAAAATGTATCACAAATGTTTGTAAATGTAATATGACATATCTATGGCACCTCACATCACCCACTGGGTTCCCAATGGCACATAACAATATGGGGCTAGCACCATATACCCCACACACCTCCAGGTGTGGAGAAGGGTCCTTTACTGTTTACCATCATTTATCTATGGCACAGGATCTAGCTCCATGATACAAACCACTTTGCACATGAGCTAATGAGACACAAACATCTTCACTTTGAGTGTCCAGCTTTTAACAGACATCAGGAAACTGCTGCTTCTACCAGTCAGACAAGGAACACTTTACAGGAAACAACACAACTGATGAAGATTTGCATGTATCAGTGCATGACATTCAGTCAAAGGTCGGGAACCAGGTGCCACTGGATTGATTACAACAGCAACAATGATACCAGCAGGAAACATCTTTTATTTACAATCTGAAGTTGGACTCATGTGAATGGGTTGTTTTTAAAAAAAAATGTTAGACTCATGAAATAATTGAATGAGTTCTCTAGTCCCTTAATGTCGGACTTTAGGGGCGGGCTGCGTGGCCTCGAGGTATGGTGTCCGCCTCGAGTGCTGGAGGTCCCGGGTTCAAGCCCCGGTGATGCCGGGATTTTTTCTCGTGGACTTCTAGTAATAAATTTCCCCTGGTCTCTGGGTAGTGAGATCGGACGCCCGTGTGTATTGTTGCGCACGTAAAAAATCCCTTGGCAGTTGGAAATCGAAAAAGAGTAGCCTAACGGCGCTGTCTGGGCAAAATTTCGAGTTAAAAATCTACCCAAAGTATTTCAGGATCCTCGGCAGTGCTACAGAGTTCGTGCACTGAGCTGAGTTTCTCCAGACTCAGGTTTGAGTTAGGAGGAGAATGGAGCACTTATGGGTTGCACCCGTGTGCCGTGATGTTTATCCACCTACTAAACTAAACTAATGTCCGACTCCTGAAATAACAATGAGTTCTCTGCCCCATTAATGTGTGACTCATGAAATAACAGAGTTCTCTACCCCATTAATGTGTGAATCATGAAATAACAGTGAGTTCTCATGAAATAACAGTGAGTTCTCACCCCATTAATGTCTGACTCATGAAATAACAGTGAGTTCTCTACTCCATTAATGTGTGACTCATGAAATAACTGAGTTCTCTACCCCATTAATGCGACTCATGAAATAACTGAGTTCTCTACCCCATTAATGTCTGAATCATGAAATAACTGAGTTCTCTACCCCATTAATGTGTGACTCATGAAATAACTGAGTTCTCTACCCCATTAATGCGACTCATGAAATAACTGAGTTCTCTACCCCATTAATGTCTGACTCATGAAATAACAGTGAGTTCTCTACCCCATTAATGTGTGAATCGTGAAATAACAGTGAGTTCTCATGAAATAACAGTGAGTTCTCTACCCCATTAATGTCTGACTCATGAAATAACAGTGAGTTCTCATGAAATAACAGTGAGGTCTCTACCCCATTAATGTCTGACTCATGAAATAACAGTGAGTTCTCTCCTCCATTAATATGTGACTCATGAAGTAACTGAGTTCTCTAACCCATTAATGTGTGACTCATGAAATAACAGAGTTCTCTACCCCATTAATGTGACTCATGAAATAACTGAGATCTCTACCCCATTAATGTCTGACTCATGAAATAATAGTGAGTTCTCTACCCCATTAATGTGTGAATCGTGAAATAACAGTGAGTTCTCTACCCCATTAATGTGTGACTCATTAAATAACAGTGAGTTCTCTACCCCATTAATGTGTGACTCATGAAATAGCAATGAGTCCTCTACCCAATCTGCTACTGTCCTGGTAAAACAAAACCACTATGCCTATAGAACAAATTACTCTGTCTGGCTCAACTACACTGACACTATACACATATCATTCCATTGAACATAATATTCTGATTACAAATATACACAATGAAAAGAATCATTTACATATTTGATACTCCAGACAGATGCTTTCTGTCTGGGGAAAAATTAAAAAAACAAAGGTCACTTGCCCTTGACTTAGTATAGAGTAGTGGAGAGTTAGTGACAAGGCTCTTAAATGTTAACACCAGCAGACACAAAATCTTTGGCTTACTGGTGTCCGAACCTGTACCTCCAGATCTGACAGAAAAGAATCAGAACTGCTCAGCACCATGCGCTTCTATGTCCGCTTACCAAATATTAGGAAAGTGGAATCAATATAAAGTTAAACTTGATAAATATAAATTGTTTTTAACCTCAACATTTTTTTTAAATTTGGCAAATTATACATTATTAATACAAACATTTCACTAATCATGTCGGATAAGAAATGATTTATTTAGCGAGAAATAAAATGTTAATTACTGCCCAGTATGAACACTGTCAACAAAACTCACATTTAAAGAGGAAAATCAGGGCATTTTCAATAATAATCTGATTATAACGAAAGTGTATATATGTATATCTAGCTGTTAGAATGCCAGACAACAGTCTGCCACTAAAATTACAGTTCATCATCGATGGAAGCGGCAGTCACTAGAAAACCAGCAGTTGTACATTGCATAAGGCAAAACCAACTAGTTCAGCAACCAGCTGTCCACCATTTTTCTGAACATGCAGTTCATAATACAAACAACCACGGTCAGATGTAAAAGCATTCCACATTAAATCCATAACTCACATTGTCGCTTCATGAACTTAACTCAGTAGCTGGGTGACGGAACCATGTACAATCAGTCCAACATGAGGAAAATGCATAAGCAAATCGCAGCCAGAAGGAAAAAACCACTCCAGGGGCCTAACAGTTCAACAGCCTATCCACTATATTGGACTGAAAGTCTCTGATCCAGTTGTTCATTGTGAACAGATTAGTAAATGATATCATATGCAAATAGTTAGCACATTTGAAAGACACTGCCCTGCTACCCATCACTGGCTGAGAAGGCCTGTTGTCAGGCAACACTACATGCAGGGTTTCAAGACTGCAATTGCCTGCTATGACCAAACCTCCTTAGTTGTCTCCCACACCACACTGGGTAAGTCAGTTGCATATCCTTTATTCTGACATGTCTGCTTCATGACAAGCCCCAGTAAACCACAGGTGACAGGTTTATTGACATGTCTGCTTCATGACAAGCCCCAGTAAACCACAGGTGACAGGTTTATTGACATGTCTGCTCCAACACAAGCCCCAGTAAACCACAGGTGACAGGTTTATTGACATGTCTGCTTCATAACAAGCCCCAGTAAACCACAGGTGACAGGTTTATTGACATGGCTGCTTCATACACAAGCCCCAGTAAACCACAGGTGACAGGTTTATTGACATGTCTGCTCCAGACACAAGCCCCGTAAACCACAGGTGACAGGTTTATTGACATGTCTGCTCCAACACAAGCCCCAGTAAACCACAGGTGACAGGTTTATTGACATATCTGCTCCAACACAAGCCCCAGTAAACCACAGGTGACAGGTTTATTGACATATCTGCTCCAACACAAGCCCCAGTAAACCACAGGTGACAGGTTTATTGACATATCTGCTCCAACACAAGCCCCAGTAAACCACAGGTGACTGGTTTATTGACATGTCTGCTCCAACACAAGCCCCAGTAAACCACAGGTGACAGGTTTATTGACATATCTGCTCCAACACAAGCCCCAGTAAACCACAGGTGACAGGTTTATTGACATATCTACTCCAACACAAGCCCCAGTAAACCACAGGTGACAGGTTATTGACATATCTGCTCCAACACAAGCCCCAGTAAACCACAGGTGACTGGTTTATTGACATATCTGCTCCAACACAAGCCCCAGTAAACCACAGGTGACTGGTTTATTGACATGTCTGCTCCAACACAAGCCCCAGTAAACCACAGGTGACAGGTTTATTGACATGTCTGCTCCAACACAAGCCCCAGTAAACCACAGGTGACTGGTTTATTGACATGTCTGCTTCAAGACAAGCTCCAGTAAACCACAGGTGACTGATTTATTGACATGTCTGCTCCAACACAAGCCCCAGTAAACCACAGGTGACAGGTTTATTGACATGTTTGTTCCATGACAAGCCCCAGTAAACCACAGGTGACAGGTTTATTGACATGTCTGCTCCAACACAAGTCTCAGTAAACCACAGGTGACAGGTTTATTGACATGTCTGCTTCAGTTGGCAAGGGTGCTGGCTGGTATCATTTTCTTGGGGAATGAATGTGCATTCTCCAGTATGGAAAATGGACATAAAATCAAAATTTCTCAGGCTAAAACATTCTGATAAAATCCTTGATTATAAAAAAATTGTAAAATACATTCATTATATAAGGTTTTACTGAGGTGTTGTCATTTTGACACGAATAAACTCAAATGTACAGAAAACATTGTAATAGCGAAAAAGAACTAAAACATTAACCAAAAAAAACAAAAACTGTAGCAATACTATCTGGGTGAACAAGCCATACATATGAATAATTACCTTGAAGAAAAGCTTCATAGTTTATGGTGCCAATGTTATAACTGTATGAAGGAAGTATTACTTCATGCATACCGTGATAGTAAAATTAACAGGTAGTCTTTGTGCTAGACACAAACAAAAACAGTGCAGCAAGTAAATCAATAATAACTGAAATATGATATAAAGGAACTTCTCCAAGTACAGCAATGATGTAAAGTATCTTCTCTAGGTATGAGAATGATATATAGTAACTTCTCTAGATACCACAATGATATAAAGTAACTTCTCTAGATACAGCAATGATAGAAAGTAACTTCTCTAGGTATGGCAATGATATAAAGTAACTTCTCTAGGTACAGCAATGATATAAAGTGACTTCTCTAGATACAACAACAATATAAAGTGACTTCTCTAGGTATGACAATGATATAAAGTGACTTCTCTAGGTACAGCAATGATATAAAGTGACTTCTCTAGGTACAGCAATGATATAAACTGACTTCTCTAGGTACAGCAATGTTATATAGTGACTTCTCTAGGTACAGCAATGTTATAAAGTGACTTCTCTAGGTACAGCAATGATATAAAGTAACTTCTCTAGGTACAGCAATAATATAAAGTACCTTCTCTAGGTACGGCAATAATATAAAGTGACTTCTCTAGGTATGGCAATAATATAAAGTGACTTCTCTAGGTATGGCAATAATATAAAGTGACTTCTCTAGGTATGGCAATAATATAAAGTGACTTCTCTAGGTACAGCAATGCCCTGAATGTTGTCCTTTTGACTTCTGTTGCTGTTTTTCCTTGTCCAGCCAGTTTCAATTATGACCACAGTTAAAATTCCGTCCATTAATTTATCTCTCTGACACAATTTTGACATCCATCGACATTCTGTGCAACACAATTCTGTATTTTGTCCATGAATTTATCTCTCTGACACAATCTTTGGCAACCATCATCATTCTGTGTTACACAATTCTCTATTCACTTTTATTTACTGTTCGAGACACCTATGGCTGAGAGGATGAGCCAAATCCTGAGGTGATTACTTTTTATTTTCTTATTTATTTATTTTCTGTACTTATTTGTATGCTGACTTCTTTTGTTCATTTAGTTTTCTTGTAGGACTGTGTGTGCTATATACAACTGTGTGTGCTATATCATTTTTAACTGACAATTTTGATGGCCAAAATAAATATGCACGCTAAATAAGGACTGCTTTGACATATGCCAAAACTCTGACATCCACACAAAAGTGCAAGGTACAGCTGTAACACAAATTACAGGAAGTGGTTAGCGAAGCTTGAAACTCGAAATAACCACTGGTAAAAGATGTTTAACTAATTTATTCTTTAGAACTCGTCACTTACTGGCACCTTGCCGTCTTGACAGACGATAGTTTGTTACATTGTGCTTCAAAAAAGGCTTCACAACCCATGGCCAGAACCAGGGATGCAGTTATATTTTTCCACAGCACAAGACTTTGACTATAGTCTATTGTAGAAACCATGTGTTGCCCGTGTGGCATGATCCCTCTTTCGGCCCGCCTAGTTTACTCCAGAGGCAAGGTACACCAATAAATCTGGAAGAAGACAAGCTGCTGAATCAGCAAAACAATGCTCCGCCTGTCGCAACTTCCATCCTAGACTAGCTGCCGACCAAGGCTTAGGGGAGCCTGGTCTGCCTTGCCATGACATTTAGTGTTTAGGTTGCATTTCCTGGCACTAAAACTCATCACTACTAAAGTATATATATATATATATATATATATAACTGATCACTTCAACAGCAAACAAACATGCTTTCATGTCCTTTACAGAACACTGCTGTCAACCCCAACCCCTTTAATTTTCTACACAATTTTACACTCAGTAGTTTGCCATTGTTTTCTGAAAGAGAAGTGAATGTTAAGCCCAACTGACCGGTGTGTGGAATGAACCCCATGCCCTGCCGTCAGCATGCCAGATGTGTCAGTGCAAGCCCATGAAGCCCCGCAAGGACGCTGACGTAAGCGTAACAGTAGCTTGGAAATACAGCAATGGAATGTCAGGTTCAGGTTTATCTGTACACAACAAAGACATGTCATCTGGCCATTTCCTCATGACATGAGATAAATATCTGCCATCTCCACCTATCACCATGTGGCATTAGCTAAACATATGTCCACTGGTCATGGTAAATTATATGTGCATGTCTACATATAGTCTACCTGCATAAATTATATGTGCATGTCTACATATAGTCTACCTCCATAAATTATATGTGCATGTCTACATATAGTCTACCTGCATAAATTATATGTGCATGTCTACATATAGTCTACCTGCATAAATTATATGTGCATGTCTACCTCCATAAATTATATGTGCATGTCTACATATAGTCTACCTCCATAAATTACATGTGCATGTCTACATATAGTCTACCTGCATAAATTATATGTGCATGTCTACCTCCATAAATTATATATGCATGTCTACATATAGTCTACCTCCATAAATTACATGTGCATGTCTACATATAGTCTACCTGCATAAATTATATGTGCATGTCTACATACAGAATTTACCTCCATAAATTATATGTGCATGTCTACATATAGTCTACCTGCACAAATTATATGTGCATGTCTACATATAGTCTACCTGCATAAATTATATGTGCATGTCTATATATATAGTCTACCTGCATAAATTATATGTGCATGTCTACACACAGAATTTACCTTCATAAATTATATGTGCATGTCTACATATAGATTCTGCCTCCATAAATTATATGTGCATGTCTACATACAGAATTTACCTCCATAAATTATATGTGCATGTCTGCATATAGATTCTGCCTCCATAAATTATATGTGCATGTCTACATATATAATTTATCTCGATAAATTATATATGCAGGTCTACATATAGAATTAGCCTCCATAAATTATTTGCGCATGTCTACAGATCAACAATAGATCAGATATTTATTTTACGACAAATAGCCGAGAAAAATTGGGAATATAAAAGAGATCTCCATAACATTTTTGTGGATTTTAAAAAGGCTTATGATAGTGTCCATAGGAATAGTCTATGGGATGCTATGCAGGAATTTGGAATACCAAGGAAGTTAATCAACATGACCAGACTATGCATGGAAGATACTTATAATATAGTAACATATAAAGGCAGGAAATCAGACCCTTTCCAAATAATATCTGGCTTGAAACAGGGTGATGTACTATTGCCGCTACTCTTCAATCTGGCTCTAGAGAAAGTTGTAAGGAAGGTAAAGGAGGAATGTGATATTGGAGGAACATCCAAGCTGCTTGGTTATGCACATTATATAGATATTATAGGGGAAAATGAACAAAAAACATTGTAAATATTGACTCACTTAAAGGAAAAAGCCCAACAGATGGGGCTGGTTATCAACCAAGATAAGACAGAATATATGGTAATTTCAAGAGAAGGAATGGCTAAATCCTCTGGCCACATATAAATAGATAATATGACCATTAAAAGAACGGAAACATACAAATACCTGGGTACAATCTTCAACTGCTCCAACATCATAAGGGAAGAAATACAAACTAGAATCAATTCTGGAAATAAGATATACTATGCACTACAACATCTACTAAAATCGAATGCGCTATCTCGTAACACCAAAATCACACTATACAAAACACTGATCAGACCAGTTGTGCTGTATGGCTCTGAAACCTGGAGTACAACGAAAGGAGACGAAGCCTTGTTACAAACCTTTGAGAACAAAGTTTTAAGACGCATCATTGGACCCATTAGGGATACACAAAGTGGAGAGTGGAAAAGAAGAAGTAACAAAGACATTTATGATCTGTTTAAGTCTCCGCTAATCACTGGTATCATGAAGGCTAATAGACTACAATGGCTGGGGCATATAGAAAGAATGGAAGATAATAGGGAAACAAAACTCACTTACACTCAGGAAATAAATTACTGTAGACCCCGAGGTAGACCAAGAAGACGGTGGAGAAATAATATATATACACAGACCAACAAGCACTTGGAATCAACGACTGGCAAGAGAAGGTCAACCAGAGAGACGAACGGAGACGGATTGTATCTGCAGCAAAGAACCTCAATGGCTCGGAATGCTGAAGAAGAGGAAGAAGAATGTCTACATAAAGAATTCACCTCCATAAATTAGATGTGCGTGTCTACACATATAGTCCATAAATTACATGTGCATGTCTACGTACAGAATTTATCTTCATAAATTACACATGCATGTCTACATATAGATTCTAACTCCATAAATTATATGTGCATGTTTACATATAGATTCTAACTCCATAAATTATATGTGCATGTCTACATATAGATTCTAACTCCATAAATTATATGTGCATGTCTACATATAGAATTAACCTCCATAAATTATTTGTGCATGTCAACATAAAGAATTAACCTCCATAAATGAGATGTGCATGTCTACGTATATAGTCCATAAATTTTATGTTTATAAAAAATTATGTTTTCTGTGTAAACAATCGTCACTGTGGGGTTTCACAAGATTATATATGGAAGGCACAAAGAAGGTGGAAGGACAAGAGCATAATCAAATCAACAATGAGGAAGTTACGGTAAAATTAATGAACTGGAAATATATTTCATTAGTTGTACATATTGCATAACACAGTGTATATGTAACACCCAATGCAACACAGCACTTAGCGTTACAAATCCAATTACAACAAATTCGTTTTCTTTTCCATATTAAAAGTTCTCTCAAATGTGGAATAAGGAAACAAATGTACATGTGCCACAAAATGATAAACTTTCATATCACATGCAATTTTTTTTTCAGCATCTTCTCAGATCACACAACCACACAGACATAAGCAACATGGACAATACAAGAAACACTTCTGCAATTCAAATGTGACTAAATACATGTTCCTAACATGAAGTGTTACTGAGTACGTGTGAAATCTGAGGCACACAGTCACACAGATTCAAACAGCCTGTCTACAGGGAGATGACTAGACATGCTGGCCACCCAACAACTTCACTGTTTCCTGATTGTGAATGAGTCGGAAGTCTCCGCCTTCCTACAGATAATCCACAGGTAAATTGGGTGAGCATATGTGATCACCATGAAGATCGTCAAGAACAGGTTCACCTGAAGAGAATCCAGAAATTCACATTTGAGTCAAGTATATGTTATTCTTCTCTGTACCTAGCACATGATTTTCCACTCCATACCTAGTCCAAGTTATTCCACTCTATACCTAGTCCAAGTTATTCCACTCTGTACCTAGTCCAAGTTTTTCCACTCTGTACCTAGCACATGATTTTCCACTCCATACCTAGTCCAAGTTATTCCACTCTGTATCTAGTCCAAGTTATTCCACTCTGTACCTAGTCCAAGTTATTCCACTCTATACCTAGTCCAAGTTATTCCACTCTGTACCTAGTCCAAGTTATTCCACTCTGTACCTAGTCCAAGTTATTCCACTATGTACCTAGTCCAAGTTATTCCACTCTGTACCTAACACATGGTTTTCCACTCCATATGTAGTCCAAGTTATTCCATTCTGTATATAGTACACACTATTCCATTCTGTACCTAAAAGTTATTCCATTCTGGACCTAACCCAAACTATTTCACTCTGTATCAAGTACACACTATTCCACTCTGCACCTAGTACAAATTATTCCATTCTGTTGCCGGCTTTGTGGCTTAGAGGTTATGACTTTTCTCCGTAATCTTGTATACTCTCGTCGGTAACGTGATGACGGTGAGAATCAGCAGTGGTTCGAATCGCATCTGTAACTTACGGGGTATGTGAGCCAGCCGCTCAGAAAGCAATGGCAAACTACTGAGCGTAATCTTGCCAAGAAATCGACATACAGCTGAAAGATGCTGGTGTTGAAAGCGATGTCCTGTAAAGGATATGCAACAAAAAAAATAAATACAGTACACACTATTCCATTCTGTACCTAGTACACACTGTTCCACTCTGTACCTAGTACACACTATTCCATTTTAACTGAGGGTTCAGCAATCATACTAGCCATCATGAAGCACCATGTACCATGAAGACATCTCCCAATACCCTACAGCCTGCAGGGATGACCCCTCACCCTTGACATCAGTCTCTATGACTTGTGGTTCTCCTCAATCGGAGACTGAGCCCAGACTGCTGTGACGGTGTCTCAGTGCTCTATCTGATATGATATTCTAAACTGTATGAGGTTATTTGACCAGTGTCAACCATCAGACATTTTTCTTGGCAGCAAAGTCTGGTGAATATGTATTCAAATTGATTAGAACTGGAGGTGAGTGACAAAGATACACTCAAAGAATGTCTACCAAAAGAAGATAGCAATTGTCATTTCAAAGTCAAATGTCAGACTGACTGAAGCTGAGAAGTGGAAGATGATGGTGTGGATAGATTCAACATGTCATAGATAATTGGCACATGATAGCCTCAGAGGCAGGATATCTGGCTTATGATAGCCTCAGAGGTGGGATTTCTGGCTTATGATAGCTTCAGAGGCGGGATATCTGGCTTATGATAGCCACAGAGGCGGGATATCTGGCTTATGATAGCCACAGAGGCAGGATATCTGGCTTATGATAGCCATAGAGGCAGGATATCTGGCTTATGATAGCCACAGAGGCAGGATATCTGGCTTATGATAGCCACAGAGGTGGGACATCTGGCTTATGATAGCCACAGAGGCGGGACATCTGGTTTATGACAGAGAGGAATTTTGAAAGACTTATGGGGGAAACAGGACATGCCACTGGATGATGATGAAAGAACACTCTTCTCTATGTAGAGATAAAGTTAGTCCTACAGCAGACACTGCTGCTGGGGTGTGGGGTCATGACATTCACATATTCTAGGCCACCACATAAGAGGTGAGTAGCCAATTCCCTCCTCATGGGATTTCCTTCCCAGGCACTTCTCAGCTAATTCTTACAATTGACTAGCACACATGTGATTAGGCTTGGGTTGACCTCAAAGCTATACTGGTTGGAAACAGCCATGCTACCACTGCTAGGGTTTGAACCGCGACCGATGTCTAGGCAGGCAAGCATACTAACCACTGTGGATCCTTCTCAATATATACTGAACAATAGCAAAGACCAGCAAGCAACAGTATCATCATATGCCCTGCCAATAACTGGGCAGTCAGTCACAGTTCACTATCTCACATGATCCCCAGTCTTGAATCAGGGCTGTGTTCTTGTCCCCATTACACCAGGTAGTCCAGCCACTCAGATATCCATCCCTTTGCCTTTCCCTGGCTCTTTTCCCATCAACTTCAGCCGTCACTAAGTTGTCCAGTTGATTTTTCCTCATAGCATGACCCCAACAATCTTGACTATCTACATCTAATTTCTCACAATCATTTCTCATTTTGATTAGTTTCTTGTAGAACTGGCTCACTGGTTGCTCTGTATGTCCATGGTATTACCTGCAACAGTAGAAGATAACGGACAGGAGGATGACTCTTACCTGCATGAACCCGGAAGCTTCAGCCCAGTAGAAGAGAGCGTACTGGAACATGCTGATGATCCCACCAGTAATAATCAGAATGCCGTACATGATGCCGAAAAACTCCCCAGGAAACCTGCATCCAACGACGTACAAGAAAACATATTACAAATATACTGAAACTTGCTATCTGTATTCAAGATAAATGTAGTGGATAGCTCAAACATGACCACAAAGAAATCACTGTGAAGATTTTATTCTTCTTATTTCGTTCACTTGAAATGTGTCTATTCTGCAATGTGGATACTTGTATGAATTTCACTGTCTGTTTTAGTTCACGCAGTGGTCCATACAGTTAATCTTCCACTGTTGTTTCTCTAGACCAGAAGTTTTGCCTAGATACGTCATATTTTGGGCATCCTTGGAAGATGACAGCAACACTTTTTAGTTTTCTCTGTTAGATTCCAGATATACACATCCACCTATTGTATAACTATGTATAGCTTCCACATCTACCTATAGTATAACTATGTACAGATTCCGCATCCACTTAATGTATAACTATATATATATAGATTCCACATCCACCTATTGTATAACTATGTATACATTCCAGATTCACCTATAGGATAACTATGCATAGATTCAACATTCACCTATAGAATAATTATGTATATATTCCACATCCACCTATTGTATAACTATGTATAGATTCCAGATTTACACATCCACCTATTGTATAACTATGTATAGATTCCAGATTTACACATCCACCTATTGTATGACTATGTATAGATTCCAGATTTACACATCCACCTATTGTATAACTATGTATAGATTCCAGATTTACACATCCACCTATTGTATAACTATGTATAGATTCCAGATTTACACATCCACCTATTGTATAACTATGTATAGATTCCAGATTTACACATCCACCTATTGTATAACTATGTATAGATTCCAGATTTACACATCCACCTATTGTATGACTATGTATAGATTCCAGATTTACACATCCACCTATTGTATAACTATGTATAGATTCCAGATTTACACATCCACCTATTGTATAACTATGTATAGATTCCAGATTTACACATCCACCTATTGTATAACTATGTATAGATTCCAGATTTACACATCCACCTATTGTATAACTATGTATAGATTCCACATACACCTACTGCGTAACTATGAGATGAAGTCAGTAACTAAATTACAAATTATATAGTAAAAACAATACATGAGAAATACATATGAACACTATAGCTGCATTTCACACTTTACTGTTCTTTTTTGCTCAGTTTTCTCTTTCTGGTTGTCTAGATCCATCATATAACTTCCATGTTTTTTGCCTTGACCAGAATTTGCAAATCTTTTAAGCTTGCTTTGGCAGAAATCTCCAACCCTCAGCCAGCAGGTATAATCATCACCCCTCAATAAAGTAACCATTTCTATCTGCTCTGTGCATGCAACACCAGCCTGTCTATCTAAGCTAATCACAAAGCTTGATAATGCTGCCGCTGAATGACACCTTCAGAAACTACCATTTACTCTTTTCCGCTATCCTGTATCAGTCCACCTTATTAACCTTCCCTCAGACCCCTGCTGAAAATCAGTTCTTGCTCCATGTATGCCCTCTGATGACACTTCACAAATCCACAGTCCCATTCTCCATTCCCAGCCATTCACAGGTCACCAAAAGTATTGACCATAAATATGAGGAACTTCTAGGGCAGTTAACCAACATACTGCATGTTTTGATAGGTTTTTGTTGTTTCGAAACTGCAGGTCAGTTCATAAAGACAGATGGTTACTCACATCAAGGCATGGCGATCGTCATTATAAGATGAAAGGCTTTTGCGAGAACTAAGTGATGACTGCGAATCTACAACCATGGTCAGACTGCAAGAACAGCAAATTAAAAGGTGTGGCCAAACAAGAACACTACGCAGGAAGCCAAAGAAGATTGATAAACCAACACAGAACTGGTGTCATTAGCCGCTACACACTGCAGGATTTGCTGAGGAGGGGATCCGAGCACTTATGGACTGAATGGTTCTTCTTCTTCTTTTCGTTCATCCGGAGTGTTTTTTCAGATGTGATTGCGGTGTGTCTGTTATGCGCCCTTGAGCCGAAACCCGTAGGCCAACACATCGACTTTAGCGTGCTTTTTTGACCAGGTAGCATTCCTGGGAGACTCTCACTGTTGTGGTGCCATCTACAACCATGCTGGCCAAGTTAGAACGGTCGAAGACAAGGGTCATCCCTCAAAGGAAGGCCATAGCATTTTCCGCCATCCAAGGTTGCTTCCATAGTTGCAGGGCCGACACATAACGCCCTGGATCTGGGCTCACCAAGGGAAATCGTCACGTCCTGCTCATGGCTGCTTTAAATCCTCACTTCAATATATTGGTCATTTCGTTTGCCCCAGGCCATTCCCGCACAAACCAGACAGGTTTGCAGACGGTATCCATTCAGCGAGTTTTCGGACATGTGCTTGTCATTGCGCCCGTCAGAGCTATTCCAGGCACGACAGACATTCGGAAAACTACCTAGTCAGAGCTGTTCCGAACAAGAGCGGCATTCGGAAACTAGGTAGTCAGCGCTGTTCCTAGCACGAGAGACATTCGGACGAGACATTTCACTCTGACGTAATTGTGTGGTGTCAATTTTTAGTTTGCCACCCGTAGGACGACACTTCCGACTTCAGCGGGCATTTTTTAATGAGGTTAGCCTTCCTCGGGTTTCGAGACTCTTGCTTCGGCTTCCACACAGCGAGCTTTCGCTTTGGGCTGCCACGTAATGGATTCGCAAGACCGGCGTTCCATTTCGTGTCAATGAGACAATTTTCCACCTTTGACTACACTCACTCCATGAGTGTGGTAACAGACTATCGGACGTCTGCGAGACGTGCGACCGAGGTGTTTTTCCACCTTTTGTACTCGCTCTCGAGGTAGGCTACATGTGCTGCCGGCTCAGCACCTTACCTCCGTGCGTCTGTGGGCGAGTAACGGCCAGTCCCCTTTCATCCGGGGATACCTCATATCCCCCAGCTAAGAGAAATCAAACGAATCTGCACCGAGCATGTAGCGTTCTCAGCACATCATCACAATTTTGATGTAGGTTTGTGTCGGCCAGGCTCTCACTTCCGAGAGTTTATGGCTTAGAGACGTTCAGCCATACACCTCGGATGGGAGGACTGAATGGTTCGATGTGCAATGAGGATGATCTGTCGACTAACTAACTAACTAATAAGATGAAAGGGAAGGGCAGTAGCGCAGTGGCTAGTGCCGGCAGGAAGGTCATATGTTCAAATCCCCATCGTGGCATATTTTTAAACTGACATGAGCCAGCTTGATTCAGATTAAACTTAGCTGACATAAAGGCCCAGGACAATTTGTTTAAAATCTTCCTCGATAGGGATTTCAACACATCGTCACTGGGCCGGCGTGTAAGTGCGATAGCCACTGCAATATGGCAGCTCCAGACACTAGGTATTAACATTCAATTGTATTTCACTGTCACTCAATATGCCAGGTTTCTTATACACACAAATATAATTGTCAAAGACTCAGGGAAGACCACCCTGAATGAGTGGTCTACCTCTAGTAGATTAGAGGTAACCCAGTGCCCCTACATGAGGGCAGGGTAGGTGTAGGGAGTAGATAGGAAGGGGAACTATCAAATAGTTCCCTCATGAGACACGGAGGTGTCAACCAGAGAGTAAGCACTCTGGTCACGGCATAATCACGCCAACGTGATAGACACGGAGAACTAGAATGAAACTCAAGAGAGGCCACTACTCTAAGCGTGCTGAATGATGCAGCACGCAAAAGCCGAAGTGCGCACAAGGTCCCTCCGCGTACTGTGTAGTCAGCACGTGGAGAATAGTCAGACAGGGGACAGACTTCGTAGGGAACACATCGCTTAGCGTCGATGCGTATTCTTTAGCCGAGTAGATAGAATTAGCAGTAGGGTTAGGAACGACTAGTGATAGGCAATTCTGTGTATTCATGTGTGATTTATTAGCGACCGTTTTGTGCATTGATGTAATGTAAAGAGCCAGTGGCAATAAAATGTGTAATCAATTCCTCTCGTACGACTGACAAATCTTTTTGTGTGGTGCGAGAGAAGTTTATCCCGTAATGCCTGAAGCATCGCTTGATGACAGGCTAGGATAAAAGTGGTGTCAGAAGTGTAGCTTGGACAATTGTTCAAGCTAAAACACTCACCCACGGCTCTAAAATAGTATTACTGTCAGTTAATCACAGGGTTTAATTTATGTTAGTACTCTATCCCACTTAGCTATAGAGAAAGTCTAAATAAGGAAATTCTTAATTTAGAAGCTAGTGGAATCATTCAGAAATCTACATCTGAGTACTCCTTTCCAATCGTCCTGGTCAAGAAAAAAGACTCCACGATTCGTCTCTGTGTGGACTATAGGAAACTCAACAATGTCACTAAGATCGACGCAGAACCAATTCCTTCCTGCGAAGATCTCATTCTTGATATGTCCACCTCCAAAATCTTTTCTAAATTAGACCTTACTAAGGGATATTGGCAGGTCCCTATGCAGACTCAATCCATCCATCTTACTGCATTCTCAACACCTTTAGGTCTTTACGAGTGGCGTTTTCTTCCTTTCGGACACCGTAACGCTCCTGCCACTTTCGTACGCTTAACTAGAGATTTACTACATGGAGTAACAAATACGGTGACATATATAGATGATATTTGTGTCCATACAGATGACTGGACAACACACTTACTGAAACTCAGACATGTCTTCGATAGGTTGTGACTCTTCGATCTCACGGTCAAACCGAGCAAAGTTGAATTGGGCCTACAAGAAATTGATTTTTTGGGTCATGTCATTTCACAAGGACAACTAAAAACTGACAAAAGAATTATTACTAAAATTATGAACCTGACCATGCCTACAACAAAGAAGCAGGTCAGGAGCCTTTTGGGTTTAGTAAATTATTATAGTAAGTTCATACCGAACTTAGCGGAAATCACAAGTGTATTTTCAAATGTTTTAAAAGCATCAGTAAAATTAGATGTCAAAGATGCATTATTAATTTCTGCATTGTCAAAATTGAAAATCCTATTTAGTAATGTACCAATCCTCCGTTTGCCTAATCCTAGGCTCGTTTATTATCTTAGGACAGATGCCAGCAGGATTTCCATCGCTGCAGTACTAGGCCAGTTTTATGATGGCATCTCTCATCCAATTTGCTACGTGAGCCGCAAGATCACACCTGCTGAGTCCAGATATTCCATATCAGAGTTGGAAGCCCTAAGCGTCATCTATTCGGTGAGGAAGTTGCATCGATTTCTAGCGGGTAATCACTTCGTAGTCCAGACCGATAATTCCCCAATCACGGTCATACAAAGTGGGGTGCATCGCAATGACCGCATCTACAGGTGGTCATTAATATTACAGAATTATACTTTTAGTATAGAGCATATTAAGGGTAGGGACAACATTCTCGCTGATACCCTTAGTCAACCATCTGAGGTAGAAATACCTGATATTCCACATGAAAAGGTAGTGTAACAAATTATAATTTAGTACACTTAAAATATCCTGTGTAAAATATCCTATGTAATACATAGACATCATGATCAGGACTGTGTGCTAAGAACAGTGAACCACCATGTGTCCGTAGACAGCAGAATAAGAACTGTGCTCCAAGAACAAGTGAATCACCGTGTGTACATAGGCAGCTCGTTACTTACTATGCTCCATTGGTGTTCCGGTGAATCACCTGTGTTAATCATGGAAGAACAGTGTCAGAACAATGCATAAGTAACAGACACGAATATACTTGTCTACGACACCAGCGGACTCGACGAGTGGAAGAATACCCATAAGACACGAGTATGACTGTGTAGTGTATTTAGTATACCCAGGACAATTGTGTATATATAAACTATGCCAACGAAAGCAATTTTTGTACGTTATGGCAACCACTAACCTGAGGTAAATAAATACCATGTATATATATTTACTTATTGTGATATGTATGATAACAGTTTTAATATAGTGATAAATTATAGTTAGAATAGTGACTTTAATATAGATTTAGATTAGAATTAGGGAATATAATATTTATTTATTTTTAGTTTAGATAAATCATTAATTTACCCACTTACTTAGCATAAAAGTAGATTAGGATAGGACTTTAAATTTAATAACAGCTAATTAAAGACTAGGATAAAAAGTTTAGATAGGAACAGCACCATTTAGTTCATTTCATCTCACTTTATTTCATTCCATCTTGATGAACACTTTAACAACCTCATCATTTAGAATTAAAATTAGTTTATACCTTATAGGATAAAAGAATTATACAGATGAACATACATCATTTACACCATGTAGAGTAAAAATATCAATCATATTGTTTCATTTAAACATTAAAACATTATTTATAATTTTGTTACATTTCACATTACCCATTTCATAAAGGTACATAACTCATCTCACATCATTTTCATTTTTTTTAGATAGTTAGATTACTTCCCTTAAATTAGATTGATTTTGTACAACAAATTAGGATATATATATTTATAGAAGTAGTATTAGTATTTCAGTAGAATATAGTGTTTAATAATATCAGGGTACAAACTATCAACCCTATTTCATCCATGTAAATATTCTGTAAATACATGACTCGTGCAGTAAGTTACGCACAGTCATTAAGCTCAACTCTTTTCAAACTGAGCCGAACTTGTACAGTGTCACTTCATGGTTTTTAAATAAATGGGAGAATAAAAGATGTGACAGAAGTGTGAAAGTGAGAGAAAGAGAGAAAATATACAATGAAGAGTGAGGACAACCAGCGGAGTTTTTCTGCCGCTCAACGCGACTTTTTATTATTTGTCTGCGTCAAGCGTTTGCTTTCAGTGTTAAAATATACTGTCTCGAATGTGTTGTGTGTAGTTTAGTGTAGACCTTAGAGAAAGTATTTTAAGTCTCATAAGACGGAAACGTAGTCACGAATTAGTGTTATACACTTGTTTGTGGCCACATTTAACCAAATTATGGCACTTGAAAACTAACTTACATACATATTATAGACAGACACACATGTTAGAAGGTAAAGTATATTATTAGGTACATCCGAACACGCAAACAACCAGGAAAACAAACATGTAAATTACATACATTTTTTAGAACAAAGGGAGATAACTCCGGGTCAGGGGACACAATAGACAACGAAACACTAACTTAACAGTGAAAGATAACTTTACACGCGGAAGCGAGATAGGTAAAGCCTGTCGCACACAACTTGTGCAAGGGTTGTTTAATATTATATGGGGGGACATGAAGCAATTCATGTGTTGACCCTAAGAAAGTCAACTTTGTATGGGTAGTAAGTTAATTTACTATTTGAGGGCAGGTCTTATAAGACAATGGTCCGGTTCAGACAAACCTCTAATTAATATAATATTGCGATTAAGAAGAGGGCTCACGCCAACCAGACAAGTTTGTGGCGATCACCAGTAGCCAAGTAAAGTGATACTACATTGTGACAATAGTCAGTAGAAGTCTATTGAGTTACCCAGAACCAAGTTATCAGTAGTCTTTGACAAAAATTAGATACACTAATTTTTTAGAAACCTCTTGCATCACAACCATGAGTCAAAGTTTGTAACGCAACACAGGAGGGGAGGGTGTGTGTCAAAGACTCAGGGAAGACCACCCTGAATGAGTGGTCTACCTCTAGTAGATTAGAGGTAACCCAGTGCCCCTACATGAGGGCAGGGTAGGTGTAGGGAGTAGATAGGAAGGGGAACTATCAAATAGTTCCCTCATGAGACACGGAGGTGTCAACCAGAGAGTAAGCACTCTGGTCACGGCATAATCACGCCAACGTGATAGACACGGAGAACTAGAATGAAACTCAAGAGAGGCCACTACTCTAAGCGTGCTGAATGATGCAGCACGCAAAAGCCGAAGTGCGCACAAGGTCCCTCCGCGTACTGTGTAGTCAGCACGCGGAGAATAGTCAGACAGGGGACAGACTTCGTAGGGAACACATCGCTTAGCGTCGATGCGTATTCTTTAGCCGAGTAGATAGAATTAGCAGTAGGGTTAGGAACGACTAGTGATAGGCAATTCTGTGTATTCATGTGTGATTTATTAGCGACCGTTTTGTGCATTGATGTAATGTAAAGAGCCAGTGGCAATAAAATGTGTAATCAATTCCTCTCGTACGACTGACAAATCTTTTTGTGTGGTGCGAGAGAAGTTTATCCCGTAATGCCTGAAGCATCGCTTGATGACAATAATGGTACAATAAAAGAGTTTTTTAAATGGCTATAACATAGAAATATGATGGATTTCTTATAATACATACACATATATAATGATACAATGAAAGAGTTTTTGAAATGGCTATAACATAGAAATATGATGGATTTCTTATAATACATACACATGTATAATGATACAATGAAAGAGTTTTTGAAATGGCTATAACTTAGAAATATGATGGATTTCTTATAATACATACACATATATAATGATACAATGACAGCAAGACATAAATATGGCATCTCTCTCACAAACACTCACTCCATCCCTTCCACACACCCCCCCCCCACATACAGAGAGAGAGAGAGAGAGAGAGAGAGAGAGAGAGAGAGAGAGAG
Organism: Cepaea nemoralis; assembly: GCA_014155875.1. Lineage (NCBI taxonomy): Eukaryota > Metazoa > Mollusca > Gastropoda > Stylommatophora > Helicidae > Cepaea > Cepaea nemoralis. The sequence goes on along the minus strand of JACEFZ010016929.1, from coordinate 6,882 downwards.
AGAGAGAGAGAGAGAGAGAGAGAGAGAGAGAGAGAGAGAGAGAGAGAGAATGATACAATGAAAGAGTTTTTGTAATGAATGACCTTGCACATCTACTTCCCGCCCACTCTGGGTAAGTCAAGAAACACAAGACAAAGTCAGTACTCACACAGCTCCGATGAGTCCTGCCCCCAGGGTGTACATAAACGACCTAAAGAACAGGAGGAACACAAACACTGCATATAGTGTGGTGGGGTCCTCGCTCAGGACCAGCCCTGACATGGCAATACACAAGGTGGTGGTCAGAGCCAGCGGGAACACCAGAGGCATCAGTTGCCGTCGAGTTTTGGACTCACTCACTGTCAAACAGCCATCAAAACATAACATTAGTAATTCTCCTCCTCTTCTTTCTCTCCTCCCTCTCTTCTTAAACTGCTCTTTTTCTTATGTCTACTTCTTCTTATACTGGATTCCCTCCCTTATTTCTCCTTCTTACACTGATCCATCTACTTCTTATTACTACCATCTAATTCCTTTTTATGTATCGCTTCATTATATTTCTCTATCTTGTTCTTTTAATTCTCCTTTTTGTATATCTCTGTCTTATATTTCTCCATCTCCTTATATTATAACTCTTTCACATATTTCTCCATCTTGTTCATAAAATTCTCCTTTTTAAATGTCTCTTTCTTATATTTCTCCATCTCCTTATAATTCTCCTTTACAGATATCCCTTTCTTATATTACTTCATCTCCTTCTTATATTTCTCCATCTTATTCAGATTTAGAACAAGGCACATACGAAGCAGGGAGTGTATCTTTAACAGGATAATCATCTTTAAGAAATGCAGAAATTACAATGTACATCATACTTGTTGCAAGGACGCGTTGGACCACAGTAAGGCCTTTGACTTAGTATGGCTTTGTCATTATGTCAGTCAGTATGATAATAGATGATGTAAAACTGCACAGCGTTATGTTAAGTTTCTATAATTAATGTGTCACTATGTGGTTTGTCATGTATGCAATGGAGAATGTAAAAGCTAGAATAGAATATAAGAATCAACCACTTCATGATACCATCCGCAACGCAATAATAAGTTTCGTGTCCTGACATCATTGTAGTTCCAAAAGATAGCAATAACAGTCAGCAATCTTGTACCACCACGATAAAAGTAATATCTATGCCATGACAGTTGTCCACACTGGACAGATTTTTGTGTGTGGATTAGCTTTCCCTATTGCCAGTGTCCTTCACCATTAGGCAAGTCCACTCCAACTTCTGAGGTACTTGTAATTTATGCCCCCAGGTCAACATTTTAGTTCAACCGACCGATGTAGGGGTTGAATCCGTTACTTCGTCATCAGCATACCGAAAGTTTAAGAGAGTGCACTCTTAACCGTTCAGCCATGATGCCCTCCTGCAGTGACCAGTTGAAAACCAAATGATGGCATCACTCAGACACACACTTCACAAAAAAAGGGTGCCTAACTTAATCACTGCTGCAGGCCAGGATGTGGCTCAAATGTTAGTTTATACTGACTTGTGTGGTCGCTGTCTGCACAAGCAAGTTGGCATGGACCAGAAGAATCATGCAGTATACATGGAAATACCACTACATATAACATGAAAGAGTTAACAGACTCGGGGACCAGAAGAATCATGCAGTATACATGGAAATACCCCTACATATAGCATGAAAGAGTTAACAGACTCGGTTCACATGAGAAGCGCAGTGACTCCCTCTAGCTCTATTCAGTTTAATTTTAAATATCCAAAAACTGAAACATAACACATGACAAGCAATGGACAAGTACTGAACTTACTGACAAAGAGCCTGCTAAAGAAATCACAAACAACGCCAGCAAAAGGTGAAGTGAACAGTCCGCACATCAGGATGTACATAAACACATTGGTATAATGGCTAACTGAATAAACAAGAGGAAATGCAATCAATAAACATTAATACTGCAAATGAAGAAACTTCAATATCAGTAATGATTTGCTTTTATACGTAACAGTTGGGAAAACTGAAGCTTGAGAATGATGGACCGTTGACCCCCAGCTTCCTCAGTGTGATGTTCTTCATCTTCTTCAGCGTTCAGGTCAGTGGTCAAGTTGTATTGTTGTCAGAACAAAGTCCAGCTTGTTCTCGAGGTCAATGCAGAAAGCTCACAATTTCATCTTGAGACCAGGGGTGTGGCATCATTTCTCCAGGTTGTAAATTTAATGTGCAATGTCATGACAATAGGCTGTACTGTCACATGACCATGTCCTGAAGATGTGCGGGTTTTATGGAGGCTGTTACACTATCCGTCAACTGTGGACGTGCCTGGTAGGAGTCATTCCCCTCCCTCATTGGTCCAAGTGATATACATGCCAGATATGTTCTTTTCCCCCCTTTTGATTAAAAACAAAAATAGCCTGCCTTACAAAGGCCAAGAACCTGTGCATCGAAACTTATGAAAGAGGTAACCTAGTCTCTTTGACAGTTAATCTGTACAACAACAATCACTGCTTACGACACCCTCTTCTTTGTTTACCCTGAAAAGAACATTGTTTGCAGTATGTTTAAGGTGATATTTGCATCAATCGACAAACACAGAATACCATGTTCAGTTCCAGGATTTCCTTACCCTTTCAACAATGCTAAACTCGGGTTCCTCAGAAAACATTTTCATAAGAAAACTGTCCACAAGTGAATTTGAACCCGACACTTTTCTAATTAAGAGGTGGATGTCCTGCTTGTAAACCATGTTGTATTCCTGATATTTACATAAGGCATCCCACTCTAGCCACTCCTGCATGCCATCATGTCAGTGCTCCTGTGCTCTGTTCACGACATGACAACCCTTTTAGGCCCAAGCAACATATGATGTGTGTTTGCCTCTTCCCCCTGAATCACAGCCATCATGTATCACATTGTCTTGAGAGAGTTAAGGAGTGCAGAATGTTAGGCGGGCCTGCATATCCAATTCTTAACCCTTTGAAAATGAAGTTTGTTAATTTGATCATCTTTCAAGGGAAATACTGTACTGTTAGCTGAGTCTCTCTAACATAGAGATCTGTAGGACTGACTACAGCAAGCATTTGCTGCGGGTTTATTTCTTCTAAACAGATTTCATTCATGTCAAGGGACTCTATCCACCAAAGAGTAGACCCCGCAACAATTTAACCAGGATAGCCGCCTTATGGCCTACTCTTTCTAATGTCCAACTGTCATGGGATTTTCAACTCTGTCCCATACAGCCAAGCAGTTGCCAATGGAGACAAGGACCATAACAATAAATACTTTAATAGCCAAATGTAACATGTGCAGCATGCAGACACCGACTTACAAAAGCACATACATAAATGTAACAATGGAGTTGGTAAAGAGACTTAGACACACATATATGTAACAATGGAGTTGGTAACCAAAGTATGCACATAACACTGAAACTGACAGGATACCTTGGCTGTCGGATTTCAGCATCGTCTCTAGAGTGACATTCAAGGAGCCTAAGAAGAAGTAAAACCTCAGCTGAAGGACTGACAGCCACAAGACGTGGAGGATGTAAGTCAGAGACAACATACACTTTCTCAGACTGGGCTTGTCTTCTTCCCTCTCCTCATCTTCACCACTTTTGGCTGTGGAGTACACAGATCATATCACTGTTACTTTCAAGTCATCACATTTTCTTTGCTTTCCATTGAAATAAGGTCTAATCCAAAAATCAAACTAGTAAATTTAGTTAACCTAGATTTAAACACAGAAGACACATACAATATGTTGCATGATTTATTGCCTGGCATATTTCGCTGCATCTCTCAGGTACATACTGCAGAGTTATATATCCTATGAAGCGAATAAATTAATAATACCTAAGCTGAAACAATTAAAACATATAGTCACAGATATTGTTCAAATGTGGAACAGATCAAAGTCAAACTAGTGTTCTCTCCAGGATGTCCATCCAACATTGGCGACTCCTTCCTACATTACTTCAGACTAGTATTCTCTCCTAGGATGTCCATCCAACATTGGTGACTGCCTTCATACATTACTTCAGACTAGTGTTCTCTCCAGGGATGTCCATCCAACATTGGCGACTGCCTTCCTACATTAGTCAGACTAGTGTTCTCTCTCAGATGTCCATCCAACATTGGTGACTGCCTTCCTACATTAGTCAGACTAGTGTTCTCTCCAGGATGTCCATCCAACATTGGTGACTCGATTCCTACATTAGTAGACTAGTGTTCTCTCCTAGGATGTCCATCCAACATTGGTGACTGATTCCTACATTAGTCAGACTAGTGTTCTCTCCTAGGATGTCCATCCAACATTGGCGACTGCCTTCCTACATTAGTCAGGCTAGTGTTCTCTCTAGGATGTCCATCCAACATTGGTGCAACTCCTTCCTACATTAGTCAGACTAGTGTTCTCTCTAGGATGTCCATCCAACATTGGCGACTCCTTCCTACATTAGTCAGACTAGTATTCTCTCCAGGATGTCCATCCAACATTGGTGACTCCTTCCTACAATAGTCAGACTAGTATTCTCTCTAGGATGTCCATCCAACATTGGTGACTCCTTCCTACATTAGTCAGACTAGTGTTCTCTCCGGGATGTCCATCCAACATTGGCGACTCCTTCCTACATTAGTCAGACTAGTGTTCTCTCTAAGATGTCCATCCAACATTGGTGACTCCTTCCTACATTAGTCAGACTAGTGTTCTCTCCGGGATGTCCATCCAACATTGGTGACTCCTTCCTACATTAGTCAGACTAGTGTTCTCTCTAGGATGTCCATCCAACATTGGTGACTCCTTCCTACATTAGTCAGACTAGTGTTCTCTCTAGGATGTCCATCCAACATTGGCGACTCCTTCCTACATTAATCAGGCTAGTGTTCTCTCTAGGATGTCCATCCAACATTGGCAACTCCTTCCTACATTAGTCAGACTAGTGTTCTCTCTAGGATGTCCATCCAACATTGGCGACTCCTTCCTACATTAGTCAGACTAGTATTCTCTCCAGGATGTCCATCCAACATTGGTGACTCCTTCCTACAATAGTCAGACTAGTATTCTCTCTAGGATGTCCATCCAACATTGGTGACTCCTTCCTACATTAGTCAGACTAGTGTTCTCTCTAGGATGTCCATCCAACATTGGCGACTCCTTCCTACATTAGTCAGACTAGTGTTCTCTCTAGGATGTCCATCCAACATTGGCGACTCCTTCATACATTAGTCAGACTAGTGTTCTCTCTAGGATGTCCATCCAACATTGGCGACTCCTTCCTACATTATTCAGACTAGTGTTCTCTCTAGGATGTCCATCCAACATTGGCAACTCCTTCCTACATTAATCAGACTAGTGTTCTCTCTAGGATGTCCATCCAACATTGGCGACTCCTTCCTACATTAATCAGACTAGTGTTCTCCTAGGATGTCCATCCAACATTGGCGATTTCCTTCCTACATTAATCAGAATAGTGTTCTCTCTAGGATGTCCATCCAACATTGGCGACTCCTTCCTACATTAATCAGACTAGTGTTCTCTCTAGGATGTCCACCCAACATTGGCGACTCCTTCCACATTAGTCAGACTAGTATTCTCTCTAGGATGTCCATCCAACACTGATGACTCCTTCATACATTAGTCAGACTAGTGTTCTCTCTAGGAGTCCATCCAACACTGGATGACTCCTTCATACATTAGTCAGACTAGGTTCTCTCCAGGATGTCCACCCAACATTGGTGACTCCTTCATACATTAGTCAGATTAGTGTTCTCTCCAGGATGTCCATCCAACATTGGCGACTCCTTCCTACATTAGTCAGACTAGTGTTCTCTCTAGGATGTCCATCCAACATTGGTGACTCCTTCCTACATTAATCAGACTAGTGTTCTCTCTAGGATGTCCATCCAACATTGGTGACTCCTTCCTACATTAGTCAGACTAGTGTTCTCTCTAGGATGTCCATCCAACATTGGTGACTCCTTCATACATTAGTCAGACTAGTGTTCTCTCTAGGATGTCCATCCAACACTGATGACTCCTTCATACATTAGTCAGACTAGTGTTCTCTCTAGGATGTCCATCCAACACTGATGACTCCTTCATACATTAGTCAGACTAGTGTTCTCTCCAGGATGTCCATCCAACATTGGTGACTCCTTCCTACATTAGTCAGACTAGTGTTCTCTCTAGGATGTCCATCCAACATTGGTGACTCCTTCATACATTAGTCAGACTAGTGTTCTCTCCAGGATGTCCATCCAACATTGGCAACTCCTTCCTACATTAGTCAGACTAGTGTTCTCTCTAGGATGTCCATCCAACATTGGCGACTCCTTCCTACATTAGTCAGACTAGTGTTCTCTCCAGGATTTCCATCCAACATTGGTGACTCCTTCCTACATTAGTCAGACTAGTGTTCTCTCTAGGATGTCCATCCAACATTGGTGACTGATTCCTACATTAGTCAGACTAGTGTTCTCTCCAGGATGGCCATCCACATTGGCGACTCCTTCCTACATTAGTCAGACTAGTATTCTCCAAAGGATGACCACCTAACATGGAGACCATGGTCAGTTTGAGGCCTGATGTTGGCATGTCAGCACCCCTGATTTCCCATTATGACAGTAAATTAGCAACACCTCACATGATGCATACCCTGTATGAAGATCTTACCAAGATGTTGGAAATAAATGTTTTGTGTCTATAAAGTCATAAACAGCTCTTGATTGCATTATGTCATAAAGAATGAATAAGTCACTATAAAATGACTTCAAAGAGTAGCGACAATCTGAGATGCTCAAGGAACTGCTACACAAAACACAGAACTGGTGCGACCAGTCGATATTTGCTTGCGGAGATGTTAATGAGGAAAAAGGGAGAGGGAAAATGGGGG